>CM052539.1:20075585-20156015 GCA_028533065.1 Trachops cirrhosus
GAGGAATACACCAAGGCACATCATAACTACATTAGCCAAGATTAAAGATAAGGAGAGAATCATAAAAACAGCAAGGGAAAAGGAGAAAGTAGCCTACAAAGGAGTTCCCATCAGACTGTCAGCTGATTTCTCAAAAGAGACCTTGCAGGCAAGAAGGGGCTGGAAAGAAGTATTCCAAGTCATGAAAGGCAAGGACCTACATCCCAGATTGCTCTATCCAGCAAAGCTTTCATTTAGAATGGAAGGGCAGATAAATGGAAGGGCTTCCCAGATAAGGTCAAGTTAAAGGAGTTCATCATCACCAAGCCCTTATTTTATGAAATGTTAAAGGGACTTATCTCAAAAAAAAAGAAGATAAAAAACGTGTAGTAAAATGACAGCAAATTCACAATTATTAATAACCACAGCTAAAACAAAAGCAAATTAAGCAAACAACTAGAACAGAAACAGAATCACAGAAATGAAGATCACATTGAGGGTTAGCAACAGGGGAGTTGGAGGAGGAGAGAGGGGAAAAGGTACAGAGAATAAGTAGCATTGATGATAGGTAGAAAATAGACAGGGGGAAGGCAAGAATAATATGGGAAATGTAGAAGCTAAAGAACTTGTAAGTATGACACATGGACATGAACTAAAGGGGGAGAATGTGGGTGGGAGAGGGTGTGCAGGGTGGAGGGGAGTGAAGGGGGGAAAATGGGACAACTGTAACAGCATAATCAATAAACTATATTTAAATAAAACAACTTGGGAAAAAACCCCCCAAAACAGTCACATTACTGCTAGTATTAAACTCAGCAGATGAGTAGTCTAGTTCTAACTATGAAGATTGTGATTCTTTTTCAGTATAAGCTACTTTTCACAGTAGAAAAGAGCAGAGCAGCACACTGGGATCAGTGTTTGTAACTGATTAACAAAATCTTAGTTTGTCACTGAACTGTTGGCTGCATGTACAAAGATAAGGATAAGCACAAAGTTCTGACTTTTTCCTCTTTTGATGAGTTTTATGACTAAAGGAATAGTTATTTAACAGGAATACATTATCAAAAGTGTACAATGTACCTGTGAGAAATTTAAAAACATGGAATATATTTTCATTTTAGGATGTGACCAAAGTTTCTGACTTTGGTTTGCTGTCATAACATAATCAAAACATTCTAAAATGTACTCTGCCACTCATTTGTTGAGTCTAGTCCCTGTCCTTTACACTTTCCACCACTGAAGTCTTATAACATTTCCATTAAGAATATGATGCACAGTAATTATACACTGAGATACATGCAACCATTACCTCAGACTTCTAGAGTCAGAAAGGTCCATTGCACATCTGTTTATAACAGAAAAATAAAAATAGATTTTTTGTAGATCTGTGAGAAAATTTATATTTTTTAAAGCTGAGTACCTTAAATAACACTATTTTACCCTTGTGTGCACTGTGTTTTGAAAAAGTACTTCCTATCCTAAAAAGGTGCTATAAATATAATATCTATGAAAGGAATACTAGGTATGGTAGAATACAGTATGCCTCAAAATAAAAATTAATGCCACCAACCCACTCACTTCCATGTGAAGTTAGTGTTAGAAGATAATGTATGTGTTATATTTTACTTGTTTCTTTGTTTTGTTGTTTAGGTTCCTGTTAAAGGCGAGATCATATGGTATTTGTCTTTCACTGCTTGGCTTATTTCGCTTAGCATAATGCTTTCCAGCTCCATCCATGCTGTTGCAAAGGGTATGAGCTCCTTCTTTCTTTCAGCTGCATAGAATTCCATTGTGTAAATGTACCATAGTTTTTTGATCCATTCATTTACTGATGGGCACCTAGGTTGTTTCCAGCACGTAGCTATTGTAAATTGTGCTGCTATGAACATTGGGGTGCATAAGTGAAATAGAGGACAGGTAGTCAGTGACCAGAGGGGAGAGGGGAGGGAATTCCAGGGGAGAAGGGAAGGATTTACAGAAACAAATATAGAGGACACATGGACAAAACTAGGGGGGTTGGAAAGGGGAGGGAGGAGGGGAGGAATGGGTGGGTGGGCTGGAATGGGAATAAAGGATAGAAACTGTACTGAATAAACTAAAATAAAAAAATTTTAAAAAATAAATAAAAATATGCTATACATGCCTTGGGAAAAAAAAGAAGATAATGTATGTAGCCATCATGAATTTTGAGATTCTTGTGAGAAAAATCATAAAATTATAAGATTGCCTGGTAAATCATGGAAAGGAAATTCAGTGATGTCATACAATGCTTTTCCAAAAGTGAAAAAAAACCTTTCTAATTTTGATAGTACTCTAGAATGACTTCATGGATGTCACATACAAATTTACAGAGGAGCAGATTCATTTTTATGTGGTTTTATACCTTTGCTTATATTAATCAACAGGTAACAATCAGGTATAGTTTTAGCAAATATGTTGTGCTTATTAAGTGATGGATTGATTCAGGTTGATTTGTCAACTGAAAAATACTCCACCTGTCCGAAGAAGGGGATCCCTTGTCTAAAGTGTGGGTCCACTTTCACAAATGAGAGTTTGGATATGGTTCTTGTTATTTCAGTGGTCCCTTTTCCAGTAAACTCCACCTCTGAAAAAAAAAGGACAAAAAAAGTTTTTTGGAAGGATGATCTCCCTGAACTTCTTATACTACCTCTCTCCTTTCAGTTCACACACTGGCGAAGAGAATGAGTCAGTGCCCATTGTCTTTTCTCCCATACCCACGTGGGACACAAACCTGTTCCTTCTTCTCTGATCTTGGCTTCCACTTCAAGTTCCATGTTATACCCTTCCCTCTTCAACTGGAAGGCCTTGGTTTTTACTTGCTGGGAGAAGCAGCCCTCGCTGCTTAGCTAGGAGAGGGTAAAATAAAATACAATGCCATAATACTAGACAGATCAGTGGTCAGTTAATCTGGTGGGATTTTGGTGGGGATCAACTGAACCCAGGTATTTCCAACGAGATCGGGTATGTTCAGGGTGGTATGGCTGTAGACAGAACCTAGGTATTTCCTATAAGAACACAGAACTTATTCTCTAGGGACTGCTTATTATCACATTGCACAACAGTATCTGGTTTATAATCGACAGGTATATTCTTTAGTTTTTGAGTGAACATGCTAGAAATGTCCTAAAAATTTTGGGGTAATCTTACTATAACAGGCAGCTAACACTTCCTCAAAGTCTGGCTCTGTTTCCACTGTGGACAGCGATGGCTGGAAAGTGACAACCCATTTGGGGACTGTGTTTCTTCTCTTCCTGGCACCTATGTGAGGCCACATGACAAGTTCTTGCTCATAGGGTAAAACTGACACTCTTCCCAGCGAAGGTGGTTAAGAGGTACATGTTTTTTCCCTTCCTTCAAACAAGCGGATGCCAAAGATGGCTTGGATGCCAGGTATCGGAGTTGGCTCAGCTTCCACCTTTCTGTGTGGATGGTGCACCAAGAACACCCACAATGGACAATTGTAAGAAATAAATAATTCCTATTGTGGTGATTCACTTATTTTTAAAATGATTACAGCTAGCATAGAATTCTTTTATAAATTGCTGTCTTCCTGAGTTAGCATCATGTTGTAACTCACTGCTTACTGACAGCGCCTTTTAGTAGTCTCTAGAAGCGTTTTCCACCTACCTTCTGACTGAATATCTCACAGACAGCCTGTGACTCTCCACCATAGCAGTTAGAAGGATTATTATACTTTCTGCACATGCTCACAGTCACATGTCCTGGGACTGGTTTCCCATATGTGTATCTGTCATAAGACATTGCCGATGAATCAAAACAAACATTGAACATCACATTTTCCATGTATTTAATGTTTCCTCTTTTAACTACAGTATATTTACTCCCTGCACTTCCCATCTGCAGGCCTCAAACAGTATTGAGCACAGGTAAGGAATGACCCATTCCTTCTAGAATTCTCCAGTCTTCTTGTAACATGTTTTTTTCTTAATTTTTACTTTTCAGTTTCATCTTTAAACACTACCTGTTGTATTAGCACCCATTCTTACAAGAAAAACCAACACCAATAAAACAAAACAGAGGGAAGGAACAAACACCCTCAATTCTATCTAGGAATACAAACTATTAATATGATGGCGTCTCTTTTTCTATTATCCTTTCCCCATATGTACCCATTTTGGTTTATATAGGATTTTACTTGCTTACATTTTACAAAAAAAACAGGATTGTGCCCTAAATATATCACTGATAATTGCTGTGTTTTCCAAAGTATTTGTTGCCCCTATTTAAAATTTCATCTATATTTCTCTTTGTAAGAGCATTGGCTCACCAGGTATGTAGCACCAGGAACTTGGTGGCCATTACTCTGAGACAGTGCTAGGGCAGGGCCCCAGTTGAAGAGTGAATTACAGTTGAATTACATAAGCAGGACTGGCTACATCACGGTCTGCTCTTTCTGCTCGTGCTACTGCTGGGCTGCTGGAGATAGGAACGTAAGCTCCTGGGAACACACATTTTCAAAGTTGGAAAGGACCATATTGAGAGAGGTATGCAACATGCCTTAGGTAGACTGATGAGTTAGATGTGTGCAGGGTCAGGTAAATAATCTGCTAGTGATTGAATTTCCTCAATAATCCAATAGAGCCAAAGGAAAGCCACTACCCTTCGATACCATCCTATTTGGGTGTGTGTGCATGTGCATGCACAAATGCAGCTCTGTTGCTTCCAGAATCCTAGCAGCATAGTCTCTCCAGGAACAGTTGCCTGTGCCTGAGTTGTAATAACGCTGGTAGGACTATGAAAGAAAATCAGAAGGAAAAACAGGAAAACAATAGTAGAGGAAAGTTCTAGAGATGGGATGCTCTCATTTGTTTAAAGGATTCGTGCTGCCACTTTTCCTAGAGAAACTAGCCAAATGGTGAGTCTTTAAAGATAATTCCCCTCCAAAGATTAAAAAAGTATAAACTCACATGCCACACACTGACACATTCACCACTTCTTCTAAAATAGTGATTATCCTTGGCATTGTTACTTGCACTTCAAACTTAGGAAGCACTGTTGATTGGAGATAAAGGAAGTTTGGGGTTAGCTTTCAAATTTGGGGGAATTAGTATTTTCATGTTATCTGTAATAATTCCCTAATAATATTTTAGGCCACTGAACAGGCAGCTCTCTTCTCTAATATTCCTATCTTCCTCTCAAATGGAGACTGCTTGAAGGACTATGACAGATCACTGCAACCTTAATGAACTAGGGAAAATTCCACTAAAACAGGGACAATATACATTTTTTGAGATTAGAAATTGCTATACAAATAATTAAGTTATAGGAAGTCCTATTCACTAACCATTGTCCACATTGGAGTTTGGTATATAATTGGTTATACTTCAAGCCCAATCTCACCCAGGGGAAATGAAAAGACTCCAAATAAACTCAAATTCTAGACCCTGGAAATTTAAATATGAAGAAAAATGTTCCATGACTTTCCACAATCCATACCAAATTCCTCCACGGTGAAGGGGTGCTCTGTTATTTCGCCCGATTCCTTCTGTACCACCACCTTGTAGGAGCCCTGAAATGGCTCTGATGAGAGCGGAAAGGCCAATTGCTTGAGGCCACTCTCCAACTTGAGTTTCTGCCATTGTGCGATGCGACTTCCTTTAGGGTTCTATAGATACAGTAATTGAAGCTTACAAAAGAGCTTAGAGCATTAGTGATAATATAAGAAATCTATGAAAACTCCTATGTTACTCATAGAGGAAAATGGGGTGGTGATAATGAGAGGAGAGGGGAGATGAGTTAGAATCATCTGAGCTCTATGAGTTTGAAGGCTTCTCCCTTAATGACAAATTTCTGGGGTACGGTAAGAATCTCTCAGATAAGAACATTTTCCCTAAATTGATTATTTTACATGTAATTATGGAATGTTTCATTTTGCTTACCTTAATGTATACTAGTGGAATCTGAAAGATAAAGAGAAAGAAAGTTTAGAATTGTTCACAAATATTCTCATCTTTGATTTATAAGCAAGACAGTTTTATATAAAACACACAAAAATGATAGGTTTTTACAGAACTTTTAATTAATTATCATAATCAGTTAATAAATAATGATAAGAATTTAATTGGTACATTCATTAGGAGTGGGGTTTAATGACATTACTTAAATGTGTATACCATCCCAGTGAAGAACACTCTTTTGTCCTGAAGTTTTATAGACTGAGAAATAAAACACTAACAGAACTATAAGTAACCATGGTCAGACCTACGTATTAAGATGGGTAGTTCTAAGAATAATGGGGGATGGAAATAGCTCCTCCGCTATCAATGGTTATTCATTACTAAAAAGTCATATTTATTAAGTGCCTACCATGTGCTGTGTGTCATTCTTAGTTTTGGGAACAATAGCAATGCACAAAAGAACACTATACCTGCTTCCCTAGAGCTTACCTTCCAATAAGGAATCAATACATAAGAAACACACACATACATGCATATATGTACATATAGTTGAGATTTATATTTTATATATATATTTGATATATATATGTTTGACATATGTATTTGATATGTCTATATATTTGAAATCTATATCTACATCTTTATCTATGTCTATAGCTATAAATATCAGGTAGTTGTAAGGATCAGGATATAAAAATAAAGTAGGGGTAAGCTGATACAGTAATGGATGAGGTGTTTAATGCTAAATAGAGAAGTGAAAGTAAAAACCTAGACCAGTTTCAAGGCTTGTTTAGAGGTGATGTTGGCTAGGAAGAGGTTGTAGCATGCAGATGGAAAGAAATAGTCTGGACACATTTTAAGCTAACATGATTTTCTGATGAAGTAGGATTATGCCACAACTTTTTGCCTTAGGGACTGAAGAAAAAAAAATGCCTCTTTTTGAGATAGAAAAATGTGGAAGAATAGATTTGGGGGAAAAAAATTAAGACTTTGGTTTGATGTCTTCATTAAAATTAAAATAGCTGTTTTTCACCATAAATAGCAAGTGTTAATCTTAAGGAAAAACATTGATTTCATTAATCTTCCTTTTTAAAAGAGGTTTTGGTAAGTATGTTTGGCAAAATTCTACATCTTTGAGGAGTTATTTGAACTTAATTTATTTGAGGATTTGGTGTATGTTATCTAATATATCTTTCTAATTTACTTAATTGATAACTTTCTAAAGAGTAATTTTAAGTGGGTGATAATTGCCTGAGTATCAGTACAAAGACAGAAAGACTTTGCTGTTTTCTTGACCAGGGTTACTGTTTAACATAAGGCTCTTACATTCCCAAAACACCAATAAAATTATATATATGTGTGTATATATATGAATATATGAATATATACATATTGAGTATAGCAGTGCTATTTACTACAGTCCAGATTTGGAAACAGCCTAAGCACCCATCAGTGGATGAGTGGATAAAAAAGCTGTGATACATCTACACAATGGAACATCATGCAGCAGTAAAACAGATATAACTCTCACATTTTGCAACACCATGGATGGACTTGGAGGAAATTATGCTAAGTGAATTAAGCCAATCAGTGAAAGAAAAATACCACATGATCTCACTTTTATGTGGAATCTGCTAAATACAATAAACTAATGAACAAGATAGTAACAGAAGCTTAGATACATGGAATGGGCTGACAGCTGAGGAAAAGGAGGGGGTGGGGGGAAGGGATGAAAGATGGTGAAAGGGTTAACCAAAGAACCTTTATGCACAGCTCACAGACATGGACAACAATGTGGGGATTGGCCGGGGGTGGAAAGAGGGTAGGTTTGGGTGGGGGAGGGAAAGGGGAGGAAAGTGGGAACAACTGCAATAGCTTAAATAATAATAATAATAATAATAATAATAATAATAATAATAATAATATAAAATTTAAAAAAATAAAATAAGGATCTTACAGTATTGTAATGCCAGAAATTACTATTATTGACACCAGATTCTTTCTTTCCCTGGTCCTCCCCAACACCAAAAACAGGCTTCCAGCCAGGTGACACAGATAATAATGATTCTGTGTAGATATTAGGAGACTCACCAACTCATTCAGGGGGTGAAAATTTTCATCCAACGAGACGACACGAAACTTTACTGAAACAG
The DNA here is from genome assembly GCA_028533065.1 of Trachops cirrhosus. NCBI lineage: Eukaryota > Metazoa > Chordata > Mammalia > Chiroptera > Phyllostomidae > Trachops > Trachops cirrhosus. Next base: position 20,083,657 of record CM052539.1, read on the forward strand.
AAATATTTTCCATCAGTCCCAGAAATCTTAAACCAGGCTTATAGGTTGGTAAGAAAAGTTATTAAGGAGCCAGAATTACAGGGATTTAGACTGAGGAATATGTAGGGAGGATCTTTCCTTTTGGAAGTTGCCCTGACTGTAGGCTTCTTTGTACCTGTCTGCCCGGGTTTATAGATGGGTTTGTCTGTCTGGACAAAGACCAGGCTCTTTTGGTTTTTAACCATCACTGTGGTCCGTTTCCTGAATTCTTGGGTTGCTCCTTTCACTTGGACAGTGAGAAACATAACCTCTTCAGAGGATGAAGATCTCGGGACCTGAAATAAGGAAGAGATCCCAAGAGCTCATTCAGTCTTCCATGTTTCCTCCTCCATCCCTGTTCCACTCCTCCCTGGAGATCTTGCCTCTTTTACTTAACTCCACTTCCTAATTCTTATCATAGAAAGTTGGTATGGATAGGAATTACTTCTGTCATTGTACCAGTAGGGAGACAGAACACAAGATGGAGGAAAACACATCAGTAAGAAAGGCATCAACGAGAGTCATGTCATCTTATGGATCAGTCAGTACAGTCTGGATTCAATTATACACTGAACTTTGCCAAGTTTTTGTTATGTACCAAAAGGACACCGTAGGAGCATTTTAAGGTTATGAGAAAGAAAAATAGACTATTTTATTGCTATAGGTTATAAGCATTTTACATATGGGCAACACTGAAGAGCTATTGGAATTTGCTGATGGTAATTTCTACAACTTTCACTCTTAGAAAGAATATGGGGTGATATCTTCCTGTCAGCCCACTACTGGGGGCTTCTGTTGAGTACTGGCCTCATTTGCTTTATTAATATTTTTTGCAATTGATTTTAAGAAGAGGTCACGTTTTCACTTTGTGTAGGGCATACTGCTTTTTCCCCCCAAGCTAATAGGAATTTTTTTGATCATTAAGTTAATTCTTAATATGCTTATAAATATTTGCCTCCCATGGTTGGGAATTCCTGCATTGCCTCTTAATTTCTACTACATTTAGATTTCTTTCCGAAGTCCTTGCCAGCCTTTAAAGCCTTATCTTGACTGAATTCTGGATCCCTATGGCCCCGACCAATAGAACCAAGTATATTAAGTCAAACAGTCATACTCACAGTGAAGGAGACACAGTGGAATAAGTCCTTCTCTGCCACCAGGTCTGTGAATAGGCTCCTGTTCTCCCTGACAGACTCCAAGGAAGCACTTACAGTCACTGTCTCATTCAGGTGGCTCAGAAGGAGACATCCCTTCTCAGGGGTCTCAGTGTGGAGCAGAGAGGGCACCAGCACCATATACTGCCTGGAAATGGGAAGTCCAGTTAGAAGAGAGTGTACAAAGAGGGGCATTGTTATCAGAAGCACTATTTTCTATAAAATTATTCATACTATCATTAGTTCTATACCAAGAGAAGATATATTGATAAGCATGAAATTAATCTTTGCTGTTGAATAGTGTGTATGAAAATTATTCCTCTGTCATCACCAGTGCCATAGCAGTGAACATTTTGCTTTAAGTGAGACTTAAATAGATTAAAATCTGCAGGTTTACCTTACTTTAAGAAACCCCCAAATGAACTTCCAGCCAAGATGGAGGCATAAGTAGATATACTGTGCCTCCTTGCACAACCAAAAGCAGGACAACAAATTTGAAACAAAAAACAACCAGAACTGCCAGAAAATTGAACTGTATGGAAGTCTGACAACCAAGGAGGTAAAGAAGAAACATTCATCCAGACCAGTAGGAGGGGCGGAGATGGGCAGCCTGGCAGAGAGGACTCCTGGCAAGGTGGCGGCTGGAAGACTGGGGTGGGTAGTGGCTGGCAGAGTGGGCAGTCCCACATTTGTGTGTGGATAAATGAGGAGGAACAACTGAGGGGCAAGACAGACTGAGCAACCCAGGATTCCAGTGTGGGGAAATAAAGCCTCAAAACCTCTGAAATAACCTGTGGGTGTTGCAGCAGCAGGAGAAACTCCCAGCCTCATAGGAGAGTTTGTTGGAGAGATCCACAGGGTTCCAGAACATACACAAACCCACCCATCTGGGAATCAACACCAGAAGGGCCCAATATGCTTGTGGGTAACGGAGCAGGTGACTGAAAGCCAGCAGAGAGCTGAGCAAGTGGCATTGTTCCCTTTTGGACTCCCCCCCCAACACAGAGCCACAACACAGCGACGTGGGTTGCCTTGCCCTGGTGAATACATAAGGCTCCACCCCTTACTATGTAACAAGCATGCAGAGACAAAAAAAAATATGGCCTAAATGAGAGAACAGATCAAAGCACCAGAAAAAATACAACTAAGCGATGAAGAGATAGCCAACCTATCAGAAGCAGAGTTCAAAACGCTGGTAATCAGGATGCTGACAGAACTGGTTGAGTATGGTCGCAAAATACAGGAAGAAGTGAAGGCTATGAAAAGTGAAATAAAGGAAAATGCACAGGGAACCAACAGTGAAAGGAAGGAAACCAGGACTCAAGTAAATGGTTTGGACCAGAAGGAAGAAAGAAACATTCAACCAGAACAGAATGAAGAAACGAGAACTCAAAAAAAGAAGGAGAGGCTTACGAACCTCCAGGACAACTTTAAGTGTTCCAATAACTGAATCATAGGGGTGCCAGAAGGAGAAGAGGAAGAGCAACAAATTGAAAACTTATTTGGAAAAATAACGAAGAAGAACTTCCCCAATCTGGCAAAGGAAATAGACTTCCAGGTAGTCCAAGAAGCTCAGAGTCCCAAAGAAGTTGGACCCAAGAAAGCACACACCAAAGCATATCATAATTACATTATCCAAGGTTAAAGAAAAGGAGAGAATCTTAAAAGCAGCAAGAGAAAATGTACCTAAACTCTTTTGTAGGTAACAAAAGAGTTCCCATAAGACCATCAGCTGATTTCTCAAAAGAAACCTTACAATCAAGAAGGGGCTAGAAAGAAGTAGTATTGCAGTATTCCAAGTCATGAAAGGCAAGGACCTACTTACTTCCAAGATTACTCTATCCAGGACAGCTAGCATTTAGAATGGAAGGGCAGATATAAATGACCTTATCCCAGTAAGGTCAAGTTAAAGGAGGTCATCATCATGACCAAACCATTATTACATGAAATGTTAAAGGGACTTATTTAAGAAAAAGAAGATAAAAAATATGAACAGTAAAATGAAAACAAACTGCCAACTGTCAACGACTGAACCTAAAAAACAAAACAAAACAAACAAACAGGGCAAACAACTAGAACAGGAACAGAATCAGAATGGAGATCATGTGGAGGGTTATTGGTAGGGAGCTGGAGCAGGGAGAATGGGGGAAAGGTACAGGGAATATGAAGCATAAATGGTAGGTACAAAATAGACAGGGGGAGGTTACTTTAAGAAACCCCAAAATAAACTTTCCTACTGTAGGAAATGGAGAAGCCAAAGAACTTATAAGTACGACTCATGAACATGAACTAAGGGTGTGGGGAATTTGGGTGGGAGGGGGTGTGCAGGGTGGAGGGGAATAAAAGGGGGAAAAATGGGACAACTGTAACAGTATAGTCAATAAAAATGTTTAAAAGAAAAAAATAAAAATAAGAAAAGAAACTTTAAAATGTAAGCATCTGAATTCAAATTAAAAGTATGCTAATTATATGTAGTGATGTTATAAATGTATTTTACATTAAGATTGCTGTAGAAAGCATGTAAACTCTCAGGTGAGACACTGAGAAAATCAATTTATAGAACTTTCATTGAATATCTATATCTATATTTAATCTATATCATGTGTGTGTATATATATGTGTGTGTATATATATATATACACAAATCTGAGCAAATGGCATGGCAAGCATTTACTTCCCACTTTACAGATGTAGAATCTGAGACTTAAAACAAGTGAGTCATTGGTTTAAAGTCTCAGTTGTGGTAAACAACTAATGAAATCTTAGTGTGTTACCTAACCCTGAATGTTTGCATTTTAAATATTTGCTTTTCAATTCCTGGCTAGACAATGGCTCCACTCAGAAATGGTCTTCTAGTGATTGAATTTTGGGTCTTGGTAACTAGTCAGCAAAATAGAAACATTTCCAATACCCTTATATATACCTTTATTGACCCTGTAGCTTTCAAACATTTTTTACTGAGTTTATTGGGGTGATATTGGATAACAAAACCATGCAGGTTTCAAGTGTACAACTCAACAAAACATCTGCCACTGCATCATGCACCCATTGCCCAAAGTGAAGTTGCTTTCCATCCCCATTTATTCCCCCTTTGCCCTCTTCTGCATCCTTCCAACTCCCTTCCCTCTGGCTATCATCACACTGTTGTCCACGTCCATAAGTCCTTCTTCCTTTTTGCTCAATCCCTCTATACCCTAACCTCCCCACTGCCCCCCTAGCTGTCATCTATTCTCCATCTATGAAGGTATATAAATTTAACTTTAACTCTTCTTTTAAATTTAATGTGATGCTAACCATGGCTCATGTGGCTCAGTGGATTGAGTGTTAGCCTGTCAGCCAAAAGGTTGCAAGTTCAATTTCTGGTCAGGGCACATGACTAGGTTGGAGGCCAAGTCCCTGGCTGGGGGCATGTGAAAGGCAACTGATTGATGTTTCCGTCCCTCTCTTTCTCCCTCCCTTCCCATCTCTCTAAAAATAAATAAATAAAATCTTTAAAAAATTTTAATGTGACCATAAAGTTGCAAATGTTGAACATTTTCTTCTGGTTTCAGTTATTTCAAAAATCTTATTCATATACAACTGATCAAAACAAAATAAATATATTTCAAATTATAATACATATGCATTAGATACAAAATCAAAATGCTTTTGAAGCACATCTTTAATTGAATGATGCACTTTTTTTTATATCAATGGGTGGCTATTCCCTATTGCAAGAATTAAACAAGGTCTATCATTATATTTTTGGTTTGTATAGATGTAAGTGCCATGAAAAATTATTCACATAAAAATAAGTGACAAATGAAACAATTATATATCATTATTATTAATTTTTGTAATTTGTAATTAATGTGCCAGAAATCACTCAGTGCTCTATTATCAAGAATTGCTTGTAATCAGCTATTAGCTGGTATTTTCTTTAGATCTTCCTTCAATTTTGTTAAAACAAAGTAATTTGTCACTGCATGATTTGCAAAAGGATTCTCTGCCTTGTTCTTAGAATCCATTGCTTTCTCAACATCAATATCAGCATCAGTATTTCAAATTGTTCCTTTCTTTGGCACCCTAAAGATATTTATACTCCAAGAGTTCTGGCCAAGATGTAAGCATAGGTAGAAACCCTTTGCTTCCCTGCACAACCATAAGGAGGATAACCACCAATCTAAAATCAATAAACAACCAGAAGTGTCAGAAAATCAAACTGCATGGAATTGTAACAACAATGGAATTAAAGAAATAGTCAAACAGAACACCTAGACCAGTAAGGCAGCCATGGAGAGAACCCTCGGTGAGGCTGTGGACCGTGGGGGCGGGGCTGGCTTCAGCATCATGCAGGCTGTGTGGGTGGGGCTGACTTAAGGGGAAACTAAGACTCAGAGGTGGCTATGGACTATGACAGTGGCCTCAGTGGGAGAAACTCCCAGTCTCACACAACAGTCTGGTGGAAAGTGGGGCTAGAGCTGAGCAGGGGAGTTGCATTGTTCCCTCTCTGGCTCCTTCCCAACAGGCAGTGCCAGAACATAGCAAGGAGGTTTGCCCTGCCTGTGTGAATACCTAAGGCCCCACCCTCTTACAACTTACTGGGAGCCCCGAATGAAGAAATAGGGCCAAAATGAAAGAACAGAGCAAAACCTCAGAAAGAGAGCTAAGCAAGGAGGGTATAGCCAACCTATCTGATGGAGAATTTAAAGCCCTGGCAATCAAAATGCTCACAGAACCGATTGAGCTTGGTCAAAAAATGGAAGAACAAATGAAAAATACCCAAAATGAAATAAAGCAAGATATTCAGGGAACCAACAGTGACAGGAAGGAAACCAGGACTCAAATCAATGATTTGGAACAAAAGAAAGAAAGAAACATCCAACTGGAACAGAAAGAAACAAGAATTCAAAAAACTGAAGAGAGTCTTACAGACCTCTGGGGACAACCTGAAACATTCCAATATCTGAATTATAGAGGTGCCAGAAGGAGAAGAACAATAGCAAGAAATTAAAAACTTATTTGAACAAATAATGAAGGAAATCTTTCCCAATCTGGCAAAGGAAATAGACTTTTGGGAAGTCCAGGAAGCCCAGAGAGTGCCAGAGAAGTTGAACCCAAAGAGGAACACACCAAGGCACATCATCATTAAGTTAACAAGATTAAAGACAGAGAAAATCTTAAAAGCAGCAAGAGGAAAGGAAAGAGTTACTTACAAAGGTGTTCCCATAAGGCTATCAGCTGATTTCTCAAAAGAAACCTTACAGAACAGGAGGGGCTGGAAAGAAGTATTTGAAGTCATGAAAGACAAGGAAGGACCTACATTCAAGAATACCCTATGCAACAAAGCTATAATTTAGAATGGAAGGGCAGATAAAGTGCTTCCCAGTTAAGGTCAAGTTAAAGGAGTTCATCATCACCAAGCCATTACTGTATGAAATGTTAAAGGGACTTATCTAAGAAAAGGAAGATAAAAAATATGAACACTAAAATGACAACAAACTCACAACTATCAACAAATGAACCTATAAAAATAAAAGAAAGTAAAACAACAAAAACAAAAACTAAGCAAACAACTAGAACACAAACAGAATCAGAGAAATGGACGTCACATGGAAGGTTTTCACTGGGGAGGGAGAGGGGAGGAATAGTGGGGAAAAGGTACAGGGAAGAAGTATAATTGGTAGGCATTAAATAGATGGGGAGAGATCAAAAATGGTATAGGAAACAGAGAACTCAAAGAACTTATACATACAACCCATGGACATGAGCTAAGGTGGGGGTGCTGGAGGGTTGGGGGTTGCAGGGTGGAGGGGGGATAAAGGGGGAAAATTGGGAAAACTGTAATAGCATAATTAATAAAATATACTTAAAAAAGATATTTGTACTCCAGACAATGCTCCATGGTAACATCTGATTGAGAGAGTGATTTTTCTTTCTCTTATAAAGTGGAAGATGAGCAATTAAGACAGGGTAAGAAAGGATACATACCATGGTCTCAAGCAGATTGTTATAAATGTGGGAATCTGAAAATTGATTCCTTTACAAGTATCCATTTTTAATGCCCGTTAGAAAGTCTTAGTATATCCCCAGATATTTTAGAGATTCAGAGATCCAGCGAATTTAAGAAAAATGGCTAAGAATAAGTAAAGAATGAATAAACAAAATTTATGAAATCTCACAGTTGGAAGAGACCTTAGATGTAAGAAGATGGCAGTTTCATAGAGAAGATGAATGATATAGTAGGGAATCTGAAATAAAGGAAAAGATTCTTTTTCTTAACTCTAAAAATGAATTTAAAAAAGCAAGCAAAAAATTTAAAACAGATATATAAGTGGTTACTCTGCAGAATATTTCAATTCAAAGCAGAAAAAAAGTAAGGAAAGCAGTCTTTAAGTTTATGCTCTGTGGGAAACTTACGGTTGTCCAGAGACTGAGGCATCTGTAGGCAGGAAGACCAGAAGGAGGAGAGTAAGACTTGGATGGAGTTTGTTCTTCCCCATGCTGCAGGGAGAAGGGGCCGGAGGAAACCAGACTGTATTGCACCCGAATCCCTGCTGCTGGTCTCAGACCAAGCATTCCTCAGAGCAACTAAGCTTTATGCTGCTTCTCTGAGCAAACAGGAAGTTCCTCCCACGCCAGGTGTCTAAACAAAGTTGAGGTCTCTGAACATTCTCTGGAAAGATCATTGCTCTCAGGGGCCTAATTACGGTCAAGGTTAATTCCTGGTGGGCCAAACTGTCAGGCTAAATAGAATTCCTGGAGGGATAAAATCCACATTCCTGTAAGTACTCACTTTCTCTGGGTTTTACTGTAGAGCAGCTAATCGGCTTTTAAACCCTTTCTCTCTCTTACTTCTGCCTTCCACTTCCCCATGGCACATTTTATGGCTTGCCTTACATCTTTTGCATGAATAGTTGGTAAGGGAAGCTACAATTTAAACAATACTGGACAGGTTCAAAATAGATATTTTACTGTGAGCCTGCAAGTTTTCCCTTAGATATGCCTGCCTTAAATGTTGAAGTGTTTCAGAATTCAGTGGTCTTCTATGGAAATGACACTGGACTACGCTAATAGGTTTTTGACCTTAGGGATATTACTGGATTGCAGATGAAGAGCCAGTCCCTGGAAGAATGATAATTGAAAACATTTTCCTGTATTAAAAAATCGAACAGATGAAAGGAGAAGCAGCGGACCTCAACAACAAGCTTTGATCTACTGTGTCTAACAAAGCCCAGCTGCCTTTACCGGCTACTATACAAATTTTGTTACAGACTTTGAAACATGTGCTCCTTACCAGTCTTTGATCATATAAACTATTCCTTCTATCTCTCCATCCATTTCTTTATCCAACTATTGGATTTATTTTATTTCATTTTAAAAATGTTTTATTTACTTATTTTTAGAGAGCAGGGGAAGGAGGGAAAGAAACATGGATTGGTTGCCTCTCACACACCTCCAACTGGTAACCTGGTTCGCAACCAGGTTGGGTTGTGCCATGACTGGGAACAGGCAACCTTTCAGTCTGTAGGTCAACACTGAATCCACTGAGCCACATCAGCCAGGTTTTTTAGATAAGTATTTTAGAGCCTAGTAGGGCTAGGTATCGTGTAAAATCATGGAGATAGAATGTGAATTGGTACAATTACATAGGTGAGAGATGAGAGTATTTTGAACTAGCATATTCATAATAAGTTTGAAAAGAGGTTTACAGATGTGTATTACATATAAAGGTAAAATTATAGTTACCGTGAATATATGAATGGGATGGATAAAGGAGAATGTGGTTTTCAATTTTCCTGCCTGTTTACTGAGTGAATTGTGTTGTCTTTCACTGAGTGAGTGAAACAGAGGAAATACAGGATGGGAACAGAAGGACAGAAGAACTGAAGGTTAGAAAGATAAAGGGTCTAGTTTTAGAAACTCTTTGTGGGATATTCAAGAATTAATATTCATACGGAGTATATCATTTTCATCTAGAATTTAGAGCAGTGTTGTCTAATAGAAATAAATGTGAGCCTCCTATGTAACTACTTTTTCTAGTAGCCACATTAAACGAACAAAAGAAACAATAATTTTAACATTCTGTTTTACTTAGTATATCCAAAATATTATCATTTCAACCTTTAGTCAACATAAAAGTTATTAATGAGATACTTTACTTTTTTTTGGTACTAAGTCTTTGAAATTTGGTGTGGATTCTACACTTACAACACATCAATTTAGACGAGCCACACTGTAAGCACCTAATTGCCCCTGTGGCTACTGGTCACCATATCTGACATAGTCAGCCTAGAGCAATGTTTTTCAAATTATGGGTCACCATTATAGTGAGTTATGATATCGTGATCAGTGAGTCATGACCAAGATTTAAAAAAATGAAATAGAATATAATAAAATAGAAAATACAGTGTATCAAAAAGAGTAAGTGAAAATACTGATTTTTGGAAACATCTGTTTCACATAATTTTAGCAGGAACTGCTGGCTGTGTCCTCTTACCTCTTCTCCAACTTGATTTTTGATAATAGAACTCAGTTTTAGCAGGGCACAGAGTGTCTTTTATTTCCCTCTGGAAGGGGCACGACTGCGTTCTGGTGTCTGGAGTGTGAGTAAAAGTGATGTATGCAACTTTCAGTTCATGACTTCAAAAGGAAGGGTTCGATTTTGTGCTACCCCTTTCTTTCCCCTGGCTGGAGTGTGGATACGATGGCTGTGTAAGATCTTCTGCCAGGGACCATAAGATGGGAGCCATGTGACAAGGAAGGCAGAATGACAAGCAAGACACAGCTTCGGTCCCTGAATCATGTAGACTGGACTTTCATTTAAGAGAAAAGGGAATTCTCTTATTTAAACCACTGCATTTTGAGATCTCTTTGTTGAAGCAGTAAAACTTGTATCTTAACTAATAAAATTTCTCTTTCTTTATTAATTCCTCTGTCTTGATCATCTATATTCTTAACTATGAGTATCCTAGGTTACAATGTACAAAATTTACATTGTGAAAATGTGATTACAGAATGTACAAAATTATTATTGTAGGTTAAATTTAAAGCAATATGAGCACTACAGTTTACTGAGTTCTGGCCTACTTATATGGATTAAAGGTTTATCAGCTTATTGAGAAAGCTGATGCTATTGAAATAGATGCTAATACCCTGGTGGGATATGTTGATGAAAAAGAAAGAGCCCAGGGCAGAACCCCGAGGGATACTAATGTCTAGGTGATGGACAGGGGCACACAAACAGAACGAGAAGGGACAGAGATAGAAAGGGAGCAATAACCAGGAAAGTAGAGATCTGTTAGTACCAAAGAAGAGACAGTTAAGAAAAAATAGTCAAGAGAATATTTTTACTAGTCATAGTGGTTGGGGCTTTAGCCAAGACATCAATGTTAATAGCATACAAAATAAAAAAATCATTTCAAAAGTTTTCATGATTTTTTAACGTGTTGATTCAAAATATAACAGAACTTAAATCAACTTCTAAGAAACTAGAAATAGTTAAACACTAATTTGTAAGACTAATTACTTAAAGTAGGAGGGGGACAATAACATTAATAGCATTCAGGTGGTGCCTTGTGATGAATTACAAAAATAGTCTGTAAACATTGGCATGGATAACAATGCTTGTGGGATGAATTTATACTGTGACTTTGCTGTGTCAGAGTATAAGCATTTAAAACTTTTTATAGGTACCGTCACATTGCCTTTTAAAAATGACTCTGCCAGTCATCGTCTACCAACAAGACTAATCCTTGAGGATTAGTGATGTTGAATACCTTTGCATACAGCTATTGGCTATTTGTATGTATTTTTTTTTTTGAGAAACAGACATTTCTCAAAAATGGCCTTTGCACATTTTAAAATCAGATTATTTGCTGGGTTTTTTTGCTTTTGAGTTTTATGAGTTTCATATATATTTTGTATATTTACCTCTTGTCATATATATAATGCACAAATATTTTATCCCATTCCATAGGTTGCCTTTTCTGTTTGTTTTTGTGGTTTGTACTTTTTGTGTCATATCCAGGAAATCATTGCCCAGTCAGATATCTAGAAGGTTTTCTCCTTTGTTTTCTTCTAAGAGTTGTATTATTTCAGGTTTCACATTTAAGTTTTTAAGTCATTTGAGCGGATTTTTGTGTACAGTGTAAGATAAGGTTTCAATCTCATTCTTTTGCATGTGTGAAAAATTGGCATAGGTTGAGCCACTTTCAAACAGAGTTGGGCAGCCATTCCAGAAGAATGCATCATATATCTTACTCCTTGAACCTTTGGAATGTTTGAACTGGCCAAAACAACCTTTGGACACAGCCAAAGTTGTATTGTGTTCCCAACAACTGTAAAGTTAACAGAAAAGCAGACCTCCTGACTATGAGGAATGGTAATTAAAGTCATTCTTTAGAATCAGTAAATAGCCTTCTATATCTAAAGAATAACAGCTTATTAGCATTCATAAAAATTCATTTCTTCTACTTATGTAATTATTTTCCTCCTTCCTTTCTATTATAAACACTCCTTGCCTTTATTCCATAACATAACACTATTTGGATTTCTGCCTGAAACACTTGTTGTTTCTCCCACTTTTGATTTTTAAGGTTAACATGTGTATGTCCAATTTCCCCAACATCATTTATTGAACAGATTACTTTTCCCATTGTAAATTCTTGGCACTATTGTTGAAGATTTGTTGACCATTTATGGAGGGATTATATCTGTTTCATTGGTCTCTATCTCCTTTTTTTATGCCAGTGCCATACTATTTTTATTACTATAGTTCTGTAATATGTTTTGAAATGAGGCCATGTGATACCTCCAGCTTTGTCTTTCTCGTTCAAAATTTCTCTGACTATATGCAGTCTTCTGTGGTTCAAAATGAATTTTATGATTGTTTTTTCTATTTTTTCAAGAAATGTCATTGAGATTTTGATAGAAATTGTATAGAGCCTATAGATCACTGGGAAGTATGAACATTTTAACAATGTTAATTCTTGCAATACAACACAGGATGTCCTTCCATTTACTTGCATCTTTTAACATTTCTTTCATCAATGTTTTATAGTTCACTGTATAGATCTTTAACTCCTTGGTTGAGTTTATTCCTAAGTATTTTATTATTTTTGATGCCATCTTAGTATTCTTTCAGATAGGTTGTTAGAGTTTAGGATTACAACCGACTTTTGTATGTTGATTTTGTATCCTGCAACTTCACTGAATTTATTTATTAGCTCTAACAATGTGTGAGCATGTGTGTGTGTGTTTGGAGTCTTTAGGGTTTTCTACGTATAAGATCATAACATCTGTAAACTGAGATAGTTTTATTTTTTCCTTTCAAATATGGATGCCTTTTATTTCTCCTCTGCCTCTTCCTGATCCTCCTCCTCTTTCTTGGGTAATTGTTCTGGCTGAGACATCCACCACTATGTTGAATAGAAGAGGAGACAGCAGGCATCCTTGCGTTTTTTCTGTGAATTTTAGAGTGGAGTTTTCAACTTCTTACCATTGAGTATTATGTTAGTAGTGAGCTTTCCTTAAGTATTTTTTTGAATGTGTGTGTTGGGGTAAATTTTTTCCACACCTAATTTATTGAAAGTTTTCAACATGAAAGGATTTTGAGTTTTGTTAAATACTTTTTCGGCATGTATTGAGATGATCATGTGATTTTTATCTTTTATTCTGTTAATGTAATGTGTAACATTGATTGAGTCATGTGTATGTTGAAGCACCCTCATACTGGGGATAAATCCAACTTGATTATGATATTCAATTTACTTTGTTAGTTTTTTTTTAAAATTTTGACTCTATGTTTATTAGTTTTTGTTTATCTGGAAAAGTCACATTATTCCTGATTTTTCATGATCCTCTGAGCCTTGCATTGGTGTCCCTGCATTTGAGTGAGCAGTCTCTCTTTCATTCTTTATAGGCTGGTTTTGGCATGTTCTCTGTCCTGCCAGGTTGCTGGACTGATAGGACTGCTCCTTCGTGTCACAGACCATGGTCGAGTGGGCTGGAGGCAGGTTCTCATGGATGCTTTGGATCCTCAGTTGGTTCAGTGGACTGTGGGTGCAGATGAGTGGTGTTTCTCCAGAGTCCCCAGAGGACAGGACTGCCTTTGGGGCTGTGGTTGAGTGGGGTCAGGTCTGTGGTAGACAGGTCTGTTATTGAGGTCACAGATGGACATGGTTCCTGCTAGTTCTGTGGACAGGTGGGCCTGATGGAAGGGCCATATATGAGCAAGGCGGAAGCTGAGTCCACAGGGAGGTGGGGCTACTTCCAGATTTGTAGCCAGATTTGTGATTGGTTCATTTGCTAATGGGAAGTATACCTGCCTTCTTAAAGCAGCTTTCTTCAGTCTTGGGCTCCATTAAGGTAACAGATTTCTACCTGAATCTCAGAGCCCCAATAAAGACATTTTGTATGTACACATTTGCCAAATTGGAGTTTATGTGAGAGGATAAATTCTAGGTACTTCTTATTCTGCCGTCTTGCTGATGTTACATATTTCGATTTTTATTAGAAAGTAAAAAAATGTTAATTTTTTTAAATGAAATAAGTTGAAGCTTTCTTGTAATTGGAATAACTATTTTATGATACGATTTTATAAATGGAGTTTAAATGACCTGATTAAATCTTGTGCACTCTTTCCTTCCCGAAGCACATCTCCACACATAGACACATTTGTAGTTTCAGGTTCTCTCTTGTTTGGGAAGCAGTTGGAGTTACTAATCTTACTAGATTCTTTACCCTTTTCTTTAACATTTGTAGTTATTTACTGCAAGTCTAATTCAATGGCATTTTTAAATGATTCATTTACTTTGAGTCTTTCCAATGACTTCAACATGGCTTTTATATAAAAACTGAAAGTCTTTTCTATATTTATGTTTTATGATTTGTGTGATTTATTGCTAAAATTTGTAATTATAATAATGCAACTGCACAAATGCATATTTGGCATAATACCAAAATGATTCTGAGCAAGCATATAATTCAATTTTGTTAGAAACAAAATTGTTTGGAGATATTAGACATTATTATTAACCATAAACATTTAATATTTCACTGGCTTTATTTCCTGAAATGGAGAATATTATTTCATATGGTAAGTGTCTTCTGTGAAGCTGAGATAAGAAAGTTTCTTGTACAATTCACTTAAATGTTAATGTAAACATAGTATTCCATTGAAACTATTTCAAAGGAGTAACAACTGTTACTTTTCCATGTTTAAGACAAATCTATTCTATGAAACAGCTCCTTTTTGTGACATAGAACTCTTTGAGAGGGAAATCCAACTTTTGTCTGCTGTTCCTCCTATGACTCATCTTTGTATGAACCAGGCTTAAAAAAGGGAAAAAATGCTGTCACATATTGCATTGTATGTTTATATCATCACAGTTTGTTTGCCCGTTCATCTATCAATGGGCATTGAAGTTGTTTCTGACTTTCATGTATTGTGAATAGCGTTGCTCAGAATATGAGCGTGCTAATATCCCTTTGAGACCCTGCTTTCAATTTTTGGGAATCTATATACCGAGAAGTAAGGATCATATGATCGTTTTAGTTTTAATGTTTTGAGGAGCCACCATGCTGTTTTCCATAGAGGTTGCACTATTTTACAATCCTACCAATAGTGCATAGGGTTCTGATTTGTCCACAGTTTTTTTGATAGTAGCCATCTTAATGTGTGTGAGATGATATCTCACTGTGGGTTTTTTTTGTGGCATCTTATGCTATTTATTTCTGGTTTATTTTTAATTTTTCAGTTACAGTTTATATTCAATATTACCTTGTATTAGTTTCAGGTGTGCAGCATAGTGGTTAGACAATCATGTACTTTACAGAGTGGTCCCCCTGCTATTTCAAGTACTCACCTGGCTCCATACCTATTTATTACAATATTATTGACTATCTTCCCTATGCTGTAGTTACATCTCTGTGACTATGCTGTAACTACCAATTGTACTTGTTAATGCCTTCACTTTTTTCACCAAACCCCTTAACTCTGCTCCCCTCTGGCAACTGTTAGTCATTCTCTATGTCTATGGCTCTATGAAATGAGACTGTATTTCTATTTTGTTAATTTATTTTGTTGTTTAGATTCCACATATAAGTGAAATCATATGATATATATCTTTCTCTGTCTGACTTATTTCACTTAAAATAATACCCTCTAGGGCCATCCACACTGTCACAAATGATAAGATTTCCTTCTTTTTTATGGCCAAGTAGTTTTCCATTGTACAAATATACCACATCTTTTTTAATCCACTCACGTATTGATAGTTTGGATGCTTCCATATCTTGGCTGTTGTAAATAATGCTGCAGTGAACATTGGTGGCATATGTTGTTTCAAATTAGTGTTTTGGATTTCTTTGGATATATACTCAGAAGTGGAATTGCTGGGTCCTAAGGCAATTTCAGTTTTAATTTTTTGAGAAACCTCCATATTCTTTTCCATAGTGGTTGCACCAATTTGCATTCCCACCAACAGTGCTCTAGGGTTCCCTTTTCTCCACATCCTTGCCAATACTTGTTGTTTTATTGATTTATTGATGATAACCATTCTGGCAAGTGTGAGGTAGTGCCTTCTTATGGTTTTGATTTGCATTTCTCCGATGATTAGTGATGTTGGCTTAACTAACTACACAATATGCTTTTCCCTATCCATCTTTAAGGTATGGGTGGCTACTTCACTACTCTGGCCAGTGACATACAGATGGAAAATTTCTGAGTAGGCTTTTTGCTTTTTTAATAAAAAGAAAGTTTCAGTGGCATGCCGTTGAAGGTACTTCATTGTTTCAGCATAGAACATTGATGTAATGCTTGAAGTTTCAATGGTCATCTTGAGATGATGAAACAACAACCAGGAAGATGAAGATCTGCATGCTAAGCCAGCCCAAAAGATGGAAAGGGCCTTTGTCTCTGCCAGCATTATTGGGCAATTGCATTAATTAACCTTGGAATGTCAACCTATGCACTCCTTCCTTATTCATTTAAGTAAACATTAGCTGCTTTTCTGTTATTTATTGCCAGAGGGATTCTTAGCTGATACACAGACATTTGCAAAATATATTCTAAATAGATAGTTCAGTGAGACCAAAGACGTGGGACTGTGAAACAACACGGGGCGGTAGGTGATCTGCAAGTGTGGAAGTTAAGCTTGGCTGGGGCTTAGGGATGAGACTAGAGAGAGGGAGAGAGAGAGAACTCTTAACTCTAACATTTTGTCTGAGGACAAAAATGTTATCTTCACTTCTCTTTAGGTTTGTTCAACAGATTTCTACCAATAAAAATAAAATAAAATAAAATAGAGATATTAAGTATAAAGGGAAAAGGTAAAATGATTTTGAAAATGAAGTAATTTTATACATGGAAAATGTAAGAGAATCAACCAGGAAACCACTTTGTAAAATGAGAGAACTCAGTAAGTCAGCTGGACAAAAAATAGTATTTGGCAATCTGTCAACTATACAAAATATATAACCTATGAAAACTCAATAACAAAAAAGGAAAAAGAAAAATCCCACAATTGCACAAATCATTTGACTCAACAATTACATTTATAGGAATTCAGTCTACTGGCATATTAGCACCTTGTGAAAAGATTATGTTCAAGGTTATTCATTTCAGTTGTTTGTAGTACGATAGTCTGGAAACACTCAAATTTACATCAATATGGAGCTGGTTAAGAAATTATAGGTGTCCTATACAATGTAATGCTGAGAAACTCTCAAAAAAAAAAAAAACAACTCCATGCACTGATGTGAAAGCATGTCTAAGGATACTATGTGAAAATAAAAAAGTATGTTTATGTTACCTTTCATGTTATGGTGGAAATAAGAATTAATAATAATATTTGTTGGGGTGTCAACAAAGAAAGTTTAAAAAATTACATAAAACATTAAGAAAAAAGTTGCCTGGTTGGGTGGGGGCTTGGTCAGTGAGAATGAGAAGTGGGTAAATTAGGATCAAGGGTGAGAAGATGATTTTTCATTGTGTATGTTTGTATATGACCTGGTATTTGAGCCATGTGACTACTAACCATAATAAACCCCCCTAAATCAGAGCATTTTAAGGAAAACAAAATGATTTGAAAAGTTGGATGAGTCCTAAATTTTTTTCAAACGATCTGAAAACATTGTTAACTGCACAATTTTAGACTCTAGAGAATTCTTAGATTCTCAGCTCTTTTTCTGGAGCTTTGTCTATTCTTTCATTTGGGCCATATTTCTTTGTCTTGGTGTCTAGATCTTAGGTTTTATTACAGCTTTCCTCACACTGGGTCTGTAAAGTGAAATATTTTGTAAGATTGCTTTAGTCTTTGCTTGAAATGGGTTACTCCTAATATCGCCATGCCATTGTCCAACCTGTCAACTACTTTGAAATCTGGTTGCGTGGCTTCTTTTACACTATATTTGGACACAGAAATGTTTGCCCTCTTCAGGAGTTCTTGACCCAGAGTCTGCCTCACACAGTGATTTAACTCAGAGGTCCTGCCTTTTCCTCCGGGTGCAATGATGAAGGGGACCCCAGGTGCCACTATCCCAGGTCTTACAAATCGCATTCACCTCCTGGTTTTGAATTCTTCCTGCCACCTAGGCTTCTGTTCTTAGTTCCCTATAAAGGATTTCTTTCCATTTTTCAGGAGAGCCTAGAATAATTTGCTCAAGGAACCAGGGCTTTCACAAAGTTATTTTTAAGCTATCTCTGCTTCTATCCTTGAAAATTCTTAAGGCAAAAGAACACAAGGGCTTGGCTACACTTTTGAAATAGGAAAGGGAAAAATACCAGAGGATCAGAATCAGCACAGATCACATTCTTTCCAAATCCTTTTCATCAGTAAAAACAAAACACCAGTTAATGTTTCAATACTTTATCCGTCCACATTAGTTAAGGAAGAAAGCTTAGAAAACAGAAATATTTCACTTATTTTGGGAAAAGAAAAAGGAGCATGTGTAGCTTTAGTTAAATTATAGTTTGTAACTTTTTTCTTTGTTCCTTTTTTTTTTTGAAAAAAATAGAAGAAAGAAAAAGATAAAGGGAGGGGGAAGAGCAGGCTAGTCTTATTATAATTTCGGGAATTCTCATTCTCACCTATCTCTGTAACCTTACATTATTGAATAAAAACATGCAGACCTTTTTGGTAGTAGGATCCCAGGTTATGGTTTTCTTATACAACAGTGATAAAATTACCCTCCTCCTCAATTTCTTCTTTGGTCCATAATGATAGTCATTACCACCCCATGCAGATATTTTTTCTGTTTGTGCAAGTAAAAATATGGTCCTGGAAATCTGGAATTTTAATCCCAGGATTCTACCAAGAGCACCAGCATTAACAGACAACTGTTTTCCTGGAAGCAGTGAGATATTGAGAAAATATGTTAATCTCTGTTCTTATTTTTTTCAATTTCTCATGTAAACATGGATCAGCAATACTTAACCTTATGAAAAAGGGATCAAAATGCATAATGATAAGTAGTATTATGTACTTCATTTGAGGAAAGGGGACTAGTACACAGTTTGCTCTCTTCTGTTTGGAAAATATGAAGATGAAATAAAAACACGGTCTGGATTAGGGAGAGCATTTCTTAGGCTTCTGGCTGACCTGGCCTCCTGTCCCTCCTCTTGTTGTCCCTGTGATTGAGTAACCTCTTGTTTCTTATCAAATTCTTTCTCACATTATAATTTAGATTTTTGGGGGGATTATCTTTAAAGTTTTCTCTCAAGTTTTTCTGTGTCATTTCTGAAGCACTGTGTCTTTTTACTCTGGTCTACAAGAAGGCCCAGTAGAGTGGTTCCTCACACTGCTGGCCCCAGGGGTGGGTAGGCGCGTCCTCCGTGTGTGTGCTTGCTTGCCCACACTCCTCACTCTGTCTTCCTGTCATGATTAGATTGGATTTCATTAATTAAGCACACAGTTATATGTCTCCAACATATCATTCGAGTGGTGAACTTATTCAGATGTTATAAAACAATTGAAACGGTTTTACCTTTATTTATCAAAATATCCTCCCCTCTTTTTAAGAGTCCTTGTGTCCAATTACCCTCAGCAATCAAGACTCACAAATTGACTTTCTAGTTCCAGTAATGACTATTCTCAAAGTTTCTTCTACTGAATCTGGCCATTTCCCCACTGTAAAGGATATGGTAGGCATACCCTCTATTGCTTCAGTCTCTCCTCTATCCTGGAAAACTCATTTCATAACTAAAAACTGTTTTGCTTCAACTGACAGTATAAAAACTCATAGTTGGGTAAAATAATGGGTTATAGAATATGTCTCTTCTGTCTTCTTCTAGCTCCTTTATAGTTTTTAAAGTTAAATTTTGGCCCAGGCCAAAATCCATGCTTTTTTGGAAATCATATTCTACATGATTCTATTTGTATGAAGTTTACAAATGGGCACAACTAATCTGTGGCTGTTCAGGTCAGAATACATTCATTACCCTGGGTGTGGAGAGGAGTATTGACTGAGAGTGAGTATGTGAGGTTCTGTCTAAGATTTTGAAAATGGTTTCTGAAGTTTCATCTTAAGTAAAAATTCATCAAGCCGTGCCATCATTATTTGTGCATTTTTTGGTACATGAGTTATATCTTAATAAAATAGAAGTCCATAATAAATATTTTCATAAGTAGTTGTTTATAAAGAGACCACATACACATTTCAATAAGAATACAATGAACTACCTAAAAAAGAGTACAAAAAATGTGTATATTCTATATGAAAAAAAAACTTTAAAATAGCACTGACACACAGGAAGACTTGAAAAAATGAAAATTAAAAATAAAACACAAAACACCTTATTCTTGGATAGGGAGGTCAATCTTAAAAAACTTGACAATTTTCCCTATGTTAATGTACATATTTGAGAAGATTGCAGTAAAATATCCCAATTCTGTTTTATTTTTATATATTTTAAAATTTTCTTTCCTTTTTATTGAATTAGTGGGGGTGACACCTGTTAACAAAATTATACAGGTTTCAGGTGCACAATTCTGCAACACATCATCTGTGCACTGTATTGTGTGTTCACCACCCCAAGTCTCCATCCATCACCATATATACAACTTTTGTTTTAAATAGAGATGCTGATTCTAAAGTTTACATAGAAAAATAAATAAGGACATAGCTGAGAAAACTCAGAAAAATATATGCAGTAAGTGCGAACTAGTCCTTTGAGATGTTAAGATACATTGTAAAGCCTTGATAGTTGAAAATGTGGTCCTAGCACATGAATACACAGAGAGACCAAAGAAACAGACTAGAAGTTCCCACAAGTGCCCATCAAAAACATGTGGGAATATGGTTTATGCTGTAAGGTGTGGTAAGAGTGGTCTTTCAAATTAGTGTGCCAGAGAAGAACTGCTTAATAAAAGCTGCTGGGACAATTGGGTAGATTTATATCTGTACTTTACCTCTGTGTGTGATTGTATTATTTTTCTTAATTATTTACTATTGTTCCTATAAGAGAACTATATATTTCTTTACATTACTGTGAGGCTTGTGTGTTTCCTTGTGGGAAGATTCACACTGCCCCAAACCTATAACTGAAGTCCGGCTTGGTCATGTGAGTTGCTTTAGCCAATAGAATTGTAAATGGATGTGACATACAGCTCATCTGCGCTGAAGCTTTAAGAGCCATTGCTTGATCCAGCTATTCTCTTTCCCTGCTTCCAATAGAATAGTTTGTCCTCAAAATAGTTCGAGGTAGGGTCTGTTGTTATCCCCATTTCTTTGTCATAAAGCTGAAGCTGGAAGTCTAAGTCACTGCTCAAGTCACTCAACTGTTGAGGCAGGGATGGAGGGGGCATTCGAATCTAGACAGTCTGGCTCCAGTGTCTAGACTTAAACCACTGCATAATGCTGTCTGTCTCCAACACATTGTTTAACTAATCAGTTTAGTCTCTTGTGAAGTCCATTTTGTTCTATTAGCTTAGGGAGAAAGACAAACGTTTTCTGTTTTCTCTGAAGAAATATTTATGCCTTCCTAGTTTCTAATCAGCACATTTCTCCCCAGCTTCCTAGACTATCGAATGATTTGTTTCCTAAGGTCTTTCAGAGCATAAGTTGTTTTCAGTTATTGTCTATTTGACTTTATATGTTATATTCACAGCTGGAATATGAGCAGATATGTTACAAATTTATACTTTTTACATACATTATTTAAAACAACATAAGTCTTATGTAAGCAGGCAATTAATGTTTAATGAATGAATGATGGAACAAATAATGGTTTGACCAGAAATATATATTTATTCAATAAGCCATTTTGATTTCTGCTTTACAGAAATGAACAACTTGATTTCTTCTAAATAGAAGTACAGGACAGTGAATCCACCAAACTGTGTAGCCTAAATACGGTCCTCAAACATTTCCTTGTTCTGCACCTATGGTGGGAAAAGAAACATAAGAGGGTTGTGGGGTTTCTCAGGAATACTCCTTTAGTTGAGTTGAGGTAGTGACTGTGGGCTAAAGGAGGGGTCAGTAAACTTTTACTGTGAAAGGCCAGATGCTAAATATTTTGGGCTTTGCAGACCATATGGTTTATATCATAAGTACTCAACTCATGATAGCAGCCATAGCAACTAGTGATATAATGAGTGGGACTCTGTTCCAGTAGAACTTCACTTATAAAAATAGATGTTGGGTTAGCAAAGGAATCATAAGAGTTGGCCTTTGATAGAAGGAAACCAATTAGCTGTGATGTGAAATGTTGCTCATTCGTGATGGCTATCCTATAAACAAATAAAACTTACTGGCTTTTCTTTTTTTTTTTTAAATTTTTTATTTTAGATTATTCAGTACAGTTTCTATCTTTTATTCCCATTCCAGCCCACCCACCCACTTACTGGCTTTTCTGATAACAGAATGGTTATACTTAAATTGGAGAGTCCACCTACAGAATAAGTACTCTTCTTCAGGGCTCTCTTTGTGTGAGAATATGCCACATGAATTGTCTCAGGTCTAGGAAGAGACTTGTAAAGAATTTTAAATTTAGAAGAATGTTTAGGGAGCAAAGTTAATGGGGTATGATGTTGGTCATGGCATGTGACCGCTTACCTGTGGTGCAGGGGGCGATGTACTCAGCAATAGCAGACTCATCTGAAAGAGTTAGGTAGAGAGAGAAACAAAAATAGTCTATGAACCAGAGGCCATATTAGGTCTATCCACTTTTGGCAAAAATGAATCAGGATTTTTTTATTGTAGTTCAAGTACAGTTGTCTCCATTTTCCCCCACCCCAAGCCCCCTGCCCCACTCATCCCTGCCTCCCACCCTCACACCTACTCCCTTTGGCTTTGTCCATGTGTACTTCATACATGTTCCTTGATGGCCCTTCCCCTATTTCCCCCCATTATCCTTTCCCACCTCCCCTCTGATTACTGTCAGTTTGTTCTTTATGTCAATGTCTCTGGTTATATTTTGCTTGCTTATTCATTTTGTTGATTATGTTCTTATTAAAGGTGAGATCATATGGTATTTGTCTTTTACTGCCTGACTTATTTCACATAGCATAATGCTCTCCATTTCCATCCATGCTGTTGTGAAGGGTAGGAGCTCCTTCTTTCTTTCTGCTCTATAGTATTCCATTGTGTAAATGCACTATAGTTTTTTGATCCACTCATTTATTGATGGGCACTTAGGTTGCTTCCAGCACTTGGCTATTGTAAATTGTGCTGCTACGAACATTGGTGCATAGGTTCTTTTGAATTGGTGTTTCAGGATTCTTAGGTCTATTCAAATGGAGTTTTAACAATCCATGTCCATATCAGGATTGTTAAAACACCATTTAAATAGACCAGAGTTGAACAGAATAGTTTACATATCTATATTTTTCCTCCTCTGGAGTGGAGGAGAGGGACTGAAGCTTGTTCAGATAGCAGCTATTCAAATTTTAAATTCTTAGGAAGATGCCCTAAGCATTAGCTTGTAGCTCTCTATCTCTTCCACAAACTCTGCTTCTACTTACTTTGTCCAGCTTGTTTTCTGAATCCTTTTTCTAATATTATTGCTCTAGCCTAAAACACTTCCTACTTCTATTTACTTTAGAAGAGGTTCTCATCTGTTAGGATCCAATTCACATCTTTCTTCCTTAGTTTGGCTTTCTGTTTTCTTTTTTGTTTGTCTCTCTTAAGTACTAGCTTTCTGTGCTGTTTTCACTTCCCCAACTTTATCCATTAGCTCCCTAACACTCATTCATCGTTAGCTGTCTTTCCATGTGTATTATGTTCTCTATGTCTCCAAACTACTTGAGAGCAGTCAGTAGATATTTTCCTTTAAATAAAATTCTTGTTTCTGACTCAATAAATATTAATTGGTAAATTTGTTTATAGGTAGTTTCTATTGTATATATCTCGGAGGAAAGAAACAAATAGATATAATATTGACTGCATGGTCTAAAACCAGGATTTACTGTCATAATAGAATCTGTTTCTTGGTTCTGGGTTGGGACAATTTGTCTCCATTTTCTCTCACTTACCTGTCTCGTAGTAATCATAGACTTTAACAATTGCTGGCTTTAGGTCTCTTACTGGGATGTCTTGAAGAACCGTGAAGGAAAAATTTAGTGTCTTATCTGTCACCTAAAAGGAAAAGTGGAGTCATGAAAAGGCTAGAAATCCTCCTCTTTCTTCCTTGAGTAAAACATATTCTTTATTGTTCTCTGACTCTTATTCACCTGTGTCTTTCGGGTAAGCAAGCATTTGTGGATGTCAAGGTGGGTTTAAAAGGCAACCTTGAAACTCTTTAGTGAGCAAAATCTCCCAGATATTCTTCTAAACAACTGAGACAATTCAAACGCTATCATAGTCCTCTGTAAGAAATTAACTTTCTGAGTCTATGTGAATGTTTTCTAAGATGCAGAGACTTGGCTTTGTACTGTCTGTAATTATAATACCAAATAGGACTTTTTGTGTGTATATTTTGTTTGTGTAAACCATTCCCTTGGCTTTACAGTTGAATTTGAAGATATTCATGAGATCTACATTTAATTTTACTTTATATCGTAATATATTAGGTATTAACACTATCATTAATTAACCACAGTGGTATATTTATTCTTTTTAAGTGGGTTTTTATATATACACATATTTTATTTATTTATATTTAGAGAGAGGGGAAGGGAGGGAGAATGAGAGGGAGAGAATCATTGATTGTTGCCTCTCACACACCTGAAGTGGTGCCCTGGCCTGCCATCCAGGCATGTGTCCTGACTGGGGACGGAACCGGCAACCTTTCAGTTCTCAGGCTGCTTCCCAGTCTACTGAGCTACATCAGCTAGGGCTTTTAGTGGATCTTTAAAATAACACATATGATAACATTTTGTTCTATTGATTTTATACTAGAAATCATAGAAATACTCATATTCCAACTGTAACATAATTAAAAAGAGAGCAGAACATTCTGTGGATTTAAAAGGAAATTTACTTTTTATTCTCTTTAGAATAGAATAACTTCCTGGAGTGGAGCTTCTAATTATTGTTTTGCTCACATTACTTATCTTTTAGTGAAGAGACCCACTTAGAAAGACCACCAGTGTGTATAGTCTCGGCAGAAATGCCAGAGCTCTCACCTCTTCCACATAAATGATGACGTGGTTATTGTTCACTTCTGTCCTGCTCACGTGGCTAGAGCTTTCAAGCTGAAGAAAATTAGAGAACTCAGGAAGTTAGACAATAGATATGAGAACATAGATCTAGGACAGAGTAGCAAGGGACAAATGTTTACTCTTGAGGACTAGGATGTCTATGCATCATCTTCATGGTTAAAGAGTCAAGGTGCATTAACCATACAAAAGATGGGTGAGGAGAAGGAGTCACATTTTGCAAACAAGCTTCATCATTGTCATGTCTTGACTGTGAAAAACATCACTTGACTTTCTATCAAAAGGAGGAAGCCATATATTTTCAGGTCAAGATTTTCACTATGTTTCAATATCCAAGTAACCTATTAGAATTTCTGACATCTTTGACTATTCTAGCTCACATTAGTTTTATTGTTGCCAATCTTTTTGTGAATATCAATTTGGTACTGAATCATAGTCTATCTTTTTTGCTTGTTATTTTACTGACTCATGCCCATGTGCTTTAATTTTCTAACTGTACCATGAGTGGTCAAAGGATATTGACTCCCCTTGTATTTCTCTAGCATCACGGAAGTCCCTTAGCTTACAGCCAAATAAGTAGTTAATTAATTTCATTTCCTGGGTTCAGGGAAAAATATTTTTTGAGGCAGGACGATATTGATAGGGATTTGATATTGGTATGGTCTCAGTTTAAAGATACAGACCATCTTTTTATATGAGATCCATTAAGCTTAAAATCCACCTACCATTTTTACTGTTGGTTTCAAGGGAATAAAACCAGATACCATCTTTACATCCACAATCACCATATTGGAGACAGAGCGGCTCCCTCTGTAACTATAGTGTCAAAGAAAAAAGGTGTTAGGGTTTATTGTGTGAAAGGAAGTCAGATATCCTCCTTCAGGATCTACCATAAACCTGTCCATCTTCATGAAGTTTTCCCTGAGATTATTACCTACAGAGGTCTGTGTTTCCTGGACATGTATGATATTGACATTTAGAATCCTGTATGTATATCAGGTCTACAGCCTACTAAAATCATAGATGTTCAAGCCCCAGTCCCAAACTATCCAAACAGAATCTTTGGGTGTGTAGCTTGCAAGTCTGCTTTTGAATACATCTGTACTCTTATTTGTTATTTGATATGTCTTAATTTATATTTTTGGTTAACTTGAATGTATCATGTCTTTCAAAAGTGGCTCCAAAATGTGAGGTTAGATAGATTTTTATGCTTTACACTTTGATTAAAGTATAATTAAAGTATAAGTTTGATGTTTAATTGGTTTGGTTGAAATATCATTTGTTTTATAATATTGATGTCATTAGTATTAGATACAAAGCAATATCATTTGGGCTATGTCTTCTTAGGACTCATGTAGAGTTTTTTGATGGTTTATGATAGGGAAACCTCCATATGTTATACAAAATTTATACTTTGTATTTAATATTAGCATTTATTATTTATTCATTTGACTAAAAATAAGGTAGAATATAATCATTCAGAAGAGGTAAGAAAGGTTTAATTCAACTTAAAGTAAAAATATTTGAGGAAAGTAATTTATTAATAAGTTCAATAAAAATTAGTATAAAAGATAAGTCAGAATTGATTAGAACATATGAAAATTTTTTTATTGACAGATTTAAGACTAGAAATTGCTTTTAAGTGCTTTCAAGAATTATGGAAACTTTAACATAAACATTTTACTAGAGAAAAAGATAATTTCATAATGATAAAAAACTAACTCCCTTAATAAATATATTAATTTTAATTTATATTGATCTAATAACTTCCAAATACATTATTAATTACTGATGGTTCCAAGTAGCTTTTAGATCTCAGGATTAGAAGATTCAGTCAGAAGATTTTTGTTTTTTAATTAAAAATTTAATTGAGAAATAATTGACATTCAACATTATATTAGTTTCCAGTATACAACATAAGGATTCAAAATTTGTTTATATTGCAAAATGATCACTATAATAAATCAAATTAACATTCATCTTCATAATTACAGAATTAATTTTTTTTAATGTAGAGAAGGTCTTACCTGACATTCAGTGAGATCTGGAAGCTGGTGTGGGCTTGGCTTCCATCACAAGTTTGGGGCAGAGTCTGCACCTCCAGAGCAAATGGGGAGTCCACCTTCTCAGGAAGAATATTATATTTGATGGAGGTCTGTGGAGCACCAAGGACACCATTAGTTTCTCCATTTTCTTGGGGCACTCCCTTTTCAACAGAAGAGGTTAAAGTTGACTTTTTTTCATAGTACTCCAGAGTCTCACCTGAAGATACACACATCTTTCTCCATTGACTGTTATGACATATTCCCCAGGCACCTCTGGCAAGGAGACCTGCTGTAGTAACAGGAGGTTGTTGCTGTCCACTTGGAGTTTTGTGGAAAATGTCTGTGAATCACGAATGGTCACCTGAGCAGTTTTCCGACTCCTGGTGAAAGTGGCCGCTCCATATCTAGACAGGGCGTGGAGAGCCACCACTGTGTCCTGCAAGAGACGAACAGAGAACCCACACCCAATGTGTAAGTTTTTGGTGCCTGGGGTTTTCCTTAAAAGTCTGCATTAGCCATCACAAGGGGACATGGGTTTTCCCCCCTCAATGCTAATTGCTTTTCTTTTTTCACTGCCTTAAGGTGTAATCAAAATCATGCTACAGTTTCTCCAAATGAAATATGGGATTGTTGATGCAAATTAACCTCACAATTTAATTTCACTTGTGTTTGTATTGTCCTTGGGACTTTTTCTGTAACCCAGTTGAGCCCTACTCTTTCTCATCAATAGTCCTCTTTTCTATATCTTTCAAAGTATAGGTTTACAATGAAAAAGTTAAGACAAAAAAAGTGACTGTCATTTAGTAGATGGTTGTTTAGATGGTTGTTAGAATGAGAAAAATTGTCTGTGAATAAAAAGTGTAGTAAAAGACAAGTTGCACTTTCCTAAGTTCCCTTTTCCCTTTATGTAGTTTTTTATTTGTCCCATTTAATATCCCTATAAAAACAAGTCTCATTATCTATATCCTAAATATTGAAAGAGGATGTATAAGAGGAACAACTCAGACTCTATGGATGTTTAACACATTTTTACACTCAACAAAATTTTTTCAAAATTGTGGTAGGGAAAAATAATTTAAGAGCTTCAGCTTAAAAACAATCAATTTAAAGGGGGAGTAAAAAGGGAGGTCTCAGGGTAGTTAGAAAAGAGTGGAAAGTCTGAATTCCTTGGATTGGTTAAGTAGAACTTGTCAATCATTCTGTGAAGATCAAAATAGGGTCTATGTGGCTACTTTCCTTTTAACCACACAATTTTCTGGTCCACCTTAGAGAATCTCTTGCAGGATTCTAAAGATGTAGTCTATAGTCTAGAACACTTACTCAAAACAAGAGTTGATTTTTGTCTTGTCTCAATTGGAAGTAGTGTGCTACTGGCATCTAGTGGGGAGGGACCAAGAGGCTGTTAAACATCTTCTGATGGACAGGACAGCCCCTCACAACAGTAATTATCTGGATCAAAATGTCAACAGTACTGATATTCAGAAACCCTGGTCTATAGTGTGGCCATCGACCAATGCGTGCTGATGATATAATACAGCTTTAGAGATGGTTAAGTAGCCAAAGTGATAGGATAACATAGGACTTAGTGAAAATTGTTTTGAAGGAATGACTCAGGTCTTTTTCCTTTATTTTCCTACTATTCTCAAATATCTCTAAATAATTCTTCCAAGATTTAATGATTTATTTAATATCTTCTCTTTTCTTTGTAACTGGTCTGTTTTCAAACTTCCTAAGTGCCAAGTGAACCTGGAGGAGAAGATTACTTGGGAAGCACAAACCTGGGTGGAGGAGAAGCCCCCATAAGAATTTTGTTGCTTTGTGATCCACTTCACAATGTGTGATGCAGAAGTCAGGTCCTCTGAACTTGGGACAGGCTGATCAGTGAGATAAGCAAGAAGCACATAGGCTGTCATCTCCACCTCAGCAGAGGGTGCACGGGGCTGGTAAAAATAAGCTTCTGTTGCCCTGGGTTTTTGAGATCGCTCCCAGTGGACTGAGTTATCTTGAGGGTGAGAAAAAGAGAGAATTATAACTACTGGTAGATAATAAGTGAATATACATTCATATCATATAGAAAACAATATCGAGCTGAAGTAAGGTCCTCTGTCATAAGTCCTCAAAACCCTCTAGCTTACATTACATTGCTGAACTTGGTTTAGTCCTGTGGGCCTAAGGTGGAGAATGCTGTTGGAGGAATAAGCATAGTGCACACTTATCAATCTCCCAAATTTTTTTTTAATTGGACTGGTGGAAAAGAAAAGTGACAGACAGCATTCTTTAATTGTTTGTTACACTTCCTGGGAATTGGAGTATAAATTGATATAAAGCTTACTTATCACATTTCCCCAAAGACAGCATATAGCTGGCCAATAGACATGAAATGATGCTCAACATCACTACGCATCAGAGAAATGCAGAAACTAAAATCAGAAACTAAAACCACAGTGAGATATGACCTTATGACCTTGCACCTGTCAGAATGGCTGTCTGTAATAAATCAACAAAGGAATGTTGGCAAGGATGTAGAGAAAAGGGAACCCTTATGCACTGTTGGTGGGAATGCAGGCTGGTGCAGCCATGGTGGAAAACAGTATGGAGGGTTCTCAAAAAACTAAAAATGGAACTGTCTTATGACCCAGGGATTCCACTTCTGGGAATACAGCCGAAGAAACCCAAACAATAATTCAAAAGAATATATACATTCCTATTTTCATTGCAGCATGACTTACAATAGCCAAAATATGTAAGGAACCCAAGTGTCAATCAATAGACAAGTGGATAAAAAAACTGTGGTACATAGATACAATGGAATATTACTCGGCCATAAAAAGAAATGAAATTTTACCATTTGCAACAGCATGGATGGACCCAGAGGATATTATACTAAGTGAAATAAGTCAGTCAGAGAAAGATAAATACTGTATGATTTCCCTTATATGTGGAATCTACAGAACAAAATAAACAAATAAATAAAATTAAAACAGACTCATAGATACCGAGAACAGACTGATTGTTGCCAGAGGAGAAGGGTGTTGAGAGGCTCGTGAGAAAAGTGAAGCTACTAATAACTACAAATTTTTAGTCACAAAATAGTTCCAGGGTAGTAAAGTACAGCATAAGGAATACAGTCAATATTTTAAGGACTATGTGCAGTGCCAGAAGGGCACTTGAAATGTCAGTGGGACTGCTTTGTAAAGTATATGGCTGTTTAATTTCTATGCTATACACCTAAAACTAACATAAAATGATATTAAATATAAACTGTAATTGAAAAAGAAAATAAAAATAAAACCTACCTATTAATCTCAGAGGACTTTCGTAATAATTTATCTCACAAAAATGAGACAAAATCACTTTGAAAATGTTATTGTACTGTCTTCAGTATGGCTTTTTGTTCAACCATTTTTCATCTAAGTATGTAGGCACTTATGTAAAAATATATTTATACATTTTCTATTTGTAAATTTTTATTAAAAAATTTTAAAGTATATTTTATTGATTATGCTATTACAGTTGTCCATTTTTTTCCTTCCCTTTTCCCCCTCCACCCTGCATCTCCCCTCCCACCTGCATTCCCCCTTTAGTTCATGTCCATGGGCTGTACAAATAAGTTCTTTGGCTTCTCCACGTCCCATACTATTCTTAACCTCCCACTGTCTATTTTGTACCTACCATTTAAGCTTCTTATTCCCTCTACCTTTTCCCCTGTTCTTCCGCCTCCCTCTCCCCACTGATAATCCCTCCATGTGATCTCCATTTCTGTGATTCTATTTCTGTTTTAGTTGTTTGCTTATCAATATTTTTTTTAGGTTTAGTTGATGATAGTTGTAAGTTTGTTGTCATTTTACTGTTCATAGTTTTGATCTTCTTTTTCTTAGATAAGTCCCTTTAACATTTCATATAATAATGACTTGGTGATGATGAACTCCTTTAACTTGACCTTATCTGGGAAGCACTCTTTCTGCCCTTATCTTCTGGGGAAGCACCAACTGCGACAGCTTGTGGCCCAGAAACTTCTGAGACAGGAGGCTGCATTTGGATGATAAGGAGGACTCCTGTTCACCCAGGGACTCACTGTCCAGCTCACCAGCCTTGTTGCTGAGGAATGGGATGTCCGCAAAGGCATCCTCTGCCTGGCCCATGTGCATGGTGTGGCAGAATTCACCCAGCGGGGCACTGATCATCTTGGATCCAGGCACTAGTGGCTGTTGGAGTGCACTGTCCTGGGCTCCAGCAGCTTGAGAATGGGCATCTTGCCCTAGGGGAAGGGAAGCAGGGCCTCCCAAGGCAGCAGGCACATCTGGAGTGAGATTCGAAGTCTGGCGGGTGGAGGGGGTGCTAAGGAGGAGCTCAGGGAACTGAGTCCCCAGAGACCCAGTGCCTGGGGCACACAGCTGCTCTCTCAGCTGGGTGAGCTCCATGCATTGCCAGACAGGCGGCCCACGTCAGTGCCGGTGTTGGTTTCCCTCTCTCTTTCTATGCATATCTAATAAATATTTGTTTAATATTTTGGTCTCAGCAGGTAGGAACAAAATTCCATAATTTCCCTGCAGCATTATGTCTGTATGGTATAACATGTGCAATTGCAGACAAGATATTTTTTATAAAAGGTGCTCTGATCTCAAAACACATGACTTGGCTAAAGAATTCAAGACAAACCTTGTTGCTTTCAGCAGGAATATACTCCTCCTCTTCTTAAAGAACCCGTGTAAGTGGAAGGAAAATTTGTTTTTTACTGTTTGCTCTCACCTTCTTTCACAGCTTCCTCATCCAGAGAGTTCAGTATTTCTCTTCTCCTATCTTGGTTTCCCACGAGGGCAAAAGCATAGGCCAACAATGCCTTGGTGTAGGTGTGGCTTCCTCGGGCCCCCTCCTTCACCGTGTTCCAGGCAGACTCCAGACAGAACAGGGCCTTTTGCACAACAGGATGCTGTGAGGACAAACAGGTGATGGTGTCAAACTAGGGTAAGCAGAAGATGGAGCAAGCAAATACCCACTGTACTTAAGGTGAGAAACATTTTAAATCTCTAAACTTTATGGTTAGTTCTCAAAAAATAAGGCTAGAGAACCCGTGTTTTGGGATTAGTTTTAGTACATAGTCCAAGGGCATTACTGTGTGAGTATAAATTCCCCTTAATGGACTGACTGAAGAGCTCATCTAGCTGAGAAATGCCTCATCACTGCACAAAGAGACTTGGCTTTTATTAGGGCAGCATTCCAAACATCAGGTCTGGAGTTTTCAGGGTAAGAAATGGTAATGAGGTGGGTCTTACAGTGACTGGAAGAGCACTTTGCAGAAGAGCAATAGTGATGTAGACAGAGAGGGTCACTTCATCTTCCACTCCTCCCTGTAAACAGAGAGAGAGAGAGAGAGAGAGAGATAGAGAGAGAGATAGAGAGAGAGAGAGAGAGAGAGAGAGAGAATTTTGATTAATTGTACTTGATTAATTGTACTTCTAAATTTTAGTGTATTCTCTCCTGTTTTTTTTTATTCAAATTGTCCTCAGTATCTTTTCTATCAAACAAAATAACACCCTCATACAAAGCACCATTTCTTTATCTCTATAATTCTTTTTTCAGGTTTAATACTCCTTCCTGGATGTCCTCTCACATTACCTTGGACTTCATCTTTGCAATTTCTCTGTCTCTTCTTTCTCCCTCGCTCTTGGAGAAACATTAATATTGATGTATCATGAAGTTTAGGATAAGTACTCACAACTCTTTACCTTAATGGCATTGTTGAGCAGTGACCCAGAACTTCTGAAACAGCCATTGTCCCCCTGCTTTAGGGACAGCCAGTTGCGGGCTTCGGTAATGTGTGCTTCATCAATGAAGGTGTAAGCTCGAGCCTGGGCAAAAGTCTGCAGTACAAAAGCTGTGAGCCTGCAGGGTGAAGAGTGGAATGCTAAGACCATTTTTTTTCATACAGCACCTTAATGTTCCATTTTGAACACATAGACCCCCTCTCCTCCCAGTTCACCCTCATGAGAATCAAAAAGCTATTACTGAGTTTGGAAACTTTTTGTGTTAACCTGGCTATCTCTCTCTCTCTCAGCTCTCTCTCTCTCTCTCTCTCTCTCTATCTATCTATCTCTATCTCTATCTATCTATATCTGTATCATCTATATCTATCCATATCATCTATGTTCATATATAGTTTTGCTGTGGCATGTTGTTAAATGCACTGCCAAGAATTCTTGCTTCTGAAAGCATTTCTGCATTATTTTAGAGATTTAAGTTTCTCCTAGTTCTCTTGGGTGGTTAAGATATTTGCTCTCACATTCTGTAGTTTCTATATTTCTTTCTTTCCACTGATGTCTTTATTTTTTATTCTGCAGCTATCCTTCTATTGGACTGACTTCTTCTAATGTTCTGCTTCAGTAAATATCTTCCTCTATATCATCCTGCCTCTTCACGACTTTTAGGGTCCTTGATTTCCTCTTGTTTTTTTTTTTGGTCTGGTCAAACTTAGTCAAGATAGATAGATGATAGATAGATAGATAGACAGACAGACAGAAAAATAGATGGATAAATAGGTGAATAGATGAATGGATGGGTAGATAGGTAGATGAAAGGATGGATGGATAGATGATAGATAGATGAGATAGATAGATAGATAGATGAGAGATAGATAGATAGAGACAGAGGGTCATCCAGTCGAAGGTGGTAAAGTACACACTGAGTAATGGCTGCCATTTTTCCAGTCAATTTTAGCATCTTTCAGCACTGATCAACAACTTATGAGGGCAGATCGCAAACTTATTATGGCCCTTTAGCAACATGAGAAAGAAGAGAGGCTTGGGGTATTGGATATAAAAGGAATCAACTTCAACATCTCCTCGGTTTTGCCACTTACTCATTTTTGTACTGGAGACATTTATCTACAGTGGATGTCACTTCCCCTCTGTAAAATGAAGCTAATAGCTCTCACTTCACAGGATTGTCATAAAAATTAAATAGGCTAATATACATAGTTAGACAAAAGTAGGCTTACAGTAATGAGTACACAAAAGTTTATTCTTATATTATTATTAATTATTGTATTATTTTCCATACGAACAAGCATAAATCTAGTTTTTGCCCCACCCTCTATGTACATACTTTGAACTCATAGTTGAAACTCAGAACGATTTCCTTTTCTTACCAAGTGTTGCCCTGTTCCCTGACATGTTTCTCCCCAAACGTGCTATAGGAACCATCTTGATGTTTGTAGTTCAGCTGTCTCTGGTAACCTGAAAAAAAGGTTCAAATAATTTAAGAAGTATTATAGAAAGGCAGGGTACCTGTAGGTGCAAGCTGATGTATGCAGATGCCACTGGCATTTGACAGTTTCACGTGTAGGATCTGTCCTAGTTTCATGGCTGTTATGGATATGTCAGAATGCAACATCGTATTAGATGGTGGGAAACTTTGAATTTCTACAAAAATCACCATATTAGCTTAAAATATGGTGATAGATGGCACACTTAGTGAGGAAAACTCATTAGAGCAACACAGTAAACTTTGTTGTCTCACTTACCACTGATGAGATAGCCAGTGGCTTTAGACTTGATCTCCGAGGTCAACTGTTGGGTTTCATTCAGATAGTTCAACACATAGATGTTAGGAGCAAAAAGGACCATGTTTTGTTCTCCACAGCCATAGGGCATCTGGAGCAGATTCTGTATATTTTGCAGAGCAGAACCTAATATGTCACCTGGGGAACATGAGATTTAATGTCAGAGTAATTTAAATTCATATGTAGCCAACATTATTAAAGACAAATAATTTTTATATGGAAAGTCATATACTCTATCATTTAGGCAAGGAAAAATTTGTATTTAGGGAGAGTGAGACTTCCAGGACCCCATGTAAATAGACACTATCAATAAGCTGATATTTAGAACATAAATATATAGGTAAGATGTATGGTGGCAGTTCTTTTGTCCCAAGTTTCCTAGATGCAAGATGACTTACCCAAAACTGAGAAAGAGGCTCTGGCAGATTCTTTGACAACATTTTCTGGGAGCTTCAGGGATAATTGCTCAGATATTTCAGTACCTTTGGAAACAGACAATTCACATCTGTTATAGCAATATAATGTAGTGGTTAGGAACGGGGTTTTAGAGCCACACGGCTTCAGTATGGTACTGGCCCTGCCACCTACTAGCTATGAAACTGGGACAAATTGCTTAACTTCTTCCTAGTCCAACTTGCTCATGTGATGATTCAGTGAAATAATAGATATAAAACATGTATGAATTAGAAAAGCCTCTGCAACATCTTCAATCTCAATACATGTGAACAATTATTATTACTGCTACCATTACATTTAGCAGTAGCATTATTATGTCTTTTGGAGGAAACCTGTGTTCAAGGAATAAGAATTTTGACTTACAATGAGATTGTAAGCTTTTCTTGGCACTGTGTGACTTCCTAAGTGTTTTTGCTCTCACTGTGCCATGTTTGGTTGCTATGCACAGTAGCTCCCTCAAAGAATGCTAGGAGCTGGTGGGAATCTATAGTTCTCTGAATTGATTGTGTAATTCTCTGATTTTATTAGTCTCTGATTTCATGCCTTAAATTGGTCCTTCTTAAATGACAAGAACATTGTTGTATATACTATGGACATAGAACTAATTCTAATGTAGCAATGTAACTTGAAAGCTACAACTGTTTCTTAATGATATGGTGAAGTCCCAATTCAAAGTGGAGGCTTTTTTTTGTTTGTTGTTGTTTTTTTTGCCATGAGAAACACATTTTTAGTAAAATGCATAGAAAGCACCGTATGTTTTGTTGTCAACTATTTTAAAGAATATTAACTGTGATTCAAACTTATCGTGACTCTGCTTTCTTTCTACCTAGTTCTGTTATTCTCTAAGCTTCTACATCCTGGTTTGTTAATGAGCAGTCACTGGGTTGTGGTGCTAAGCCTAAAACTGAACCAAGCAAGCCCCAGCATTAGTCTTCTGCACCCATAAGCCATGTTAATCCACTCTATTGGGCTCGGTGTTCCTATTTGTAAAAAGCATATAAAGAAATACTCACTATTATGCCAAATTGAATGAAACGTTCTGAAAATTATGGGAGAAAATATATATGAACATGCATGGTAACCTGAAATATATACCCTGGTGAGGTGTTCCCACAATGATCATGAAGATGGACTTTTACCTGAAGCACAGGTCATAGAGTTGAAAGTCTTTTCTTGCTCAATACCTTCAGGCTTGGGTGAAAAGAAAAAAATGGAGAAGAGGGATAAACATCCAGGTGACTGAAGGACAACCATAGGTTCATTGCTTTGAAGGGTGGTGTTTACACTAAATGATGTTTAACATCCTCATTATCAAATTACTATAAATCTATAAAGCATTGAACAACCCAGGATATTGGCTGAGGGGAAAATGACACATAATAAGAGCGGAGAATCAAATATAATATAAGTGCGAGATATATATGAACCTTACAAGAAAGGTAGAGATCAAGAAAAGGGAAAGCGTCCACATAATGTATTAAACAACTGTTTTCAATAGGCTACAAGTTTATCGAGCAAGGTTTCTTACAGACCTTTATGATAGGAAACTCCATTGGTCTTATGAGATGAATTGTGTGAGCATGACAGTAATTATCCTTTGCTATCTCAAGGATGTCCATACTGTTTTTTATTGTTACTACTGTTAGGGGCTCAGAAAACTATGTCAAAGTGACAGAGACTGACTTACTTCCACCAACAGAGTTTTGATGACTGTGTCCTTCCTCCCTGTCTCAGGGACCTCAGCAAGCTCATTTCCACACATCTCTAGGGACTGCACTGACTCTGCACTCACTGAGAAGTTCACATTCCCTAAAACAAAGAATGTAGAAAATATGAGTATTCATCTTGACAGCAGTCCAAGCCATTGCTAATAGTTGAAAAGGACTATGCTCTGTAATGATCTTAAAGAACTGCACTTTAACCTTACAGTTGGCTGCAATAGGAAAGAAAGCTGAAAACAAAACAAAACAAAAAATTCAAGGCAAATGCATGCAGAATGGCCAATGTCCAAGTAGAGTGATTGTGGGGCCCAGATGTCATGGGAGTAGTGGGAGGGGGCCAATTTGGGTAGCAAAAGGGAGAATATAATGTAAGCAGTGTTCAGAGATCCACCACCCTTGTTGATGGGCAAACATTTTGTAGGAGCCTCACTCACCCAGAGTTTTAGGAGTTATAGCCCAAGACACAGTTTGCCGCTCATTTACACAGATGCAGTAGGATTCTTTTCCCTTTGTGTTTTGGACTGCTAGGAAGGCTGTAGAAGCTTCCAGTTGCACTCTGACCTATCACCCACAAGTGAGGCATAGAGACAGATGTTATCAGAATATGGAGAGACACTGAATGCACAGAAATGAGGCCACATCTGAGATGCTACACTAAACTGGGATTTGGAAGAAAAAAAATATGACTTTCATGTATGCTTTGAGAAGCATGAACACAGGAATGACGCAAATCAAGATTGATTATTTAGTGGGAGGAGTTGGCACTTAGATTAGGGAAGATCAGGGATGTCTGCAGATATTGTCCCTGGGAGCACTGTGTCCTGGTTTCTACCTGCTGGTTCTTACCTCCTTGTAGATTTTCTTTCTACCTCTCCTACTTCCTCCAATACATGTCATGTCTATTCTATATGAGACACAGAGAATTTTGAAGGGAAGGTTCCTGCCTAGAGGGTATTGTATTACAGAAAGGATAATGTCTCCACAAAATATGACATAATTTACAAGTGTTACAGGAGAAGTTAAAAGTACATATTGTGGGAGTGTAGAGATGAGGGCTTGAAGAGTGACACCAATGAAATTAAGAAAACTGAGCTTCCTGTCAACATCAAGAATTTTCCACCAAAAAGTTTAGCTTGTGTCAGGATTCTGCAAGATTCAGGACACTTAAAAAATATATGTGGGTTGGAGATCTATGGTTTCAGTGCCTACAGCTCACATGTCATTGTGTTATCTTTCAGATCTTGTCTCGAGTTGTTTAGCACCGTTTATTTGCAGTGCTAGCTCATAATTCCCAGAATTATCCATAGTCTTGGGAACAAATTAGGAGCTGACTGACCAAAGAAGTTCCATCTACCCTTTCAACTCACCCTCATTTTTTTCTTACCTGGATGCATTTGGGAAGGTAGTTGAGGACAGTGGCCTTGAGTGTGAAGGCCTCTCCACGGATCACAGAGTAGGGCATTGTGAGCTCCACAAAGAAGGGCTGGAAGACTTGGAGAGAGGCCGGAAGAGAGAGACCAAGTCCAGTGTCATTGGACAGGCAGAGGGCCCCTGCCTTCCACTCAGTGATGGTATCAGGGACTGTTACTCCTACTTCAGCCACACCTGATGAGCTGGGGAGGATGGCAAAGTGAGGAACAGAAAGTAGGCAGGTAAAATGTCTGTTTTTCAAGTGAGAATTAATATGCGTGAAGGAACTATAAAGAATGAAATCCACTCAGGGATTCCTGTGCAAGGGTGCATGTGTAGACTAGATTATGTACTGGGGACTGAGGTGGGAAACAGAAAGGGAATGGGCCAATATTTATATCTTTCCCTTACCAGTCTATGGCCACATTACATGGGTGTATTTTAAAAAGAAATATTTGAATGTAATTCAGTTTGGTCCTTAAGATACCCTCATTACTGGACATGCTTTACCCATAAAGCATGTTTAAGATTCATGATCTAACAAATATACATCACACTCATATAACCTGATTTGTTTATATGCTTATTACAATCTTGCTTAGGAAGGGCTTTCTGGATGGCATTAGGCAGTATAGAATTTGAATATTTTAGCCCCCCATGTCTGTTTTCTGGCAGGAATAATTATTTTAGACTTGTTCAGCTCTGAGAGATAATTATACTAGCAAACTTATACAATAAACATGTTTTTCTTAGGTCTCTCATGAAAGGGTAAAAGGTTAAGACAATTATATGAAACTTTTCAGAAAGATTATCTCAGAGTTGAAAATGCTGGAGGGG
Organism: Trachops cirrhosus; assembly: GCA_028533065.1. Taxonomy (NCBI): domain Eukaryota; kingdom Metazoa; phylum Chordata; class Mammalia; order Chiroptera; family Phyllostomidae; genus Trachops; species Trachops cirrhosus. The sequence goes on from CM052539.1 coordinate 20,122,435, forward strand.
CCATATAGCCTCACCCATAGCAAACAGAGGAGAGAATGTTACTTACTCCACCACCGCCAACTCCCAGATCCAGGTCTCAGGAAAATAACTCCGCACTGTTTCAGAGACTGGCTCTTGACTTTGAATATTATTTTGAAGCATTACATTATATCCAGCAGATTGAGGACTATATGGACCCGCTACACCTGCTAAACCTACCAAAATAAGAGAAAATGATAATAATCTAGTTAGGAAAAAAACATCCATTTATTTTATGGTGCATGTGTCTGTGAGACTTAGAGCAAATTTTCAGTTTTCCTAAGAATTGTATGATTTTAGAAATAATTTCTTGAGTCCATGTTATTTGAGCAGAGAGAACTCTTTTTTTAAAGGTAGAAATTCTATGTATCGTAGAGATAGTGTAATTTTATGTGAATGGAGGCTGGAAGAACAAGATCACTTACAGATAGTTTTTTGGTTTGTGGGGGAAATGGCAGGTTTTCAGAGAGTACTGTCAGAGATAACGGTTTTCTTCATAGAAAAGCTGAGCAAAAAAGGTAAAACTCTCTTTAGGCAACATGAGTGTTGATTATATGGGAAATTGAATTACCACTGAAGTGAATAGAATTTAATGATATCAATTCTGTATATCATATTGTAGCTTGTAAATTCATTGCTCTCTTGATAACAAGGCTAGATCATTAGATTTTATTCTATTTATTTGATGGAAAGGAGAAATGAAGAATTCAAGATATCAAAAGAAATATTTCCATTTGGAATAGCTCTACGGCTGAGGCAAGGAAAATATTTACAAAAGGGAGAGGGTAGAGAACTAAGCGTAAAGGTTACTGGTCCATGTTGTGCCCAAAACCATGCTTATAAATTGAGCATCAATTAGGTTCTCCACTCAAGTATCCCCTCTTATATTTCAGAATTACCTTGTGAAAAATATTAATAAGAGAAGGCATATTTCCAGTAACTTTCCCTGAATATTTCTCTTAACTGTTAAAAGCATCGATGGTAATTTTTAAAATAAATATCATAGTTTCTTTCCATCAGGTCCTTGTTCCTCATCTCCTTCATGTCAAATGGTAGCCATCTCTGTCTCTGACTTTAACTTCTCACTGATGGTCTATTATCTCTGTCTTTACTCTTATTTTTAATTATAAGTATATAAGAGGATGATGCATCTAAATGAATTATTTCTCATTTCACCCCCCTCATATCAAAGACTCTTCAACTTCTCCAGCTATTACAGTTAACAGACCATAGCAGGATGTGTTACTTTAACTTCAGTTATTGGATGATAGCTATTTCCTCCTTATTGTCTCTTATTCTCAATGTCAATTTGACTTTCTACCTAATCTTTTACAGTCTCTATGTTAAATTTGAGTCTCCCTTATGCTACAATAATAAATTCTACTTTAAATGTTTTAAAATTCATTCGCCAAGACAAAATCTTTTTCCCCCTCCTTTTCCCATCTGACTTCATTAAAATGTATTGATCCCTGGACTAACCCACTTACCATCTGTTCCATTGCTGATGACAAAATACATTCAAATGGATGTTCTGTTCACAGCTTAAAAAGAAACACTTAATCTAGCTTTGTAATAGTTGCATTCATTTTTGACCTTCCTTATTCTGAAGCAAAAAGTGTAAAGGTTATTTTCTTCTACATTTAGTGTCTAGTGTGATCCTTCTGAGCAACATTAGATCATGTTGCTCCTCTTCTGAAAGTCTCCCTATCTCACTCACAGTGAAAAGTCAAATCCTTACAATGATTTACAAGGCCCTACACGATCTGACCTCAATTATTCCTCTGGTTTCTCTCTCCAAGTGTTCTCAATTTATTTACTCTGTTCCTCCTACACTGGCTTCCTCACTCTTTTTACATTCCAGACAATCTCTTGCCTTATAGATTAGAGCCTTTGAGAGGCAGAATAGTGTGGTAGTTAAAAAACATGGATCTGGAGTCAGACCATTTGATTGGAATCCCCATTCTTCCATGTATTTACTGGCTGAGTCACTTAATCTTTCTGGGTTCAGTTTTTCTGTTTCAAAAATGCTGAAAATCACACAAAAAGACATGATGACAGGTGAGGCGATGGAGGCGTTAGCTCATTCTACAGTGGTAGTTGTTTCACAACACGTATCAAATGGATACATTGTACACCTTGAACTTAAAACAACAGTGTCAGTATATGTCAATGATATCTCAATAAAGCTGGAAAAAACAGAAAAGAAGAAAATGGTGATAAAAAATATACACTTACCTTAAAGGGTTGTTGTAAGAATTAAGAAAATTCTGTTATCAATCTTATCTATCTATCCATCTATCTATCTATCATCATCTATCTATCTAATCTGATCTCTTGAAATATGACAAGCAATCTGCAGGTATTTTCTGTTACTGGAGTTGCCCTTTAGGACTGCAGTATTTAGTTGGCTCTGTTTCTTCCAATCTTTGTTAAAATTTTACTCTCTTGGTAAGGCATTCACTGATCACCCTATTCTCTGTTTAAATGTTTTCCATAGAATCTATCACCTTCTAGTAAACTGTATAATTTACTTGCTTATTTTATTTACATTCTCTTTATGCCCATTAAAATATAACTTTCATACAACTGAAGATTTTTCTTCTCAATATTTGTTATATGTCCATGAACTAGGCCTGTAAGTATGCAATGAATATTTACTGGACACATGAATGATAATAATTTTCATACTCATACCTTAGTTTTTATCATTCCAAGCACTAATGATTTCTATTGTTGTCCAGCATAATTTTACTCTTTTTAGATTAGCCTTCCTTTTCCTTATTCTCTCTCTGTCTCTCTCTCTTTCTTGCTCTCAGGTCTTAGGGACACTATTAAAGTTATATTCTCCATATTTACTGTTCTTTGCCATCAAACACTTTGAAGGTGCAAGATGACTTCCCAAATAGTCATGGGAATGGATTTGTGTTCTTCAAATTATTTTCAAGGACTTTCACAAAATACCTATTTTTCTTGGCTTTTCCATTGCTTCATAGGCCCAAGTCATTTATATATCTACTCATTTCAATCTCCTTTGTGTATTCAGCATACATTTTAGAAGTTATTTTTTCTGAGTTATATTATATGCCTAAAATTCTTTTCATATAACTTTCAGAAAATTTTCTTTGCCCTTAAATTTCATGGCATAAGCTCGAATTTCTTTATGTATAAACTTCATGATTATTTTTCTCTTCCTTAATCTCTCTTATTTATAAAACAGTTACCTGACAAAAATCATATTTACCATTACTAAGAAACTGTTTGGAATTGGTGTTACTGTTAAAGGTTCTACTTGGAGACAACTGTCCATGGTCTTTTAAAGGTGAGCTGACAGCATTGTTTTCTTCATGATAAGATTGGTTTGTAGATGGGTATTGACATCACATGGTTACTACAGTAAACTTGATGTCAAGGAATGTGGAAAACAAATTTTAAAGAGTTAAAATTCTTTATTTGTTTTTGTACCTGGTATTTATTTTATTGCATAGTTTGAAATGTCTTGCAGTGCTTTTAAATTGCTTCAATTTATTAATGAAGGATTTGAGGCTTAGAAGAAAGGCATTACACACCCACTTCACATATAGTACCTCTGAGTCATAATCCCAAACTCAAAAGATATTAATATTTATTAACAGATAGACATCAAGAATATTTTGGAGAAAAGGATAACCAGAGTTCCCTGAGAGAGGGATGAAAATGGGTTGGATGATGCACTGCAAGTTTACCTGGAGATTGGACAGATGTTTCTAAGCAGAAATTGAAGGGCCTAGAAAAGGACTTCTTTACCGATATTTTATTTTGGTGTTTTTTCGCCCTGGGTTATGAGATATTTCTGCCATGTTTACATTGTTTCTTTTCACCAGTGATGCTTTTTCGCCTTTCTATTCTGTAAGGTAAAGCATCTCTATGAATGTCTTTTCAGATTTCATAATTAGAATTATTGTCTTTTTTCCATTATAAACTTGTTTTTCCTCCCTCATAGTATATTAGAATCTTGTATTTCAGCTGATTCTGTGCCCTGAAGTATCTGACTCATCTAAAATAAACAAACAGAAAAACTCTGATCAGTTCTGGCCATGTCATTTTCCAGCTAACCAATCTCAGCAAGAAGCATTGCAAGGTTACACTACATATCTCATTGTACTTTTCTTTTTGTTTTTACAAAGTATCATTGTTGTATGTGACACCTAATTAAAAGCAACTTTTTCTTTTTACCTCCATATGGTGTAGGCGGTCCTGAATCTCTTACTGCTACAGGTTGGTAAAGCACTGAACATGACTGTGGTTTTCGGACTCTAGAGTTGGTGAGCACCTTTAATCCCATGCCCTGTAAAAATGACAAGTCAATAAATTTGTAAACTTGACTAGATGGCATGAAATATGTTTTCCTTAGAATTTCCCTATGTAATTCCAATAGCCTTATTATTATATTAGTTTCGTGGACAAGAAATATAGAATGGTAAGATTATAGCACTTTATGGCTTATTAAAATTGCGTAATTTATCACCTTTTAAAAATACTGTAACTAAATATAGCTAAAACTATCTCAACGAAATGGCAGAGATTACATCTAGCCTTGGCTCTGACTTACTGTCAGGTTAAACAATTTGAAAAATTATATATACGTATAAAGTTTTACTAACATTCAGACTCTCAGTAAGGATTTTACCTTTAGAAAGCTATACATATCTTCTTCAATGAAAATGCTGTGACCAATCATATAAGGATAACCACAGTGTGCTTGTCTTTCTTCCTGGTCTTCCAAATTCTCAGGGAAATAAGTGAGGTCCTTCGTAGTGAGCAGATTATATACCTGTAGCAGTGGAGAGATTAAAGACAGAATTTTTACCTGCTTTTGTTTTGAAATATCCAGTGAACTGAGAAAAACATGATAATTGTCATCTCTTTTCTGAGTACCTTCATGTAGTTAGTGCCTTAGAAAAGATAAAACATTTGTTTAGCTTAGTAGTGTTTTTTGTTCTAAAGATGTAAAACATACTTGGGAAAATACTTGCAGTGAACAAAATCTTAAATTATCAAGGATTAATGAATATTTCACTGTAAAGTTTAGAGATAAAACTAGACCAAATATAGCAAGGAGACCTAACTTGCTTCTGTGTTAGATGATTCTTTAATGCCCTAAGAAATTTAGGTAGGAATTGTTGGCATCTGTTAAGCTTCTAATTCTATTTATCTTAATTCTTGTATAGAAGAATCACATAGGTATGTAAATGAGTATATATCATCTCTATTCAATAGAACAGTATCTTTGTAATCATAAACACAGATTACTTTTTGAAACAAAAAGGATGACAAATGAAAGAGGCCTGGTTATTTATTCCTTCCAGAGTAAGACTGAATTCTGTCAAAGAATTTCCAACATTTGCTTGACTGGATTTCAGAATTGTTATGGACCACCAACTCCTGTGTGCCTCTTGTTTCTCCCACTTTTAAAAACAGGAGTGTTCTTTAACAGATGATTGGGTAAAAAAGATGTGGGGCATATATACTATGGAATGTTACTCAGCCATAAAAAACCATAAAATATTGCCATATGTGATAACATAGATGGATCTTGAGAGTATTATACTAAGTGAAGTAAGTCAGGTAGAAAAAGACAAGGACTGTAGGATTTCACTCATTTGTTGATATAAAACAAATAGCAACACATGAAGAAACAGAAAACCATATAAACAAACAAACAAACTAAAAACTAGATACATAGATACAGAAAACAGAATGGTGGTTACCAGAGGGGAAGGAAGGTGGGGGGGACAATGAAGAGGATAAAGGGGGTCAATTACAAGGTGACAAAAGGAGAATAAACTTTGGATGGGGTGTACCAAACAGAGTATACAGATTTCATATTATAAAGTTGTACTTCTGAAATTTATATAATGTTATTAGCTAATGTTATACCAATAAATTTAATTAAAAAATAGGAAAAAAAGAAAAGAAAAAAGCACTCTAGGAGTGCCAGTATGCCACTTTTACCCTTGTATGTTGGGTGGGGGGGGGTGGGTAAATAACTTTTGTATACTCTTGTTAAAGGTCATTATACCTAGAGAAACTGTACTTGAGGATCTACAGGCAAGGAGCACCATATGTACCTAGACTCAAGGTAAAGAATGAGGTTCTGTCATTGAGCTGTTGCTATTTTGGAATGAGCCTTTTAGAAACTTGGGGGAGAAAAGTGAGTGCAGGGTTTACATGTGTCAGGTCATGAACCACTGGAAGTCAGAGGGTAGACTGTGCAGACAGCCTTCCAAATAGCCCCCCAGAATCCCTGTCTTCTGGTAGTTCCTCCCATAATGAGTGGGGCTGACATCTGTAACTAGTAAGATTTTTGTGGAAATGATGTTATATGAATTCCATGGGTAGGTCACAAAAGATGCTTTAGTTTTTCTCTTCGAGTCACTTGTTTTGAAGAAAATCACCTGTTATGTTATAAGGACATTCAGGCAGCCTATGGAGAAGTCTGTTTAATGAGGAACTGAGGCTTCCTGACAGCTGTAGGGGAAACACATCTTAGTAGTAGATTTTCCAACCTCAATCAGGTCTTCAGGTAACTGAAGCCCTGGCCAACAGGCTGACTGCAGTCTCATGAGAGATCACCAGCCAGGGTCACTGAGGTATGTCACTTCTGGGTTCCTAATCCACAGAAACTGCTTGTGGTAATAAATGTTTATTGTTTTAAACCAATAATTTTTGGGGGAAATTGTTATGCATTAGTAGATAACTAACACAACCCCCCTTTAAACTTCTCTATTAATCTTTGTTCCTGAGTAGAAGGGTCAAACTGGTACATAAATGAGGATGTCCTATCTCTATTAGCTGAACCAATGTTTTCCAGGTCATCTTCAAAGCAAGCAAGCTTAAAGATTTTTACAACTCCAAGAACCCAAATATTCCATTTTGTTCATAATTCCTTCCTACTTCTATAACACTCAAATCTTCATGATGCAACTGGAACAACTATTAAATTTATGTTTACCCTACTAAACAGAATAGGGTAGACATAAAATATTAAGCAACAGAGCAAATTCCTTCAATAGAAGCTGAAAAAACTAGCTTAGAATAGACTACCATAAATAGGGAATGTAAAAAACAAGGCATGTCTCCAAAGAAATCACCCAGAGAGAAAATCCCCTTGTTTCAGGTTAACTTCCTGATGCCATCTTCTAGTTCAATTAGAGAAATATGGTCATTGTCTTCTGTGTAGTAATTATTATGCTGTGAGGAGATATTTTGACCTATTAATAAAATACTAGTTAAGGTTGTATAGAATTTTGGTATAAACCTTCCATTCTGAAGAATATTAATTTTGATGATTAAAAACAGTTATAATTCTTGATATAGCAATCTCACAGTTAATTTTTTTAAGTGAACACAAGGGTTATTTAAAAAAAAGATTTTATTTATTTATTTTTAGAGAGAGGGGAAGGGAAAAAGACAGAGAGTGAGAGAGACATTGATGTGAGAGAGAAACATTGACCAGTTGCCTATCACATGTCCTCAACTGAGGACGTGGCTTGCAACCCAGGCATGTGCCCTGACCGGGAATTGAACAATCAACCTTTTGGTTAGCAGGCTCATGCTTAGTCTACTGAGCCACACCAGCCAGGGCTAAAATTTAATACGTACAACTGAAGTTTGAGAAGTAGAAACTATAACAAACCTAAAAGAGACTGCAATATTACTGATTTATCTTCCATCATTGATAAGTAACAATACCTCCCAAACTAGAAAGTTAATTATTGCTTTTAAATATTGATGCATGAGGCAATTAAAGCTATAAAATTTTCCAGTGATAACTTTTTAACAATGATCTACTCCTAATAACATACCATTTTACTTGAATTATATTGAAAAATTTCAAAATGAGTAACCTAGTTCTAAATAGGTTAGAAAAGGAGTCTCTGAATTTTCCTGTTTGCTGATAGGTTTCTCTTCAAAAACCCCGTGTTTGAGAAGGGATCAGCCAATGAACATATATGCACGATACACAGACACAAACAACAGTGCGGTGCTGGCCAGAAGGAAAGGGGAGTTGGGGCTGGGTGGAGGTGACAAAGGGGAATGGGGACATTCATAAGTGTCAACAATAAAAATAGTTAAAATATTTTCTTCTAATGGTAATTATTAGCCAATATTTCACCTTTTATTTTTCTAAGCCATATATAACTTTATATTTATATCGCTTTTATTATAGTCTCTGTAAATTCACTGCTCTACAAGGACAAGGATGCGATATGTTTACTGCTATTAGCTCCTACAATGGACCGAGTACATCGTGTGCTTACTATGGTGGTGATGATGGTGACAACAACAGTGAATCAGCATGACACTCCAAATATCACCACTATGAATTATACAATTCTAGAAAGAAACAGAGACTTAAAATTTTAGTCCTTGAATTGTCATTTCTGACAAAGTTGTGATAGATAGGTCATGTTTTTTTTTAACTGAAAATAACTTGTGAATCACTTATTACCACTTCTACAGATCCCAAGTACTCTAGAAAACATACATTGTTAGATCCATTGAAAGTTTCATGACTTATGCTCATATTATTAATTTTATAAAAGTCTTAATTGCTCCATTGATCAAAAATGATTTTATTTTAGCAACCTATTAATTCATTTTCTGACCTACATAAGTGGTGGATCTTAACAAAATTTAAGTTTCATTAAGATTACTGTACAGCATGAGTAATTGGGGTTTAGACTTGATTCCTTATAGAAATAGAAGTTATGTCATGGAAGAGATTAAAGTTTGTAGGCAATTTCAGAATGACATCTCAGCTATGTCACTTACTTCTGGGTAAGCTTGCACAAGTGTCTCAACTGTTACAAACCTTAGTTTTTACATCATAAAATGAGGCTGTTATTTACTCTGGGATGTTGGAAAGATTAAATGAGAAAATGTGTGAGAGAGCTTGAGAAATCATAAAAATCTAGACAAATGGTAAATATTTTTACTATATTCTTGTACTTTACTCTCAACAGGGCCTTCTCCTTGCTCTGAGCCCTTCATGTGGCCCTTTCTAACCTCTGAGGCTGAGGGAACTCACCGTGGACGGGGACAGCTCGGCCTCAGGCTTCATGAGCAGCACGCTCTGGTCCACTGCGCGGAGGGCACAGAGGGACTGAGGAGAAGCTGTGACACGCAGGTGGGCGTGTGAGGCAGGACGACTTTGTGCTGGGCTGAAGCTCAAATCCACCTGTGAGACATGAAGTAAAAGTCATCCAGTGCTTCTATTTGTGTGATCCTGCAGAAACCCACACTTTTGAGTCATCCTAACATTCAGCTTTAAATGACTGTGTTTGGGAGTCAGTCAGGAAGCAACCCTTTTTCCTTATCTTTCCTTTGCTGTTGAAAAGCTGTGTTGTCCTAAGGAGACAATGGATGATTGTTAGGGCTAGATAACTTGTTTGAATTTTAGAGGTCCATTTTTACCTCTAATTCATGATAAAGTATTTGTATTCTTCAGGTTTTTGAGGCTTTCGAGTCATAGCATCTTACGTACCTCACACAATTGAATCAATGGAGCAGAGCACCATGGACACAAAATTAAACTATGCTTTATGTGGAAGGAATTTTGTGTAATTGAAAAATTATTGTGTTAGCTGACTAGAGATTTGGTTGTGCCATTAATTTGCTGAGAACCTTTGAACAACTGATTTTACTTTTCTGCACTCATTTTTTCCCACTGAGGTAAAATAGGTGGTTCCTATAGTACTACTTATTTATTTTATGTTAAAGACACTCGCCTTGTTGGTTAGACAGTTTTCAATCTCAAAATGCTCTGAATCTCCAATAACTTCTCCATTTGGTAAAACAGTAAAGATGAACAATCGTGCGATGGGAGCAATGTCTGACTTCACAGGGAAGGATAAGGAAAAACTGCCTTTTATGGGGCATGGAGAGAATGAGACAATATGGTCATAGGTCAGGATGCTGTTAGTAGGTCTTGTCCAGTTTGAACTATGCTTATGCATTCAAAGGCTTAATCTCTTTAATGTCATTCTAGTTAATTGGTAGAATTAATAGGCTAATGTCTCCCTTCACAAGTTCAATTGTAGAACAAGTTAAAGTTCCCTACACTCATGATTTTCTTTATCTGATTTTACACCCAATTGATACCTAAACCAACTTAAATCTGAATAACTCAAAATTATTTTGCTTCTCTATATACGCAAATATATATATATACACACACACACAATTTCTTTTGTGTCCTCTTAGTATAAAGAAATAATGGAAATGATTTCCTCATTTGTGAGCTTTCACTGAGATGTAAGGATGGGTGTGTTGGGAAGGAAATGGGGAGACTGACTGGGAGGTACTCACCGTCTTCTGGCTCTACAGGCAATACATGTGTTCCTGATCTGATGATGCCTCCCTTAGCCATGATCTGAAATGAAAAATCATAGAAAAAAAACCAAACCCAACAAAACTTTTTCTTGAGCCTGACAGTTATCAACTTTATTCCCCACGTAACCTACTTGTGATTGTTGAGTCTCTACTGGAGAGAATCAACCCCGTGAAAATCAAAGAATCTTGGGAAACATGGATGAGAAAGCAAGATGGTAGTGCAGAAGTAATTTTTACATTACTGGCCCCATTCACCACTTTTGTCTACTGATAAACTCCAAATATATTTTGTGGCTTTAATCTTACCAGGTAATAGAAAGTGAGCTCCTTCAGTTCCCCAGTGGCTGAGCCCCTGAGTATGTAGTGTGCCTTGATAGTCTGTGTTTGGCCACAGGGCAGGATACTATCCACACGCTCCACCTGAACATAGCTTCCACTTAAGGAATAAACTTGATTTGCAACGTGAAAAGCTGGCTGGTGCTCTTCTCGGAGCCATGCAAAGCTAATACACATGTCAGGTTTCTCATGGTAGGCCTGATTAAAAACAGAAGAATGAAGAATTAATATTGTCTTGAAGTCCTTCATGTTAGACTCCCACTGAAAGGAATAGTTAAAATTTTGTGTCTTCTCTAAAATGTACTGTGCATCTTTCTTTGTCCTGTTGACCACCAGCTAAACATGTTGTCAACCTCTAAATTTGCACAGATTAAAAAATTATCTACAAACATATTTCCTTTGCCCTGATTCTTCCAGCTCATCACTCATTTGACTCTCCTACCGCTCAGAGCCAGAGGAAAAATAATGCCCCAATTAGAAGGACAAAATCTTCAGGTAATGGGAGTCCCTTTTAAATTGGTTTAATTAAAGTCACATTATATACAAACCAAATATATTATTGCATTATGGGTTTCAAAATTGTTTATAAATAATTCTTAGCAAATTAGCATCTATGACTCATCATTGTTGTGACTTCTTATTTTTAAGGCCTATGTAGTTTATGGACCTATAAATCTTGAAGATATTACTTGGCAGATATTTCTATTTATTTCCTTTGCAGCAGTTGGTCCTCAGATCTTTTCTGGGGCAATTATACTTTTTCTGAATTTATTAGGTATGTTGTGTGGACCCTATTTGTTCTCATATTAAAGTTCTTATTTTTAAAATTATTGCACTTAAATAAATCAGACTAATAATTTACAGTTCTGTTAACTTCATAGAAAGTTTTCAAGTAAAGGTGCACTGTTTATTCACCTTTTCAATCATAGGGAAGAGTAGGTATCTATTACACAGAAAACAAACATCATTGCATATTTTTAAATTGAATTAACATATGAACCTTGGAAAATGCAAACAATATATATGCCATTTATCTAAGCCAGAGTCAATAAGTCATTGTATTTTTTTACCATTTTTGGCTTGAAATTGAAAGCATGAAAGCTTTTTGGCTATAGAAATCTTTTTCTCATATTCATTAGGCAATATATAAGTGTGTGTGTGTAGGGGGATTCTAATCATTTTAAAAATAAGTAGATGTGGAAAAGCAACATAGAACAAATTACATGAATTACCCATTGAAGAACTAATATTGTTTAGGAAAAAATCCAATAATTTTTTTGGATAATACATAAAATTTTAAAAATAATTCTAATCAAATTATCAGGCACTTCTACAATATCTTTTCTGACATCTTTATTATTTTCCATTAAATTTTCCTCATTTATCCCAAGTTGGACAGCTTCTTAATCTGTGTACTTCTTCACTTTTGAATGCATGACTGTTACTAAGGTTTTCCTTTGTCCTCAAGTTTTTTTTCTTTCATACTTACTGTAATAAAAAGTTGGCTAGCCACTATATTGGTGGTATTGATTGAAAACTGTGCAAGACCCTGTTCATTGGTGGTTGCATTGAAAAAATAATTGACTACATCTGCGGAGATGAAGACAAGTTTATTGGAGATGGGCACATCATTTCCATCCACCAGAAGCACCTAAAGAAGAAAAGTACTTGCTAAGTTATGTGGATAATACTGAGAGAGGGTAGAACTCATGGGAACAGACTTATTTGCTGCCCTAATTGAACACAAAAACCAAAGACCAAGAATCAGCTTTTCCATATTGACTGCAAAGCTGTTTCCTTCCATTTGAATCTTCATGTCTTTTCATCTCTTTTTTATAATTTAGATTCTCACTCTATTTTATTTTCTGAAACAAATCCACACAAAATGTTTCTTTTGAGAAAAATTAAATAACTATAAAACTATAAAATTATTATTTATTTTATTATTTTTCATTGTTCAATTACAGTTGCCCCCACTTTCTCCCATTACTGTTTATTTTGTTATTCTTAAAGTATACCCTGAATGTGAAAATAATACAAGAATAATAACCATAAACTGCACACTATTATAATTCCAATGTTTAAAATGAAAACCACTTATTCATTTATTTTAAACAGAATAAGATACCTAAAGAAAGATACTGACAGCCATAACTTGAGAGTCATTTGTGAGAAAGTCTATTAAAATTCTGATACTGGCTGGATAATGACAGAAATATACTTATTTATTATGAAATGGGTGGGACAAAGGGCTTGACATAACTAACTTATATGACATTAATCATCTTGATTAGTTACATGTTCAACAAAGAAACAGTGCCTCTGATTCTCATAATAATGTATTGTGTGTTTGTGCATTTTATCAGTGATATTATGAAGGAAAGTATCTACTTTTGTTTGGTTCAGTGATTTTGGTCATATTAATTAATTGATAACACTAACCAGGTATGGATGACATCAGTGTGTCCTTGACATAGGTACAACTAGACACTTCATTTACCTGTAAAATTGCAATACACTCTACCTGCCCAAAGAAGGGTATTCCTTGTCTAAAGTGTGAATCCACTTTCACAAACTTGAGTCTGGTTACAATGCTTGTGATTTTACTGGTCCCATGTCCAGTGAACTCTAGTTCTGAAAAATATGTAGAAAAGAGTAAGTACTCTTGAAGTTACGTGAGTCCTAAAATTCATTTTCTACCACCTCTGTTATGACCCCTGTTTTATTATGGGAAACAAATCAATGTCTATTGCTTTATCTCCCATGTTAATTTGGTACTCAAACCTGTTCCCTCTTCTCTGATCTTGGCTTCCACGTTAAGTTCCATTTCATAACCCGCAGATTTAATATGGAACAAGTCTGTATTTACTTCTCGGGTGATGCAGCCATTGCTGTTGAGCTGAGAAGAATACAAGAATTGGTAAATGTCATACTGATTCAGGCCAATAGTCATTAATCCACTATTTTCTTTCTGATGCCATGACAACTTTGGGTTAAACAGGTGAATCAACCTTTAGGAATTTAATGTTCACATTTGATTTGTAATCTCTATGATCAGTCATCAAAATGAGAATTTTGTTGACTAAGAGTAAATATTTTATTTTTGGTGAGGAATATTTGGGGATCAGTTTACTCTGATGCCCTTCAGTAAAATGGGGTAGCTCACTGGTTGCCAACAATGACAGTCTCTAGAGAGAACACTGTATACTAACCTGTTGACTGAATTCTTCACAGAAATCTTTTTTACAGTAAAAAGATTGAAGTAAATTTCGGCACATGCGCACAGTTGCAAGTCCTGGGACAGGTTTCCCATAGGTGTATCTGTCACATAAGAAATAAATCAGGAACTCAGGAAAGGTACGTACATTTTCACTACCAACCCAGCACAGCACAATTATTCTCTACAGTTCCCTGTATGACTTTATTTATTTTAGACTCATATCAAGTAGAAACATGCCTAGAAAATGTCTCTATTAAGACATTTGAAACTTTACTTCAATGTACAACCAAGTTGTTTGGGATATTTTTATTCATTCCTTTTAGCCTATTTTTCTTATTCTTTTTATTTTGTCATTATAAATAAAACTTGCTCTTCCTACCAAATAAAAATTATGTGATAAATAAAAAAAATAAACAAACACAGAGAGAGAGAGAGAGAGAGAGAGAGAGAGAGAGAGAGAGAGAGAGAGAGAAAGTCCTGAAAAACCAATCATGGGGCATATAAATTTTTGTTTGTGTGCACTCTATACTTACATTAGTTATTTCTCTCTATTTTTTAATACAACTGGAATAATTGATACTTCTTTGGGGGGATAATTAGTTTTCTTTTCTATTTGCAAATGCTTCCAATATCACTTCAAGTAAACAATATAATCAGAATAACCAGTTCTGATTTCATGCTGGTTTGAAAACCAGTATGGAAATTCCTCAAAAAATTAAAAATAGAGATTATTTTAGTGCTTAAAAATTTGTTCTGTTACTGCACCCAGAGGATTGATGCAAAACAGTCAAACTTTTCTATTAAAACTGGCTAGAAGAGAGAGCAAAATTAATTAAATCATTGTACCATGAGAGAGCAATCAGGCAAATGGAACAAGCAGCACATTTACAGGCCAATGGGCCCATTGTTTTCCGTAAGCTAATACTATGGGGAAAAAGGAGGCTCTAGATTTTTAAAACTTTGAGGTATTTATAGATTTCCTAAGGTGTGTTTAAAAATATTAGGATAAAACTGTAAGGGAAGAATCAGTGGAACAAAATTGGCAAATTTTATAATTTTTATAATAGGTGATGGTCACATGCAGTTATGTCTTACTGTTCTGTCAACTTTTGTATGCAATTGAAAATTTACACTAAGTTTTGGGGCTGAGTTAAGGGGTGGAGGCATTGAGCAAAAAGGAGAAAAGACTCATGAATATGGACAATGGTGTAGTGATTGCAGAACTAAATGGTAATGGGAAGAATACAATAAATTTTTTTTATTGTAGTTCAGTTACAGTTGTCCTGCCTTTTCCCCAGTTTCTCTCCCCTACCCCAGATCCCCAACTCCCACATCAATCCCTCTCCATTGTCCATGTCCATGAACTCTCTATTCATGTTCTTTGACTTGACCCTTCCCTTTCTTTCCCTTGTTATTCTCCTCTCTCCTCCCCTCTGGTCACTGTCAGTTTGTTATTTCCATGCCTCTGGTTCTATTTTGCTCATTTGTTTCCATTGTAGAGACTTGGAAAGAAAAGGTATATATGAGTCATAATAGCCAAAAGCAATGTGTAAAGACATTTTTATGAAAATCAAGGGTACTTGAGTATAAATTCAAAATTAGTATTGAACAATTACCTTTAAGTTTATTAAGTGTGATAATGGCATCATGATTACATAATGTCACTATTGCAACAGCCTGGATGGAACTCAAGAGTGTTATGCTGAGTGAAATAAGCCAGGCAGTGAAAGACAAATACCATATAATCTCACCTGTAAGTGGAACCTAATCAACAAAGCAAACAAGCAAGCAAAATAGAACCAGAGATATGGAAATAAAGAACAAACTGACAGTGACCAGAGGGGAGGGTTATAACAGGGGAAAGAAGAGGAATGGTCAAGTTAAGGAATATGTATAAAGGACCCATAGACAAAGACAATGGCGGGGGGATTGAATGTGGGCAGTGGGGGTGGGTAGGGCAGGGGAGTATAATGGGGGAAAATGGGAACAACTGTAACTATACAATAAAAAAGAGAAAAACATTTTAAAAATATAAATAAATAAATAAATAAATAAATAAATAAAATGTCACTAATCATTAGAAGTCCATATGTTGCAGCTGTGTCAAAATGTCATGATTTTTGTAATTTATCCTGAATTGTTAAAGAAAAAAAAAGATATAGCAAATAAGGAAAGATGTTATTTATTAAGTCATGATTATGAGTGTTTCCACTCTTGTGCATTTGAAAAATTTAATGCTAAAAATAAAGAAGAGTCATTGAAATAAGTTTTAAAAAGTGCTGAGGAAAAAAGTAATTTATAATTGTGTATATAGGTAAATAATCACATAAAATTGAGGCAAAATATGAATTTCAGACAAAAACAATTTAACTCACATTCCGCATACTGATATGTTCACTTTTTTATTCGTGATACTGATTATCTTTGGGACTTGAACTTTGACCTCAAACTTGGGAACCACTGTTGACAGAGATAACAAAAATAGGGAGGCTGGTAAACATTTAATGGAAATACAAATATTTTTATGCCTATAATTTTTCCCACAGAAATACCATAGAAAGTAACATTCATTTTTCAATGTACAGTATCAACTTGAAGATGATTAAGTTTAACAATTTATGCAAAAGTTGACTTTGTGGCCACCACAGATCTCAGTAATGTTAACAAATGATGATGGTTCCATTGAAATAAGAATTTTAATATTTGGCAAAGTGCAACTTGCTACTGAAAATCATCAAGCTCTTGCAAACTTCTGTGTTCACAGAATGACGATGGCCTTAGAATAAGATGTAGTTGACTCTACTCCAAGTTAAACATACTTGTGGAAAAGTGAAAGGATCTAAGTGAGTTCATACTATGAACCAAAGAGTTATGACCCTTTTATCTTTCACGATCCATACCAAATTCCTCCACAGTGAAGAAGTGCTCTATATGTCCACCCGATTCCTTCTTTACCACCACCTTGTAGGAGCCCTGAATTGGCTCTGATGAGAGGGGAAAGGCTAATTGTTTGAGACCACTCTCTAACTTGAGACTCTGCCATTGTCCAATTCGACTCCTTTTTGGGTTCTAGAGACAAGAAAAGAGCATGGGGATAATATTTAGTCATGACAGCCCTTGACAAAACACATGGCTTTTGGATTGGTAACTGACATTGCCTTCAGGGAAGACACCCAGAAGGAAGGTGAACCACAATAAACCTGACATCTGAGAGTAGGAAAATACAGATCTGAAAGTTGTTTTAACAGCGTTTTGTCTGTCTAAAATATTATCAGAACTTCCTCTTTCTTAAATGCACTGACTTCCTTATAAGAGACACTTTCTGTTGCTTACCTCAAGGTATACCAGTGGAATCTATGTGAAAAAATGAAAGAAGAGATGTAATTAGAATTTCAGCAAAGACCACAATTTCAGACTTATGATCAAACAGCTTACTAAGGAAAAATAATATTTGTAATAAGATATATCAGAATTTAACCTGAAACATAAAGTAAGTGGAATTGTTCAGGAAAATCAATAAATAGTTCTGTGAAACTATTGGGTATATTTCTTCAAAAATCATTGTGTTATAATTTCCCTGAAAAATGTTATTGTTGAATAATACTTGTTAATATTTATCAATTTATTAGTATTATTCACCAGTAATACTATTTAGGTACTAAAAACCCTTCTTGTGAAGAATATAACCATACTGTTTACTTACATAAATTAGAAATGGATATTTATAGAGTTATACGTCATTATGATTTAGTCATAATAGGAAAGAATTCCCAGAATTATTTGGTTAAAAGTAAACCAAGAATATTTCTTCTAATTTTAAAATTGTTTATGCCTGGCTGATGTAGCTCAATGGATTGAACGCAGGCTGCGAACCGAAGGGTCGCTGGTTCGATTCTCAGTCAGTGCACATGCCTGGGCTGCAGGCCGAGTCCTTAGTGGGGGCCATGTGAGAGGCAACCACACATTGATGTTTCTCTCCCTTTCTTTTTCCCTCCCTTCCCTTCTCTCTAAAATAAAGAAATAAAGTCTATTAAAAATTGTTTAATATCTAACTTTTAAAAGTAGCATTGCTTCTTTGCCTTCATATTGAAAACTAGTTGAAGGAGCACACAATTTACATAAATGAAGACTTCATATATAATATACATTACATATGTATAAATGTATATCATACAGTGGAACCTCAGTTCTTGAACTTAATTTGTTCTGGAAAACTGTTTAAGAAGTGATTTGTTTAAAAGCTGAATCTTTTTGGTTACCCAAGAGACACGTGACAGATCATACAGGTATCAGCATGAAAGTGTTGTCAGGTAGAGAATTAAGACCAACAATTTTGTTAGAGAACCGAGACATTTTTTCCATGAACAACATGGCCAAGAACTGAATTGTTTGAGAACCAAGACATTTGAGAACTTAGGTTTGACTGTATAATAAAAATATATTATATACTATATATATTTAGAAGAAGCGAAACTCTTTGGTGTTTTAATCAGTCATAAACTCCTTCAGAGTATGGATCTGAGTAGCACATAACTTTTTTATTGTGCATCTTCATTTTGCTTAATGTAGTGTTTCGAGAGCAATAATTATAGCTATTTCCAGACTGATTAAATGCTGTTATAAGAGAAAAGAGCTTCCTCATCTCTTACCCCTCAATTATGCCTTATATAAGACTCTAGATTTGTAGTAAATTTGGAATCTAGGTTCCAAAAAGAATGTCTTTCATCTCACTTTTCCTGCATATTCCCATCCTGACTTGGGTCAGTGCTCTCATCCCACCACCCACTACCCACCAAAACTATAAATATTGAGATACTTACCAGTTCATTCAGGGGGTGAAAATTTTCATCCACAGAGACAATACGAAATTTTACTGGAAAAGAAATTCTCTGATGAGTCTCAGACATGATAAAGCAGGTAATTTGGATAATAACACAGAGGGCCAAGAGATCAGGATAACGGTGACTTTGGCTGGAAAACCTGTTGAGGAGGTGGCTCTGCTTAGTGTTGCCCCAAATGGTGGAATTTCCCTACATACCTGTCTGTCCTGGTTTATAGATGGGTTTGTCTGTCTGGACAAAGACCAGACTTTGATCATTCTTTACCAATACTGTCTTTCTCTTCCTGAAGTCTTGTGTTGGTCCCTTTATCTGGACAGTGAAGAAAACCACCTCTGAAGAGGATGAGATCCTTGGGAGCTAAAGAACAAAGGATGCTACTGAGGAACAGCTCAGTCTTCTCCCTCTGACTCCTTCAACCATGACTACTTTCTCTCTCTTCTTCAGCTTCACCAAGGGCTAGGTAAGTATGAATATTTCTCCAGGTATAAGAGTGTACATATTAATATGAGAACTGTATCAGTAAGAGCATCCATCCATGGAACCTCATATAGCTCATTTGGAACTCTACTTAGTAAATCGTACTCCTTTTAAGTGACGATGTGTATTCTGAACAAATGGAGAGAAACATCTCTGAAAAAGTATGGAACAATATAGGAGCTAAGTATCCTAAGTTGGGCAACCTCACAGAGGTACCATATATTTGCTTGGAGAATCTTGAACCATTTATACATTCCAAGGACAAAGACACCTAACGTGTCTGCAAGAAAGACTTCCCTCTCTTGCAAGAGAGAGGGAACGTCCCTCTGCAAGAGAGAAATTCTGCTACTTGCTGTCCTATAATGAGGTATTTGTTTAAGCTGTTTCTAGGCATTGCCCAACTCTGGCCCAACAGAGATGGTTATATAACAAGGCAAGAAAACTCCTCTAAATTATACAATTTCTGTGGCTAATACAACTATTAATATTTTTGGGAACTAAATTGAACTTTAGCATGTACAAAAATATTTCTCCCCTACTCTGGTGGAAAAATTCATGGTTCATTCCTCAATAGATAAAATCTCATTCACTTTGGCTCCTTCTGAAATTCTCAGTAACATTCTAAAGTCATTCTTTGGGACTAAACACGAGCTGTTCATCACCATGACTCAATATAATGTACCAAACAGGGACAGGCAGCTAGTACTCACAGTGAAGGAGACACAGCGGAATAAGTCCTTCTCTGTCGCCAAGTCAGGGAAGAGGTTCCTGTTCTCCCTAGGAGACTCCAAGGAAGCACTTAGAGTCACTGTCTCGTTCAAGTGGCTCAGAAGAATGCAGACTTTCTCAGGGGTCCCAGTGTGGAGCAGGGAGGGGACCAGCACCATATACTGCCTGGGAAGGGAAAAAGGCCAAATCAGAGAAAAATACAAGATAGGAAGCATTTTCAACCATAATTGTGTTTTCCATAACAATATATATTTATTGTTTCAATCAGTTCTATACTGTGACCTCCATCTTATTAGCATAAGAACACGTTTTACTCATCAATAGTTCCTCAGGCACACAGTCTACTGGAAGTTGACATCAAAGATGTTTCAATTTTACAGGCATTCTTTGTTTTAAAGAGCCTTAATAGCTAAATTCTTTTCTTTTATGTACTCATAAAAGTACATATACACAATAAATGATGGGTGATTGCTCACTTTATAAAACAATTTACACTAAAATCTATCTAAGTTAACACCACCTGCGCATGAACACCATGACTGGATTTATATAAGTTCAATGGAAAAACTTCAGTGACCATATATTCATTATGTAAAGTAATATATATGTATATTGAAAATAATTTTCTTAATGCAGAAAAAAGAACATATATTCTGTTTCGTTAGGTTCCTCAGATATAGCCTACCCAAAAAATCAATAGTTTTTTTATCAACAAGTTTTAATTTTTATCAGTAATTTTTATGTACACATACATGTCACACAAGTCCACAGAACACTTGATTCCCATTCTCCTTCATTCTTATTCTCTTAAGGTAATCAATCTGAATATCTCAGTATGAATATTTCTACATTTATAAATATATGCTTGTGTCAAGAATTTGTCAATGGATAAATTACTTTTTTATTAAAAAACAAGTTCTTGTAATATATATTATTTTGCAAAATCTGACTTAAATTCTTAAATGTCTTTAATTATTCAGAAGTGTGAGAAATTTTTTGTGTGAGTTTTGCCTTTTCATCTTGACTTCATTGATGAGGTTCCTTTGTCTATGACATACTCATATTCCCTGTCACAGTTTGATCCATTCTTCAGGAACCATTTTCAGTGACACCTTTCCTGCAGCATTCAGCTCCACATAACCTCTCCATACTCTGAACCTTCATGGGCTGAAAGAGAATCTGTGTTTCTTAAGTATCTGCTGCTTGCCAAGAATTGTGTTAACCAGTTTCTGTATTAAGCCATTTAATTCTCTCAACAATCCTATAAGGTACATGCAATATATCCTCATGTTCATGAGAGCTAAAACACGTGATCCTCATTAATTCCCACATTTGAACATATATAACAGTGAGATAACACCTCTGCCCCTTCACTAAATCGGTATATTATACATAAAATGTGAATTCTCAAAACTTTACTAATTTAGTGCCTGTAGGTTTAAGCCATTTATTTATAGAGTATCTTTGCAATTAAAAGAACTATTTTATAATATTTTATTGTCCTTTCCTTTCTATCGCCAACATGAAACACAGTTTTAGTACTTTACAAAGTTAATAGGTGTGAGACTAGGAGTAGAGAGTAACAAAGACAGTTTAGTTGAATCTGGAAGTCAAGTGCAGTCTCCACATAGTCTGGTCCAGCAGCCTTCCTGTATATATTTTAAATTGTTCCTTGGCAAAATTGTATGCCATGAATCTTTAGAGTCACTCTTAAATCATTAAATCATTAAAAACTCAGACTGCTTATTGCATTCATACTAAAGTTTTGTTCTGAAGCAGAGAGACTCAGAGCAGTTAAATAAACTACCCAAGATCAGTCAGATATTACCTCTCACCGAATCCCTTTCTTGCATTTGAATATTTCTGATCAGCTGAACATCTGCTCTTTCTAAGATGTGATAAATACTAAATTTTTTAACTTTCCCAACAATGACAGCCTTCTACAAGCCTTACTGCATTGACAGCAGTGAAAACAACCATTTGGGAGCAGGCAGTTCTAGTGTCCACTTCTATACATCTTTTTCCTATTCTGAATTGTGTCTTGAGCTCTTTCCATCCAATTCAAGAAGAACAAACTAGGGTCAAACTTCTAGGATGATTACTTTAAGATATTTCTCTGCAAACTTTTCTATTTCCCTCAAACTCCTAATTAAACTTCTCATTTGTTAGTAACTCCTGACCATATTTAGGAAGTAGAAGATTACCAGTTTTTACCTGAGTGACTCATACATTGTCCTATTGCCATATCTCCTCCACCTCTCCAAACTGAGTTGTAATATTATTCTCTGGACTCTGCTTACATAAGAGACTTATAGACCAAAGTTATGGCTACCTTAACCCTTCATTTTCAAAGACTTTATTTTCTCTACATATTTTAAAATCACTGTTGAGTTATGATTGACACACAAAAAGTCGAACATATTTAGTGTGTATTACTTGACTAGTATGTAGTTAAGTATATACCTGTGAAATCATCAGTACAATCTTTGCTATAAACATATCCATCATTTCCAAAAGTTCCCCCTCTTCAACTATTATTATTATTGTAATGAGAACATAACATACGATCTATCCTCTTAGCAATTTTTAAGTATGCAGTATAGTATTAATTATAGGCTCTATAAAATAATAATTACTTTGTAACCTCCCCATCTCCTTTCCCCTTTTATTTCTTTGATATTAATAGGAAAGAAATCATTAGTGTATTATAATTTTATTCCACATACTACTTTTATTTTTATTAGCCTAACTGAGATCACAGTTAAAAAATTTATTTCACATATGTTTGGTATTTCAAACAACTATTTCGCAAACGTTTGGTTAGTATTTATTCTACAAATATTGAAATTGGGACTTATCAAGGTTGACTAATTTGCCTAAGATTTCACTTGAACTGACCAAATCTTTTAAAGTATTACTTAATCATGAATGTTTGAATTTTAACTATTTGCCATTGTAGGAGTGATTAAATTTTGCAGATATTAAACTGATCACTTTTAATTTTCTGTTTTCATCATGTTTTTCTGTAACCTCTATCTCTCTGAAGTTACTGACGGAAGGCGGGGGAGATCTCAGTCTCTAGGCAATAGCTCTCATTTATCACATCAAGGGCTAATGCTGGAGGGTTAAGGTGAGGTTTTCCACGTATTGACAACTAGACCATGAGGCTCGTTCTTTGTTAAATGGTAAGAAAGACATAAAGTAGTGGTTTTCAATGGGTAGAATAGTTCTGTGTTGTGTTGGACTGAAAACACAGACTGCTTAACTTTCTGACTCTCCAAAATGCCACTTGCTTCATCTATTCAGCCTGTACTTAGAAAACTGAACAGCTGCTACATATTTCCAAGTGCTCTGTGAGTAGAATCAATGGAAGATGGAGCCATCCACAGTTATAGATGAGGTAGAAGAATTGTGAAAGAGAAATGTGCTCCTTCTGGTTACTAAGTAATTGTGCATTGACAAAGCCTGAAGAGTGAAACAACTTCAGTTGGTTAGAGTTCTGATTTCTGCTTCCTGTACTTTGACCTGGAGAGGACCAACTGTGATAAGAAGGTAAAGGTAACACACCGAGCAGAAGGTCTCTTTACCCCTCTCCTCATTTGGTACTCTGGAGGCTACCCTGTATCAATCAGGGATGTAGCTACATCAGAGTCATCTAGGAGTACAGTGTGGGTAGGCAAGGGAGGCATAGAAGTTTAACCTTTCCAGGATACTTTAGTGAATACATGTTGCTGTGGGATCCAAGAATTGTGCAGCCCTCTAGAAGAAATGTAAAGGCAGCTGGGTTGAGGTCAGAGGTCTCAAATGGGTGACTGGCAAAGGTGATCCTGCAGCATAGGCTGTGTTGGAACAACTGCCGTGGAACTGGAGGCAGAATGATGTAGAGAGTTGGTAGTTCTATGTGACAAGAAAGAGCTAATGTGAGTCGAAGTCAGCTAGAGAGAACTTCTGGGACTCCTTGGCAAAGGGACCAAACTGAGACAAACTAGATGGTTAAAGATTCAAATGATAAATGTTAGCAGACAAGGAGAAGCCAGATTGACAGTGACCAAGAAGACAGAGAACTCTGCGACAAAGGACCCTGACCCCTCTTCTCCACCAGTAATTAATGAAGATCATATTCCTTGGAGAGGAATTGGAGAGAAGTGGAAGAGAAGTCTTAGTTTTTGGATTTCACCAACTTTATAACTAAGTAAGGTTAAATTACTTTCCCCCTGCATTGACTATTTACTGAAGCCTCTTGATGAAGACGCAATAAATTATTGAAAAACGAAGGAGCTGTATTTTCTCTTTGCATGTGATCTACAATGTGAGTTAAATTGTACCCCACTATAAACTTTAAATATTTTTATAGTCAATGCTTTCTATCCAAAAAGAATCAATCTGTGAATGTGGAGTCTGAGGTTTCAGTTTGTAATGAAAACATGCTTCTTAGTGTTGACAACTATTATTTTAAGAGTATGGGATAAATAAAAGGAAAAATGTATTAATCATTTATAATTAATTTCTTATGATTAAAAGGTATCTTAAGGTATACTAAATGAAAAAATAGCATTTAATAGGAAAAAGAAAGCAAAGATATAAACGATAGATTAAAATAAAGAACAGACCATTGAGAAAACGACTTTGAGTGAGACTTACGGTTCTGCAGAGTTTGAGGCATTGGTAGAAAACAGGACAAGGAGAAGTAGCATGAAACTTGAGTGAGGAAGTCTGTCTTTCCCCATAGTGAGGGGCATAACTCGAAGACAATGACGCCTGCCCTCAACCAGATCTTTGATGTCTCCCAAATTTACCAGGCTTTATATGGCTGCTATTTGCAAACAAGCCCCACCCTTAGGATTCAAAATAGAGTTCAGGGTTGGGCACAGATTCCCTAAAAGAGTAGTTGCTTTCAGTGATTGCTTCATTACCCTCGAGGCTGCTTACTTGCTTTCCAAGGGAAGAAAAGAGAGTAGTTTTGTTTTAAAGTTCCTGGTTCTTTCGAAGTGTGAAATAGAACAGTGAAAGAAAAACCTGATGGTGATAGAATAGGTTTGCCGGAAGTGAATTTTTTCCTTTATTTAAAACATTGAATCTGGAAAAAAAATACAACTTTTTGCATAGCTGGCACATTTTTAGCAATTTTTAATTTAAATATAATTTACATAACATAAAAGTCACCATGTTAAAGTGTACAATTAGGTTATTTTTAGTATATTCATGGTGTGATACAACCATCATCACTATCTAATTATTGAACATTTCATTGCCTCCAAAACAAATGTGCTTGCTCCCAGTTTCTTCCTGTTAGCCCCTGACAACCAGTAATCTATTTTCTGTCTCTATGGATTTGTCTGTCTGGATATTTCATATAAATAAATGGCATAATACCACATGTGGCCTTTTGTGTCTGATTTCTTTCACTTAGCATTATATTTTCAAGGTTGATCTATGTTGTGGCATGTGTCAGTACTTTATGTGAGTGACAATTATTTCATTGTATGACTGTACCATATTTTGTTTATTCATCAATTGATAAAACATTTGGTTTGTTTTCACTCTTTGGCTATCATAAATAACTCTGCTATGAAGAGTTGAGTAAAATTTTTTGTGTGAATATACATTTTAGATTCTCTTGGGTATATAAATAGAAGTGGAATTGCTAGGTCATATGGAAACTCTTGTTTAAAATTTTGAGGAACTGCTAAACTGTTTTCCACAGCAGCTGCAGATTTTTACATTGCCACCTGCAATGTTATGAGGTTTCTATTTTTTCCACTTTTTTACCAACACTTGCCATTCTCTGTTGTTTTGTTTCATTAGACCAAATAGTAGAAATAAAATGGTTTTGATTTTGCATCTCTTTTATTAATCATGTTTAGCATATTCTATGTGCTTATTGGCCATTTGTATATATTCTTTAGAGAGATTTCTGTTCAATTCTTTCACCATATTTTAATTCAGTTGTCTTCTTATTGTTGAGTTGTAAGAGCTTTTTATATGTTCTGGGTCCTAGATGCACATTAGATAAATGGTTTATAAGTATTCTCTCATTATACAGTTTGTTTTTCTCTATTGATATTGTTCTTTGATGCACAAACATTTTTAATTTTGATAAAGTAACATTTATAAATTTTTTCTTTGGCTGTTTGTGTTTTGTGTCATATTTAAGAAATTACTGCCTAAAGTCACAAAGATTTACACTTATGTTTCTTCCTATGAGTTTTGTCATGTTAGCTCATATTTAACTCTAGGATCTATTGGAAGTTAATTTTTGTATATTGCTTAAGTTAAGGGCCCAACTTCCTTCTTTTGTATGTGGATATTCAGCTGTTTTAGAACCATTTGTTGAAAAGACTATTCTTTCCTTATTGGACATTCTTGGCTCCTTGTTGAAAATTAGTTGACTATAGATACATGGTTTTACTTATGAACCCCAATTCTATTCTATTGATCTATACATCCACCCTTGCCAGTGCCATACTGTCTTGACTACTTATAGTTTTGTAGGAAGTTTTGAAATAAGGAAGTGTGAATCTTCTTTCTTTGTCCTTCTTTTTCAATATTGTACTGCTTCAGTTTCACTAGGTGTAATCTGTCTATTCAGATTCTCTGATTCTTCCTGATTCAGTTTTGGAAGATTATGTTTTTAGTAATTTATCCATTTTGTCCAGGTTGTCCATTTGTTGTTTATAATATTTTCTTAAAATCTTTTGTATTTCTTTGGCGTCAGTTGTTATTTTGCCTTTTTCATTTCTGATTTCATTTATTTGGGTCCTCTCTCTTTTTTTCTTCATGAGTCTGGTTAAAGGTTTGTCAATCTTGTTTATGTTTTCAAAGAAGCAGTTTTTGATTTGTGATCTTTTGTATCATTTTTTAAGACTCTATTTTGTTTCTTTCTGCTCTGATCTTTATTATTTCCTTCCTTCTGCTCCCTTTGGGCTTTGTTTGTTGTTCTTTTTCAAGTTCCATTAAGTGTAAAGTTAGATTGTTTATTTTAGCTATTCATTGTTTTTTGAGATAAGCCTGTAATGCTATGAATTTCCCTTTTAGGATTGCTTTACCAATGTGCCAGAAATTTTGGATTGTTGTGTCCTCCTTTTCATTTGTCTCAAGGCATCTTTTGATTTCTTCCTTGGTCTTGTTTTTGACTCATTCAGTGTTAAATAACCTATTATTTAGCTTCCATGTCTTTGTGTGTTTTTCAGTGTTCTTCTTGTGATTGATTTCTAGTTTCATCACATTGTGTTCAGAGAAGATGCTTGATATGATTTCAGTCATCTTAAATTTGCTGAGACTTGTTTTGTGTCCTAACATGTGGTCTATCCTAGAAAACCTTCTATATGTGCTTGAAAAGTAGGTATATTCTGCTGTTTCGGGATGAAATGCTCTGAAGATATCAATAAATACATTTGATCTCATGTTTCATTTAAGGCTTTTGTCTCCCTGTTAATTTGTTGCATGAAATATATATTCATTGAAGTCAATGGTGTGTTAAAATCCCCAACTATACTGTATTTCTATTGGTCTTTCCCTTTATGTCCATCAAGATTTGCTTCACATATTTAGGTGCTCCTATATTAGGTGTGTAAATGTTCACTGGGGTTATATTCTCTTGTTGGATTGTTCCATTTATCGTTATGTAGTGTCCTTCTTTGTCTCTTACTATATATAGCCTTGGTTTGAAAGTCTATTTTGTTGGATATAAGTACAGCTACCCCAGCTTTTTTTTTTTCCATTTGTATGAAATATCTTTTTCCATTCCTTTACTTTTAGTCTGCGTGTATCTTTTGTTCTGCAATGTGTGTCTTGGAGGCAGTGTATATATATATATATATATACACACACACACACTCACATATATATATATACACACATATATATGGTTTTTTTTTTCTTATCCATTTTGCTATCTTATGTCTTTTGGTTGTAGCATTTAAACCATTTACATGTAAGGTGATTATTGATACACACGTGTTTAGTACTATTTTATTGTTAGACTGTTTTCCTCTTTTTTTCTTTTTTTTCTTCTTCTTCATGTTAAAGCAAGACCTTTAACATTTGTTGCAGTACTGGTTTGGTGTTAACAAACTCCTTTATATTTTCCTTGTCTGGGAAGCTCCTTATTTCTCTTTCAATTTTAAATGATATCTTTGCTGAGTAGAGTTGCCTTGGTTGTAGGTCCTTGCTTTCATCACCTTGAAGGTTTCACGCCACTCCCTTCTGGCCTGAAATGTTTCTAATGAGTAATCAGATGACAGTCTAATTGGTGTTCTTTTGTATGTAACTACTTGCTTCTCTCTTGTGGCTTTTAGGATTCTCTCCTTGTCTTTAAGTCTTGCCATTTTAATTATGATGTGCCTTAGTGTAGACCTTTTTGGGTCTAAATATTTGGGACTCTCTGAGCTTCCTGGGCTTGTCTTTTTCCTTCACCAGATTAGGGAAGTTTTTGGTCATTATTTCTTCAAATGGTTTCTTGATCACTTGCTTGCTCTCCTGTCCTTCTGGTATTCCCATGATGTGGATGTTATTATGCTTCATGTTGTCCCAAGTGTTTCTTGAGCTCTCCTCATTTTTTAAAAATTCTTTTTTCTTTGTGCTTCTTTACCTCAATTTTTTTTCTGCCTTGTCTTCCAAATCACTGATTTGATCCTCTGCTTCATCTAACTTACTGTTTATTCCTTCCAATGTATTAACAATTTCCGATATTGCATTCTTTATTTCTGACGGGTCCCTTTTTTATAGTTTCTATGTCATTTTTCTATCCTGTTAAGTATCCTTATAATCATTCTAAACTCTCTATCTGATAAATTGCTTGCCTCCATTTTATCTAACTCTTCTGGAGAATTCTTTAGTACTTTCATTTGGGTGTGTTTATTTGTTTTCTAATTTTGGCTGCTTCTTTTATTTGTTTCTATGTATTTGGTAGATATGCAAAGACTGTGGTGTAGGCCTTTGTCAGGTGCTGCTTATGAGTGGCCCTGGTCAACCTGTTTGAAGCTATCAGTGATCCATAGTGTGTGGCTCCCTTGCTAGGCCTGTTTGTGTGCAGAAGGAACCAGGCTCTGCACCAAGACCAGCTATTACCAGCACTCACCCAGGTGAGGGTCAGCTGAAGTCTTATATAGCTCCCAGAGATCCGCTGAAGTTGTTAAGATAATCAGTAATATAGCCTCAAGCTGTAATCAGCAACCTGGCTTAAGCTCCACAGGGTGGGACAAAGTAATTTCTGCTGGCAGGCTATTGATTCCCCTCAGGCTGATGCCATTCAGAGAGGAGTGCTCTGCTTGAGAAAGATGTCTTCTGCAGTACGGGATGCTTCAGCACAGGGATCCTAGCAGCTGTTATTTTAGTTCTCTCCCCAGAGCCACCAACCCAGCCTCTTCTCATGTGTCTCTAGCCTACTCTGACCTCCTTCTGCCGGAGCCCAGGGAAGTGGCTGCAAATGAAATTTTGTGTGTTGGCCCTTTAAGAGGCTCTCTGGGTGTCCAGTTTTCTCTCCATGGTAGATAGAAACCCTGCTGCTTTGACAGTAGGATGTTATCTGGGTTCCTTTCTGGCTCTGGCGCGGTAGTCTGGAGAGCCTAGTTTGGGATTTAGACCCCACACTTCTCAGGTGAAACCCCCTGGCCACTGAAATATCCCTCCAAAACTTCAGCCTCCACCTACGGGAGCCCAGTCAGCCCTCTTGCACCTCCTCCACACTCCCTACCAGTCTTGTTGTGGTGAAGTGGGTTTTTCTGTGCTCTCATGGTCATAAGACTTCTCTCCAGCTAGTGTTCAGTTGGTCATTAAGGATGACTTTTCTACAATTAATTGTAAATCCAGATTGGTCCCGAGAGGAGATTAGTGTAGCTTCCACTTTTCTGCCATCTTGTATGTCCTACTCTAAACAATTTGATAAAGACATTTCCCTTTTTGTTTTCAATTTTTTATGCCTGATACCAAGAAGAAATTTACTTTTATATTCAGCTGCTCAGTGCCAGTGAAGAGAGAATTTTGGGGCCATGTGTTATCCAAGTGTACTGATGATGAAAGTCTTTTGCATGGTTTGTATATTAACAGACTTTGAGTAATCAGATCATTTACTGGACATGACAAGTTTCACTTTTGTTAGATTAAATATACCTTGGCAAGATTTTCTCAGGCAATACTTTGTTCAACAATAACTTGAGTCCTTGCAAAACTTTTGCCTTTGGTGTCTTGAATTTTAATGTCTTGAATTTGGTTCCTTGTTAATGCTGATTCTTAAATTTTAAAAGAAATATGCTTGAGAATATTAAGTGAAAAGCATAAAGATATTTCTCACACTCTTTCATATTTTTAAAATGACTAAGAAGAAAGGTCTTTAACAATACTTCCGCTTTGTATCAAATAGCGATCATTCTGGTTGGCATGGCTCAGTGGTTGAGTGCTGGGCTAAGAACCAAAGGGTCATGGGTTCAATTCCTAGTCAGGGTACATGCCTGGATTGCAGGTCACGTACCCCAGTAAGGGGTACGTTAGAGAAACCACACATTAATGTTTCTTTCCCTCTTTTTCTCCCTCCCTTCCCCTCTCTAAAAAATAAATAAAATCTTTAAAAAAAATAAATACTAATCAAACATTCCCGAAAGCATGTACCAGTACGGATCAAAATCTACGAATCAACATTTTCACCCAAATGTGCATTGAAGTCCAGCGACTATAATGACTCATGGATTTATTTATTTTTATTATGAATTATTACATTGTTCTTATGACCACAGGAGAAATGAACAAGAAAATTCTTCCTGGAGAACTTTAACAACAAAAAGAGATTCATTTTTCTTTTGAGATAAGCTATTTGTAACAGGGTGCAGCCAAAAGGGGAGCCCCAAATAGGGACTTGTAATAGGGTCCAGAAGAGCTTGGAGATAATTGGCTCCACACCACAGGGCCACACCTGTCCAGAATGCTGGCAGCTGTAGTCAATTGTGAGAGGAGCTGGAAATGGGCCTGCAGAGGAAGATTGGCGCTGGGATTTAAACGGAGGCACGGCAGCCATTGGGCAGTCTCTCTTTTTGGGACCATGCATCTGTTTGGGACCATTTGGCTTCGATGTCTTGGTTGGGATCATGTGGCTTGGGTGAGAGTCAGGACCACGAGGCTTTGGAAGTGCTCCCTTTTGCCACATGTAGGGTGCCAGGAGGACTATGTGCATTTGTGGGGAACTTTAGTTTGTGTTATTTCAAATAAATAATAAATTCCTTTCCTTTTCACTGATCTCTGGTATTAAGAGCATCTTTCCTCAGGCGGCGGGCAAAACGAACCCAGCAGGTGGGGAGGAACCCCTGGAGAAAAAGGGGGGTCTTTTATATCATTCAGCCCCTCCCCCCCGCTCTGTTCTGTAACACTGTAAGTGTGGCAGCGTGTTAGAAGTGAAAAACTATACCCTATATCTCAGATTTTATATGTTTGTTTGTTTTTAGTTATAGGACAAGACATTTTTATTGTTGAATAAAACTATGTAGAAATACATAAAACACAATGAAATTTCTTGCTTTCTCCTTCATCCACCCAATCATTTGGGACCTTCTCATTTATTTGTTCTGATTTAAAAGACAAAGAAGAATGAACTAAGTAAACTGGGCAAGTGAGTGAAAATATATTATTTTAATTGGATATTACAGTAGTTGTCATAACAAACTGGGTGGTTTAAAACAAGAGAAATTTATTTTTTCATAGTTCTTGAGGCCAGAAGTCAGAAATCAAGGTATTAGCAGGGCCTTGCTCTAAGGAGAATCGATTACATGCCTTTCTCTTAGGTTCTTTGGTTACCAGCAATCCTTGGTGTTCCTGTCTCTTTCTCCGTCATCACATGGCATTCTCCCTGTGTGTCTGATACTGTCTTCCTTCTGCATGTGCCCGTCTCTGTGTGTCTTTTCCTCTTGTTATAGGACAAGAGCAATACTAACTAAAGGGCCCAACCTGCTTCAGTAAGACCTCATTTAACTTACATCTGAATTATATATGCAAAGATCTTATTTCCAAATAAGGTCACATTCATAGGTAGCAGGGTTAGGACTTCAATATATCTTCCAGGGGGATACAATTCAACCCACAACAGAGATAATTTGTATTTATTGTTTTGATGATTGCTGACAGCTACTTTTATAAGATACAGGCAATGATTTTCCTCTTAGAGTTCAATGAATGCATAAAATGTACTTTTAAACACATTTTGCTTAAAGTTCTAATAAATAACCAAAATTTATTTTCCCTCATTGATTTGACTTTGAAAAAGTATGCGAATATTTTCCATGGAGCATTAGTAAAACATTAAGCAATAAGTTAAATTTCTGTGAAAATGATCTTTCTAGCAGTTCATTTTCTGTATTAGTATATGCCAGTACCTTTGTATTACTCTATTTGTCTTCTCCTTACCTACAGGAATATGCTCATTGGGCACTGACCCACTTAATGACACCTTTGTTTTACTGACCACATTCCCAGCACTGTGCTGAGTGAGCAGGCTATAGACATGATTAAGACACAGGTTTGGCTTTTAAAGAGATTTGAGTCTATGGATGAGAGGAAAATAAACAAATTTTAAAAGTGTGTAATTGTATAAGTGTGGAAGAAAGTACGTGCACTAAAACATTTGATGTAGCCTGAAGAAGACACCCTAGTTCTGCACAAATGGTCTGGAGATTCCCCAGAGATCAGCGAAAAACTTGCTTTCTTCTTTACATCATTGCTAAATGATGCTAAATTTTCTTGCTAAAATTTTTTTCAACAGTTTCTAGCAACAAAAAATAGTATCTTAATCTTTCATTATCCTTTATTATTGTCCATATCTTTAAAATTTTCTCCATGTATATGTTATTTTATGCTTTCAACTTATCTTAACTATATATGTCCATTAAGTTAATTTTTAAAGTAAATTTTATTTATTATGCTATTACAGTTGCCCCAATTTTTCTCCCCTTTATCCCCCTCCTTCCTGGACCACCCTCCCACCCTACACCATCCCCCACCCAGTTCATGCCCATGGGTTATACATATAAGTTCTTTGGAGTCTCCATTTCCTACACTATTCTTAACTTTCCCCTGTCTATTTTGTGCCTACCTACTATGCTTTTATTACATGTACATTTTCCCCCCATTTACCCCTTCCCCACTGATAACCCTCCATGTGATCTCCATTTCTATGATTCCATTCCTGTTCTTAAGTTGTTTGCTTAGTTTTTGTTTTTTAGGTTCAGTTGTTGGTAGTTGTGAGTTTGTTGTCATTTTACTGTTCGTAGTTTTTGGAGTTCTATTTCTTTTTTTCTTTTAATTTTAAATTTTTTTATTTTAGTTTATTCAGTACAGTTTCTATCCTTTATTCCCATTCCAGCCCACTCACCCATCCCTCCCCTCCTCCCTCCCCTTTCCAACCCCCCTAGTTTTGTCCATGTGTCCTCTATATTTGTTCCTGTAAACCCTTCCCTTCTCCCCTGAAATTCCCTCCCCTCTCCCCTCTGGTCACTGACTACCTGTCCTCTATTTCAGTGTCTTTTGTTATATTTTATTTGTTTCTTTGTTTTGTTGTTTAGGTTCCTGTTAAAGGCAAGATCATATGGTATTTGTCTTTCACTGCC
>CM052539.1:20156515-20188312 GCA_028533065.1 Trachops cirrhosus
TCAAACTAAATTTAAACTCACAAGTTACTGGTTTCTGTAGTAGTACATGGAGGTGTGTCAAGCTGGCATTGATACATCCTTGTGAAACATCAATTTTAATTGAAAAAATGTGGAACAAAACATTTCAAAATTAAAGGTATTAAAAGTTTATAATACAATAGATTCTTAATTCCATCTAAGTTTTAAGATAAAACAAGAGACTTAAAAAATTGTGCTAATGACAATCTGATTTGGACTACCCCACTAGACCTTTCAAGGTATGGCATCATTCTCTGCCTTTAGAGGACCTTTCGAGGCAAGTTTTAGGAGCACTATATGATGCTCTTTTAATGTACGTTTGTTCTTATTTTACACACTTCAAAAAGAGAGTTGAATAAAAGGACTGGGCTTAAGCAAATCACCCACCTTATTGGCAAAACAGTTTTCAATCTCAAGTTCCTGTGTATCTGCAACAATTTCTCCATTGGGTAAAATAGTATAAACAAGCAACTGGGCAGTAGGAGCAATGCCTGACTCCACTTGAAAGGAGAAGGTAAATACCCCATTCACTGGAGAATAAAGAAGTTCAAGAAAATAGATTAGGAAGAGGGAAGAGTTCTCAATTTTATAAAGAAGAGTTTCTCAAATAATTTAGCTTATTTATATTTGGAGTACACTAAAGTAAGAAAAGAGTTGCATTTATAGCATTGTACATGTAGTAGTGTTCAATAAATATACATTGACTAATGACATTTTTCCTTAAAGATTTAGGTTAATTTGTTCATTTCTTCAGCTTAGGGAGAAAAAAACATTTAGTGTATGTCTCCGATTTTAAATTAGAAAATATTTATTAAGAAAGAAGTTAAGAGAGGACTTCTAGACATCTTTAATAATCTCTGTCTATGGTCCAAATCAGCACAACTCTTGTCATATGCATGAGGACAATTCAAAGAATGAAACACAGTCACTACCCTCAGATCATTTACAGAGGAGCAGAGATATAGGTACAAATAATCACATATAAAACAAGCTGTGCCTCTCATCTTTATAAAAGAATTCTCTGCATATATCTTAGTAGTTGTTTTCTGTGTGAATTGCATAGTACTTATATAATGTACCTGCTTAATTTTCTCATAAATGTTTTAAGTTTGATCTTTGTAGCATAACATTCTTTAAAAAATATAGCCTTCCAAAAGATTTGAAGGCAGCTGGCAGTGAAAATATAAAAAACAGCAGGGTCAATAAAATTTGAAATAATAATACTGAAACAGTATGAAGGTGGATTTCTGGAACCAGATTAAACATAGGCAGAAATTAATTTTATTAATGTTATTAACAAATGGTTATACACTAAAGTACCTAAATTTAGCACTGAGATTTTTTACAAGTAAAAGACAAATGAAAAAAACAACCATTTATATGATCAAATAAAATGAAGTACTTTTTTTCTTAAAGAAATACTTTTTTCTGCCCTGGCTGGTGTAGCTCAGTGGATTGAGCGTGGGCTGTGAACCAAAGCATTGCAAGTTCAATTCCCAGTCAGGGCACACGCCTGGGTTGTGGGCCAGGTCCCCAGTGGGGACCACATGAGAGGCAACCACACACTGATGTTTCTCTTTCTCTCCCTCCCTTCCCCTCTCTAAAAATAAATAAATTAATTAAAAAAAAAAGAAATACTTTTTTCTTACCATTCCACCCCTCTAGGCACTTACTCCATACACAATTTAAACTCTATAACAAGAACTAATTTGGAAGAAATTGCTTTATGAGGCACTTTGGGTTTTGATATGCTCTTAGCAACAATCTTAAATTCACATGTAAGCATTTGTAGAAAGTATTTAAAGCAGTATTTTGAGGAAAATGCATAGCACCAATAATTATATTAGAAAGGAAGAAAGGTCTCAATCAGTTACCTCAGCTTACACATGAAGAAACTGAGAAGAGTATATTATATGCTAAGTAAGCAAAAGGAATAAATAACAAAAATCAGTGGATATCATTACATAAATGTAGAAAAACAGAGAGAAATCAATCAACCAAATTCACTTGTTTAAGAAAATCAGCATAATTGATACACCTGTAACATGACTGATGAAGAAATAGTGAAGATAGAAATTATCAATATCTTGACTTAAAGAGGTATTATTACTACAGATATTACAGTTATTAAAAGTATAAGAAATAGTGTGGACTGTTTTATGTCACTAAAGTAGACAATTTAGACAACTAGACAAAGTCATTGAATGATATACACCATCAAATCTCACTCAAGAAGTAATAGTTAACCTATACTGCATTGTATCTATTAAAGAAAATGAATTTCCTTCATGACAGCATGGATGGAACTGGAGAACATTATGTTAGTGAAATAAGCCAGGCAGTGAAAGATAAATACCATGTGATCTCACCTATAAGTGGAACCTTATCAATGAAACAAAAAGTGAGCAAAAGAGAACCAGAGACATGGAAATAAAGCACAAACTGACAGTAATCAGAGGGGAAGAAGGAGAGAGATAACAGGGGAAAGAAGGAGAAGGGTGGTCACGGAACATGTATAAAAGACCCATAGACAAAGCCAAAGGGGTGTAGGACTGAGGGTGGGAGGTGGGGTGTAGTAGACCATCCTGGCATGGGCCCAGCCCCCAGTGGCAAACATTTACTGCAAGATAACCTAAAAACCATGCTAAACCTTCCAAGGATCAGTGTAAGCAGTTTAACCACTTGTGCTTTTTCATTTGCAAATATCCCTCTTCTGTGATGTGATTACCGGCATCCTCTCCTTTGTTTTCTGTATAATGTAAAGTAAGCTTGTGCATAGTTAATGAGGATCTTCTTGTAATGTGCCTAGTAAGACAATAAAAGCTCATTGGAGCAAGGGCTGAGGCTTTTGCTCCCCTTGAGAGAAAAGCCCCTTGCCCTTTTCTTCCACAGGATTCGGTAGTCCATGTGAATTTCTTTTGCTTCAGCTACAACACCATGGACCCCACATGCAGGGGTCTGAGACAGTGGGGATCAGTAGGGTGGGGGGAAATAGAGACAACTGTACTTGAACAACAATAAAATTATATATATATATATATATAAAATGTACACTCCCAAGTGCTTACTCCTAGCTTCAAGTGAGTGAGTCTTCCTTTATTTGTCTCTATATTAGTATTTGGGCACTTACCAAGTCAGATTCCTTTTAGTCAAGAGATACCATATATAGAGACTTTAAAAAAATCAATCATATGCATTTTTCTAGTATTAAGATTAGCAAAATATAACATTTTAAAAATGTTAAAGGACAGAGTCAAGATGAAAATCTCCAATTTCACACCAGGGCTAAAAACAGCTCTGACAAAGAGAATAAAGCATCATTTTAATTTAGCTACGTTTATCACTGTTGTGTCTTGTGGGGGAAAATCTGAAATGACAACAGATTTTAGCTTCCACTTAATTAGCCATTATTTTAAATAAAGAAGTACCAACTCACTTAAAAATGAATTTTTAGCTAAAACCTTCTCACAGAAAAAATTTGATGCCCCGAGGGATGCACTAATAAATTCCATCAAATATTTAAAGGAAACAAAAAACAAGTCTGAATAAATTCTTCCAGAAAATTGAAGAGAAAGATCACAGATCTCCTAAGCTATCTCAGCAAGAGCTGAAAAGAGAGATAAAATTATTCAAGAAAAATCTGTGGCGAATATTCTTGTTTAATGGAGTGAGTCCACGTGACACATGGGAGAGCCTCAGAATTTTTGAGAAATTTGTATCAGCAGAAACACCACCAGCTTGGGTCAAAAAGGACAGAGACAGCGTAAAATGAAAGGAGGATATTAGACTCATCAAATTCTACAGACAAGAAACAAACTGATTAAACTATTAAGTTGCAAACATATGCTATACTTTATGAAAAAGAAAGATGATTCTGCAAGTGAAGTCATGAGCTAGGAGGGCAGAAACACGAACCCAAGAGGATTTTCACTAGATCTTGAAACCTAGTGTTTGTGCAGCTGGTCTTGAAACTTTCTTGAGAGTGATAACACATTTTGTCCTAGAATTGATTCTACTTAGGGCCCCACTGACATCTAATTTAGATGATGTGGATGATGACATTTGGGGCTTTTGAGTTCATGAGATCTATACGAGATTTTGGACTTGAGTTAATGATATAATGTATTGAGACATTTAGGTATATTGGAATGAGGCGAATGCAATTTACCTGTGAGATGGATGCGAACCTTTTGGACCAGATGCTGGACCAGAGGCATAATAATGTATCCCCCAAGATATTCATGTCATATTCTTGGAAACATGTGTATGTGTTACTTTATATAGAAAAGGGGACTTTGCAAATGTGATTAAGTAAGGACCTTGAAATGGGAAGATTATAGTGGGTTATCTAAGTGGGCCCAATGTAATCACAATAATGTTTAAAAGAGAAAGGCAGGGATGAGAAACTAGAAATGTTTTCTTTTTTCTATACAATATTCTTATATAATTTTTAAACTTTTAAATTATAGTTGACATACAATATTAGTTTCAGGTGTACAACCTAGTGATCAGATATTACATAATGTACTAAGTGATCATCCCAATAAAGTTAGTATACATAACTTTATGGCACTGGAAATTTATCTTGATCTGATTTCCCATTTTAATAAATAATTACCTTTAAACCGAGAGACAGAGAGAGAGAGAGAGGGAGAGAAAGTTCTTTAGAAGCTGGAAAAGGCAAGGAAACAGATAATCACCAAAAGCTCTAGAATGAAAGCTGTCTTGCTGACACCTTGATATTAGCCCAGTGAGACTTGTGACCTAAAGAACTATAAAATAATAAATTTGAATGGTTTTAAGTCAGAAAGTGTATGGTAGCCTATTACAGAAGCAATAGGAAAGTAATACAAAAACATACAGAGTAAAATTTTCCTTTGTCGATTTTCTGCATTTTCAATTATCTTCTGCATTTTAAAAATCATTACAAAGTGAGTATACTTTATTTTAGGAATAAAATTTAAAATATAGACATGCTATAAAAAAGAAGAAAAATACTAAGTAGACTAAAATAAAACTTTTGTGTGAGTTTTCTCATATTTGGTTTATGGAAGAGAATTGTTGACAATTTTCTCCAATGTAAAAATAACTTATTCTTGATAAAATCTTCTTGCTTTGACAATATGAGAGAAAGACTAAGAAATCCTGAAAGTACTCACTGTCCCCTTGTTCAATGGACAACACATGGATTCCGGACTGGGAAATGCTTCCTCTTGCTTTAATCTAAGACAGAGAGAAATGCATTCAATATTATTTTGAGGGGCACATATTAAACATAATAAAAATTGTAACATATAAATAAACAAAAATTTCACTACTTTAACCCAGAAGTTATTTTTGATCTCCAAATTTCTCTTCTAATACATTGCTATACATATATTTAATGTGCTTTAAGTGACAAACATATACTTTTACAAGGTTTTTGTATTTTTTTAATATTTACTTTACATTGTAAATATTATTTCAAATTTACATATTCTTTTAAAAAATATTTTAACATCTGTTATATGCAAAGCAACCCATAATGAAGGCAGATATAAAATATATGTAAACATTCTCTATAGTCTTCATTTAGAAAACCACAAAACTAGATGTATTGACACTCTCTGTGTTCCAAGCACCGAACTAAATAGTTTTAGGATTGTATTTAATTTACACAGTAATCTTATGGAGTCTTACAAATGCCAGCTCCAGTATTAGGGTGAGATGACTGACTTTTCTCTTCACAGATGAGAGTTGGTACATTGTCCAAGGTACAGAAGCAGGAAGCAATAAAGCTGAGATTCTAACTTACTGTCAATTTTTAATTTTTTACTAAAATTTTAGAGAATGTTATAGCTAATGTTCCTATACAGAATTTTCTATACATAACATTTTTCTTGTAATAATGACTTACTTGGGTAACTACTAGCTTTGAGTATGTTTAATTTGGGGGCATAAATAGGTATATTGGCCTCAAAAATATCACACCAACTTATAATATGTCTGTGAAGGTACTTTTCCCTGGACTTATACCAGTCATAAACTTCATAAATTATTCAAACCTTTATAAGTATACAGTGCCACTGCTTTATTGTTTTAATTTTTACTTCTCCCATTAATGTAAAAATTAAATATTTTTCCAGATTATTGTCTAACATTTTTATTTCTTGTTGAACGCATTCTTGATTCTTATCTTTTGTTTACTTATATACTAAAAACTTCTCTTCAAGCATAAAAACAAAAAATACACATAT
Organism: Trachops cirrhosus; assembly: GCA_028533065.1. Lineage (NCBI taxonomy): Eukaryota > Metazoa > Chordata > Mammalia > Chiroptera > Phyllostomidae > Trachops > Trachops cirrhosus. The sequence continues at coordinate 20,162,770 of CM052539.1, forward strand.
TTATATTGATATCATATAAAGGGCATTACGTAGATAGGAACTCCATCTTTTGGGATGTACACAACTGGGAGGAGCTACGGTGGCTTTCTTTCTCACCAAATAATAGAAGGTTAACTCCTTTTCATCTTTGACAGTCTGTCCATTCAGAATGTAGTGCACCTGGATGTCTTGGGTTTTCCCACAGGCTATGGTACCAGCAATAAGTTCAAGGTGAACATAACTCTTGCTTGGAGAAAAAACATGCTTTACAGTTTGCTGTGCTTGTGAATGAATTTCTTCAAGCCAATGGTTATCAAAACAGCGGGGATCCTGTTTGTAAATGACCTAATGGAAGAAATAAAAGTCTTACATAGTCTATTTTAATATGTATTATATACTGCATTTGTTAGTCACTTTCTATAATTTACTGAAGATTTTATATAAACCATGCTTTCTTGGTTCTGTTATAGGCTGCTTTCCCAAATAAAGCATAATCTATGAATGACTTTCCCTTAAGTTTATTTTAGGTTATACTGTGCTGATTTAGTAGATATTATTCACTCACAATCAAGACCAATTCATTTTTCTTAATAACCCTTATGGCTGTAAATCACACAAGATGATATGAATATTCAATACAAGACAAAAAATAGTACACTGAAGAAACCAAGAAAAATGTAATCATAAAATCATTTTTTTATCATAAAATTGTAAAAATAGTAAAATTTTCAAGGGAATATCAAGGTGATCTAATAAATATCTCCTGAAACTAGAAGATGTAAACAGAGTTAATTTAACATAATCAACCTAACAGAGTCAATCTATAAAATTCTAACAAAAATCTTTTTGTTTCTCTGGGAGTGGGAGGTAGGCAGGGAGAGAGCAATGGGGGAAAAATTGGGACAACTTTAATTGGACAACATTAAAACAAATAATTTTTTGTTTCTTATAATTTATGTCTCTACATTGGTTAATTTCCATTTTACTCTTTATCACCTTTGTTTTATCCCTCGAGTCATGTGCCTCCCATATGTCCTTAAATTATGTGGCCCTAGTGATCTCTATCTTTTTGGTTCCGGATGCTCTTTCCACTTACTTTAACTACAATGGAAGAAGATGTGAGGTTGGTGGTGTCAATGGAAATGGTTGCCAAACCGTGCTCATTCGTAGTAAAGTGGGAATGGTATGTAGTCGCATCCAAAACGACAGTTAGAGTTTTATTGGGTAGTGGCCGATCCTTCTCATCAACTAGAAGAACCTGGAAATATGAAAGCGATAGTTGGTTTCAAGTGTAATACAGCCATAATGACATCATCATCCATTCTTTGTCGTGTTCACCATTGACATCTTGGTCACTGTCGTTTACTGAAGATCTTAGAATCTAAAAATAAGATTTGCTTTCTGGGCTCTGAATTATTTTTACTTTTGATATTTCAATTTAGATAATTCATAGGCATTCAAATGAAAATATCCCAAAGTGGACTCATGGTGTTACCTTTCTAAATTTTCTTCATGTTTGGTGTTCTCTATCTTAGTACATGGTACTTCTATCCATCCCATAGTTTATGCAGAAATATTGAGGTCTTTTTTTCCCGTCATTTTCTCTTTTACTGCCTATATCTAACCCATTGTTAAATGCTATCTCTTCCCATATAAAACATATTTTATTGTTATTTACTTCTCTCCAAATCTGTTGCTACCACTCCAATTAAAACCACAACATTTTTCCCCATGTGGTTTCCATTAGCTTTCTATTAAATCTTATGCAGTCCATCTTCTTGCTGCTTCATCCTTGCTTTAAACCATTCTTTGTACTGCCTCATCTAAACTAATCATGTTATTCTTAAAATCTTCAGTAATTTCATAATTCAAAATTCTAAACATATACTAAAAAGCCCCTTAAGGTCTGTTTTAGCTTACCTATAGCTAGTCAGTCAATACAGTTATACCTTCTAACCTGCCAGTCACACTGGCTACTTCTTAGTTTTTTGCTCTTGACAAGCTGTTTCACAGTTAGAGCCTTGGACAGTCTCCCATCTTTCTTAAATTTCTGGCCAAGTTACACTAATCTTTCAGGTCTTCAGTTTCCTCATGCTTTTCTGCCAACCTGAAATGATCTTGTCCAATCATATCTATATAGTGATTATTTTGTCAATTTAATATGAAATACTAGAATAAATGAAGATAATATAAAATTCATACTATGCCACTAAAATGAGGAAATTGGCTATATACTGTCAATTCAAAGATTAGTTACTACAAACAAATATGCCCAGAAATCTTGCATTTCTTATATAAAAGAAAATTGATTGTTTACTAAATTGCGTCTTGGTCCTAAAATTTACCAATATTATTAGCAATATTGAGCCTTGAAACTGGATAAAAACCTTTTTTTGAGAAAAATTAAAAACTATCAATAATTTAAAAAATTAATCATCTAGTTGAAAGACTTTTTATTTTTTCTTTAGAAAATTATACTACAAAATCATTGTTTAAAAGAATATGCAGCCTAAACTACTCAGAAGAAATGAATATAGAGATGTGTTAGAAAGTCAATTGATAAAATTATGCTTCAGTTTTCTGGATTTTGTGATGACATTGCCTGTGAAGTTTGTAACTTGCTACAATTTATCTTCTTACTGTAAATAAATATTAATTTTCATAATACATTTTGATTTTGTGATATGAAAACTCATTTTATTAAAAGCCACATCCCCAAATTATGATTATATCAAAAAGATATTTTACCTGCCCAAAGAAAGGGAGCCCACGTCTGTAATATGAATCCACTTTTTTAAATACCAGTTTGCTTAAGGTATTTGTGATTTTACATGATCCATGCCCAGTTAATTTCAACCCTGAAAAAAATAAGTGCAGTTGAACAGTTCTATGTATTCAATTCACCTCCTACCTTCATCCCAGCTTCACTACATCACAACCAAATGCCATCCATATCCTTTTTTCTTAATCTTTCCAGGGGTTTTTGCACTTACAAAATACATGCAATTGGATATTAACCCAAAGAGTCACTGGTTTGATTACCAGTCAGGGCACATGCCTGGGTTGTGGGCCAGGTCTCCAGTATGGGGCACGTGAGAGGCAACCACACATTGATGTTTATCTCCCTCTATTTCTCCCTCCCTTCCCCTCTCTAAAAATAAATAAAATCTTTAAAAAAGAAGAAAAAATATTTTAAAATAAAAATTATTGACATCTATAATTCTCCAATTCCTGTGGTTTCTGAAGTATCGTACTTATTCAAATTATGTGCTTCAGTTTTTCCTGTCTCCTCTGTGATTTTGCTCCATCTTTGTTTTTGTCTCTCTCACATCTCTGCCCCCTTCCCACAGTTTTTACATATGACATAATTATTCACATTGGCCTAAAAATATGCTTAAATTTCTTACACAAACAACTTCTCCAGCAAGACCCTTCCTTTCACTGAAAGGCTTGTCCAAGGTACAACCAACACCTGATGCTTTTCCATTCAATGAAGTGTAATCTGCATTTTGTCTTCAACATCTGAAGTACCACTCTATCAAAGTCCAAAAGATCCCCTATGTGCTTCCAATATAGGAGTGTCATTTCATACTTAACAAAATGAACTCTCAGAAGTAATTCATACATAATAAGTATAACTGAAACTCTTTTAGTGGCTTCTAAAAAATAGCATTTATAATTTGACCTCTATTCTCCAGACCTTTAATTTTATTATGCTGACTTATGTAATACTATTTTTTAATTACACAGTAGTAGCCTTTATTTGGGGGGATACATTCTAAGATCCCCATTGGATGCCTGCAGCCACCAATAGTACCCAATCTTATATATACTATTTTCCCGTATGCAAATATACTTAAGACAAAGTTTAATTTACAAATTATACATGCAATTTAAAGCTTATGACTTGTTTATTTCTGGAACTTTTCATTTAATATTTTTGACCACAGTTGACCATGGATAACTTAAATTGTGGAAGTCACAGATAAGGGGACTACTGTAGTTTGTCTTTGGGCTGCCTCTTGTCAATATCTAGCCTCAGTTAGCAATTCTAAGTGAGCTCACTTTCAGAACAATTGCATTTACTCTTAGGAGGATATGGACACAATGGGAATGGTTCCAGATTTACATTTCCGTTCTTGATTTTGCTCTGGCTTTGTTTTTAAGTATCTGCTGAATGACTCCACTTCCATTTTGATATTCCAAATTATAATTAATTATCTTGGACACATTCTCATCATCATAGTTGTTTCTCATTTACTCTTTATCTTGATTAATGGCATTTTCATTTTCCAGTACCCAGATTTGTCATCATTGGAGATATCTTTGAATAATGTTCTGATGTATCACATTATAACATTATTTTCATCTAGCCTGTCCTCTTCATGTCAGTTAGCATTATCTTTTAAAAATGTCAATTTATTTAGGTTGTTCTCCTTGATATCCAATACTTTTCATAACAAAGTCTAACTTCTTTAGTATATGATTTATTTTTTCTACATACCTCAGCACCAACCTACATTTTTAGATTCTTCTGAGACCAAATACATTTGTGTTACACTTATCATGCTTTCCCAGCCCAGAACTACCTTTCAAAATTTTATTCATTCTATACAAATCAGCTTAAATAAACTTTCTTTTGCTTTATGTTAGAATTAATTATTTCTCTTCATATTCATTTATCTGATATATTTTGTATTTCTTGTGGTAATTTTATTGTGGTTATACATCTACATATATACACACACATATACACATACACACATATATGTGTGTACACACACACACACATAAATTCTTTTTAGATTTCTAATTTCTTGAGGGCAGGGATCTTGCTATTTTCACAGTCCCTAGGAACAATAAAGTATTTTACATGGAATGAAATTTTGATAAAAGTTAAAAATTAATAAATGAAGAATTAATACTTAAAAATAATACAAACCTGTTCCTTCCTCTCTGATCTTGGCTTCCACTTTTAACTCCATGCTATACCCTTTCAGTTTCAGCTGAAATAATTTAGTCTTTACGAGTTGTGTAAAACAGCCTTTACTGTCTGCCTGAAGAGAGAGAAAGATAATTCTTAGGTCTTCTGATTTGCTATCAAAAGAGTTAGCTATAAACTTATGGAAATTTTTTGTTGGCTATAGAAGAAAATTTCACAAATATCCTGATCATCTTTTAGTCACTTACCCTTTCTTAAACCCCAAAATGTCATAAAATGTCTTCATTAATTATTGAGTTATTAATTATTGGCACTCTTGCCAATCTTTTTCTCGTTTGTTCTCTTGAGAACCTATCTCATTTTTGCCATATTAAACTTCCTGATTGTCCAAATTTGCCACAGTATTTTGCAATTATATTTTTGCATATGTCATTCCTCAAATGATAACATTCTTTCTCCCATTCATTTCTTGGCCAACAGTTATTGCTCTTCCAAACACAACCCAGATACAACAACTAACAAGCCTCTGTAACCACCTCCACCTAAATATTGGCTAAGGATTATATTTTCTGACTTGTATTTTCTCAGCCTCAAAAATTAATAAAAACAAATATATTCACTGAGTAGATGAATTATTATAACATAGTCATGCATCACCTAACAATGGGGATACATTCAGAGAAATGCATCTTGAAGTAGTTGTGCAAACATCATAGAGTGGAGTGTATTTAAACACATCTAGATGGCACAGCCTGGTACACACCCAGGCTGGATGGGTTAGACCACTGTTCCGAGGCTACAAGCCTGGAGAGCATGTTACTGTGCAAAACAACATGAGGGTAAATCAACATAAGAGAAAATGCTGCAATCAAGAAAGACACAGTAAACATGAGCTGTATGAGGCTGCTGCTGGCATGATATGGCGTATGGTTTTAAAAAACCAATCTTTTTATAAGTAGAAAGAGTACACTCTAAAATAATGATAAAAAGTATGGCATGGTAAATACCTATACCAGCAACATAGTCATTTATTATCGAATATTATGTACTGTACCTAACTGTATGCGCTATGCTTTTATAGGACTGGTAGAGCGTTAGGATGGCTTACACCAGAATGACCACAAACAGGTGAGTAATGTGTTGCACTGGGATATTACAGAGAGGGGTGGACTAGGCCTATTATTAACTAAAGCATCATTATGCAGCACATAACTATAATCAGATTTCTAAACTAAACATTGAGAGCCATGTTTTAATAAAGATTTATTTTTATTTTTGTAGTAACATGAAAATAATCACCATAAAAATTTAATTATATTTAATTATCTATTGAAGTCATGACTCACTTGGAAATAAAAATTAATCTTAGTTTCTCTGATATATTAAAGATTTTGGCTGCTGGATTTTTCTCATATTTATCTAGCAAATTTTGGATACTTCTGCATCCTTTTATGCCCTTATACCTGGCATGTTGATTGCAGTTGGAAGAAAATTATAAAACTAGTCGAATAAATATCACTATAAATCCATGAACCTAACCCTCAAGTGGGCTCTGAATGTTACCACACAATTTTATGATGTTTCCCTTACTTCACAATTTTTCAAAGTGACTATTTTAAACACGACTCTCTATTGTATCATATTCAGAGCACAGTATTCTATTGTATTTCTCATAGTATTATAATCCAGGAGAAAACAAAGATCTGGTTTTAATATCCTGGGGAGAATGATTTCCATATACCTGTTGACTGAATTCTTCACAAATACTTTGTGAATGTCTTCCTGAACAGGAGGAATAGGATCGGGGATATTTTCTGCATACATTAATTGTCACCAGACCAGGGACAGGCTTTCCATATGTGTATCTGTAACAATAAAGCAGTCATATAAAAATATGTTTAATATAAATAACTGTTGTTTTTCTCATGACTTGATCTATTCATACATCCATCTTGTTCATTTAGAGCAATTGCATTTCCTTCTCAGTATTTCAATATTTGTACTCTAAAAGCACTTATTCTGAAACTGTCATAATTATCTGAGTAAGCATACATCTATAAGATATATGGAGAAAATACTGAATCTTTTGAAACACCTCCACATGGAAAATTGACAATGTGGTTTTTCTCAGATCTTTCCTCCTCTGAGGTGAGGTTTTATTATAAGCCAATTTTATTTCTGTTTTTCTCTGATGTCAGACTACCTAGGTTATGATTCCAGTTTTGAAAATATCTCTTAACTTTTATGTATTTTAAGAGGATAAAAGAGCAGTTAAATGGGAAAGCACTAGCCATAAAACAAAAATGTTATAAATAAATTTATCATAATGACTAATTCTGGTTCTGCCAAATCAGAAGAAGAAGGATATAATGTGGTATGGTCTGCAGGTTTGTGTGTGTCCAAATTCATATCTCGAAATTCTAATCTCCAGAGAGGATAGCATTAGGGTGTAAGGCCTTTGGGAGGTGCTTAAATCATGGGGGTGGAACCTTCATGAATGGGATTAGTGCTTTAATACAAGAGGTGCCAGAGAAGTCCCTTGCCTCTTCCACCATGTGAGGACAAGGTGGGAAAGCACCAGCTCTGAACCAAAAAGAGGGCCTTCACCAGAATTTGACTATGTTCTCACCTCAATCCTGGATTTCCCAGCCTCTAGAACTGTGAGCAATAAATTCCTGCTGTTTATAAGCTACCCAGTCTGTGGTATTTTAGTGCAGCAGCCTGAATGGACTAAGACATGATGTGAAGTCAAATTTAGTTCATTGTTTCTCAAAGTATGTACTCACCACCTACATTGAAACTACTTGAGATATATGTATTGAGATTCAGAGTCCCGAATCTCTCCTGAGACTATGATTAGAATCTCTCTACAGGTGAGGCTCAGGAATCTACATTTTAACTAAGCCCCTCCACATACTCTAATGCACATTTAAGTTTGAAACCTATTGCCCAAACTGTGAGGAAGAGGAGATTTGGGCTCAGTGTCCCTGAACTTCTCCTCATTTTTAATGTTTCCCACAAATTTCTATAAGTACTAATAAAATAGTAAATTATTTAGTACATTTCGATCACTTTGTTGAATCTTATGTTTAAGTCTGAATCAGAAGGTATTTCCTATACTGGAAAAATTTAAAGCATCAAAACTGGTAAGATGATTGAAAACATGTTTCTCACTCTGTTTTCAAAAGCAAGGCATAATGTCTCTCCATGGTGCATGTGGAGGATGCTTTACTGCACGAAAAGGCAGTCTGGGAAGAAATAACTATGACACATATTTTGAATTTACACTATGTATCCAGCATTTAAAATAAAGGGCCAGCTTATCTTCTAAATTTCCATGGTTTAAGAAATTCGGAGCAATGAAAACAATGGGGCTGATAGAACACAGAATAACACAGAAGTCATGAGCATGAGCTCCAGGGTTGGACAGTCTAGGCTCAAGTTAGCACAGTGCCTGGGAAATGTAAATGCTAATGAAGCTAGATTTTTTTTTAAAATTGCAGAGGAGAGAATATTGGTGATGAGTTCAGGGTCTATTGGATTTAAATTCCAGGCTGCCATTTATTGGATTTAAATTCCAGTCTGCCATTTACTACTTGTTGCAGCTTGAACAAGTTTTTTTCCCCCAATCCTCTATGTGTTAGAGTTTCCTCATGTGTAAGTTGAGGATAACTATCCCCATCTCACAGGGTTAATGTAAGACTAAAAAATGTTAATAAGTGCAAGGCACCTCAATCATTGTTTAGCACATTTTAAGTGTTCAGTAAATGACTTTAATATTACTAGTGAAAGTGTCATATGCTACCACTCCTGCTCCCTAATCAGGGCTCAGCCAAATGGGAAAGAGAGTCATTCCTTCTGCAGTTAAAATACTTCCAAGTCCATTAACAGTTATTTGCAATACAAATAAAGTAGGAAAATAGAAAGGAGATGAGAAATGCAACTTACAGGCCACATGCGGTTACCTCAAATGTTTCATCTAGAATACCAATAGTCTTGGGCATTTTCAACTGGACCTCAAATTTGGGCAAAACTGTTGTCAATAGAAGAAAAAAAAGAGGTGAAAATCAGCAGGAGATCTTGCAAATGTTAGTAATACTTCTATTACAGAACCCTTATAGTAAGATCACATGAAATGATTTCATTTATAATTGGGAACAGCAGGGACACACTGAGAAAGGAGATGTCATTCACAATCATGGGCAGCTGGTGTCACATTAATTTGGTTAAGCTGGTACTACATTTCCTAGAATCTCCTTGTCTTGAATTTGTTCAATATTTCAAAGGTGGAAGGAAAGCAGCACCTTAAGTTTCTGAAGATCGTCATGGTTAGATGTGGTAACAGGTACAGTGAGGTTTGTAGGTTCCATTTGTTCTTATTCTTTCCCTCTGTGTCCAATTCTTCTGAACTGCTAGCCTTGCTGACTAACACAGGCCCTAGACCCACCCCAGACATTTGGCTACAGAAACACTGAAGTGGTAGCTATGAAGAGGTAACAGGCTTCTATAGATTCTTTATCAGTTTTTCTTCATGGTTCACTCTGGCAGTTTAAGATGCCCTTGCCAGGTCTGATTTATTTGTCCCCATCATTGCTTCAGGAGAACTATTAGCAATTTCCTCTGATCCATCAATTCCTGCTTGACACTTACTTTTCTGGCCATTTCCACAGTTGTATAAAGTTAGTTATTCAGGTAATAAATCCCTGCTAGCCCATCTTAAATATTCTAATGTTATAAATGTCTCGGGCATGTACAGAATTCTCACCGTATTCGTCCACATCAAAGGAATGCTCTATTTTTCTCCCTGACTCCTTCTTCACAATGACCTTATAGGGACCCAGCGCGGGCTCCACTGAGAGTGGGAAAGAGAGCTGGCTGAGTCCCCCTTGCAATCCGAGGTTTTGCCATTGGAAAATTCGGTTCCTCTTAGGATTCTATAGATAAAAATATTATGAGTTCATGGAAACAATTGATATGCAGACTTTTGATAAATAGACTTTGGGGAGTGTGATGTTGAGAGCTGGATAATAGATGGTGGGTAAATTGGCACCAAAGGTATTAGCAAAGTTTTATAAGAATTCTAGAGTGAGAAAAGGGCAATAAATTTACCAGCTATGAGATATTACAGATTATAGTACCTCTTTTTGAGATTAGCCATATTTATTGTGGTCAGAAATATTGGAGGAGTCACTAAATTGCATCATCCCAGGGAATTTTGTTCCTTCATTTACATCTTATCCACTCTTCAAAGATTTAAGAAAAACCAGAAAACACAGTGCTTATTTAGTTTTGGTGAAATGCTAGTGCATACAGAAGAGGTGGAGAGAGTCAATTGAACATAACTTGTAGTAAATTACTACATTACTTGGGATTCTCATCCCAATTAAGATACAATGATATATTACCTACCTCAATATAAACCACTGGGAACTGAAAAGAAAGAAATAATAGGGTATGAGATAGAGTTTACAAAGAGAAAATCATGATGTCAGCATTAATAGAGTGTCTGGGTCAGAGGACGTGAATCTTTATATTTCTTGTCCAGGCAAGGAATTGTGCCCCCATTTGTCTCACAGGACTCTCTACACATTTAGTTTGGGACACACATTTCTTAGGAAGTCATGCATTTCCCTTTTATGAAATAATGTAAAGTTGAGGAAACTTAGGCGAAAAAAAAGGTCTGAATAGTAAGTTTATTTTGCAGATAATATTTATCTCTAAGGAATTGTCCATTTCTCTAAGACAGAATTCAAATACAGTTATTTTTCCTTTGTTCAATAAAAATAATTGGTATCTTTAAGAATATCATTTAAACAGTATTTAATTTATTTTAAGAATGTAATTGATGAACTGATTTCTCTTAGTCTCCAGAAGTTGTACTTTTGTGAACTCTTTCTGTGATAGGTTTAAGTATTTCATATTGGTCTTAGGTTCTCCAAAAGAGTAGGCTTTTAACTTTTTGCACATTTCTCCAAACCTCACCCATCATGATGAGACTCACCGTTTCATTCAAAGGGAGAAAATTGACATCCACAGAGACAATGCGGAATCTCACTGAAACAGAGATTTTTCCCATGAAACCCTCCAGGGGAATCCAAAGTAATAACACAGATAACAACATGCCAGGACTTCCATGACTGCAGAATAGAGTAACAAAGAATCTCGCCCCCCAGCCGCCTGCCGCTTAAGGTGCCTGGTTCGTTTGGTTTCTTATACCTGTTTGTCCTGGTTTGTAGACAGGTTTGTCTGTCTGCATGAAGACTAGACTCTCTACTTTCATTATTTGCATTGCCTTCCTCTTTTTGAACTCCTGGGTCGGTCCTTTCACCTGCACAGTAATGATTGCTGAGGAAGTTGGCAACTCTGGAATCTGTAAAACAGAAATACGAGCTGAAGAATCTGCCCAGACAGACCGGCTTCTGAATGTTTCGGTCTTTATGATATTCTCCTTTTTCTGGTTAGTTCCAAGAGAATTAGTAGGAGATACGGTCAAGGATTATTTCCTCTGTTTTATAGATTATTATGATTATATAACAGTACAGTAACAATTCATTGATTTAATTAAAGGGAAATGGCATTGCAACAAAACAATCTTTAATCAGTAATGACATCAACAAGTAATGACAATGAAGGAAATAATATGCTTGTATTTTCACAGCAATTATATGTTATATTGGTAGTAAGCCAGTATGATTAACTAAATATTTAATTCCTTAAGTAATAGAAGGTTACTAGGGCAATACATTAACCATCAGCCACCTTTGAGATCTTAGATAAGTCACTTACGTTGACCAGTCTTAGTGTTTATATCTCTGATGGCATAAACATTGTCTTAGAAGTTTAAGAGCAAACAAAATCTTTCCTATGTCTACAGTTGGCTTTTGTATATTCCACTGTTTGTAAATATTATCTAAGCACATGCGATAGAATTTCATTACACTTTTTTATTTCTGGGGGTCAGAACACAAGGCTTCAACTAATCTGTGCTTTCATTAACAATCTCCCTTATCCCAAAGAGTGATGCTGACAGTGAAGGGGCTGCAGTAGAAGGAGTCCTTCTCTGTCACCAGGTCTGTCAGGAGGGCCTGGGTGTGTATTCCATACTCCAGAGTCATGTTCAGTGTCACAGTCTCATTCAGGTGATTAAGCATGATGCAGGCCTTCTCGGGAACTCCACTGTACAGCCGTGACGGGACCACCACCATGTACTGCCTGTGGAGAAGGAGAGTCTGGCTCAACCATTGAGAGGTTACAAAGACACCGTTATTGCAGCTGGTTCCAAGATAATCTTTGTTATTGTCATCAATCAGAACAAAGCCAGATTTCATCAGGAGTATAGAGGAGCTTATTCTTCAAAAGCTTATCCAAAAGATTCTAGAAATCAGAAACCCAACAAGCTGAACATGTATATGCCTCTCTTGTAGAAACATCTGCCCTGTTAATATTTGTAAACCTATTTATAAGCTATGGATAAGTAATCCATGAATTATTATGTATTTTGGATATAAATAATTTACAACTTTAGCAACAGATCAAGAAAATGTGATTATATACAGTGGAATATTATTCAGCCTTAAAAAGGAAGGAAATCTTGCCATTTGTGATAACAATGGCCATCCATGTTGAGGACATTATGCTTAATGAAATAAGCGAGGGGAGGATAACACTGCATGGTAACACTTACATGTGGAATCTAAAAATAAATAAATAAATACAATTCATAAATAGAGAGCTGACTGAAAGCTCTGGGCAGGGGACTTGGGTGGTGGAAGGATTGAGCAAAAAAGACAAAAAAACTCATGGATGCCATGGACACTGACAACTGTGTGGCAATGGTGGGGGGTGGATGGAGGGAGAAGAGGGTATAGGCCAAAAAATGGTAATGGAAAAAATACAACGAAAACACTATTACAATTAATTAAGTAGAATATAAAAAAAAGAACAAAAGAAAGAAAGAAAATCAAATGCATAGAAACAGAGTAGACAAATGATTGCCAGGGTAGGATGCGGTAGGAATAGAGATATGTTGGTAAAAGGGTACAGACTTTCAGTTATAAGATGAATAAGGCCTGAGGATCTGATATAAAACATGGTGACTATAGTTGATAATACTCTTTTGTATAAACTAAATTTGCTAAGAGTGTAGTTCTTAGTGGTGTCACCAAAAAAAAAAGAGTAAATACTTGAACAAAGCATGTGTTAATTAACTCAACAAGGGGATTACTGTCATAATATATACATATATCAAATCATCACATAGCCACTTTAAATATCTTATAATTTTTTTGTCGATTGTGAATAAAGCAGAAAAAACACTTTATTTTCTTTAACAAAAACAAAATGTGATTAATCAATTAATCATCACTGAAAGCATAAAAACCCATCTTCATGTAGTCTTGGGTTTCTTTCATATGGAAGATATCAAGAAATTTCATTGTTCCAGGGAACAATAAAAAGATACCATTTAATACATAAGGAAGACTTGCATTGCTTTTCACTACCTTTATTTATTTATTTATTTATTTTACTTTATTTTTATTGTTTACACTATTACAGATGTCCACATTTCCCACCCCATCTTGTTTTTTATTACTGTTTTAGAAGCAACTTTAGCTCTTTTCTATCTTTCACTCTCTGGTGATTAAAGAAAAGCCATGCCAAGCTAGCCTAATCACCAAACACATTACCGCATATACCCAGAATAAAATATCACTCTTTTGTGGCTCTTTGCTCATTATTTATAACCACCCAAATTTGCTGCATTTTGAGAATCTCTGCTTGCCCATGCCTTTTGTCCTTCTGAAAGGGTCCTTGTATGAAGAGCAGACCAATAAAATGGCATTGATCTGGTGAAAATAGCATAAAGTATATAAAACAAAATGGAGTCACTCATGTCAACCAAGATGGCTGCCAGTCAGCCATGACACTTAGGTTCAAGAAGGAAACTACCTATGTCATGCTAGACACATCTGGCAAGGAGACACACCTAAGATACCTGCACACGTGGTAAGAACAGCTGTGTCTGCAGAGCGGGACCACCTACAGATAGGTTCCTGGGGAAATTCCCCACTTAGCTCAATTGTGCCTAGACACTTATCAAGAGACCCAGAAGGGTGGTACACCACCCTCAAGGGAATAACTGAGGCAAGTTCCAGACCACTGCTGAGACAGCTGAGCTCCACACACCAGAGTGCTGATCCACATCATGTTGATCTCTCTTGGCATCGGCTGCTGGAGGTTCTGCCCTGATGGACTGAAGACTTTATCTGCCTTGCTCCCCACCTGGCTCCAGAGATCCTTCCTTGCAAGACACTGATGGATCCCTTGTCCACCGTACTGTCTCCCAGACCTGCTGATTTGAGACTCTTGGATTCTGTGTGTGTATGTTATACATTGATTGCTGTGTGTGTGCTATATTTCTTTTAGATTGTTAGGGTATGAGTAGGATATTAATGTATGTTGATGTTCTACTTTGAGTGAACCTGCATTCAATAAAAGCTGAGTGAATAGCATAGTTACCTCGTGTGACTCTTGTCTCTTCCTTGGTGTTGGGTTGCTCAGCAGGCAGCTAGCCCAGCGGTTGCCTGGCTGACTTATAGGAAATATTATAATCATGAACATACACTGGGGGCCCCTTGTCTATCTGTAAAACTTCCGTTTGCTTCATAAAACTTATCTTGAGAACCATTGTCTCTATTCAGGCTTCAGTGATGCCCCTTCCCTTATACCAGGTCCCATAAGGAGTTAAGTTTCTTTTGTAAATATTCTCACAGAATCTCACAATACCCATTTCTGGTTTTGCACTGCATTTCATTATATGCCCCAACTCTCTTATCTCTACTGTGAGGTGCAGAGGACAGGGTCCACATTTTGTTAATCTTTGTTAGCACCAAGATCTAATGCTGGCCACTACAGTGTTGCTGAAGGATTGAGTGAACTGATGCGCAAATCCTAGCTTGTCTGTAGGTTTGCATCCATTTCCTCAAGCCCTGACTTGAGGAAAGGCAAATGGTCGAGTCACTTCACAACCACCGTGACACTGCAGCCCTTTTCATGAGCCCATATTAAATTTACTTCTTTTTTTGAGGGGGGAGAATAGTTCAGAATTCAGTGTTTTCTATATTTTATGAGTGCTGTAGAGTTCTACAGTTTTTAATTTTTACTTTTTAAAAAAATTATATTTTTATTTGGTGAATATTTCAGAAATGTTACCACACTATGCCTGAGCTTTCTAGAATTAGAGTATACTTTTTCCACATGTGCAATAAGAACTTTGCAAAAAAAACCTTTTATTGAATTTATTGGGGTGACATTGGTTAATAAAATTCTATAGGTTTCAAGTGTACAATTCTATAACACGCCATCTGCATATTGTATTTTGTGTTCACCACCCCAGGTCAAGTCTCCTTCCATCACCATTTATTCCTCCATTACTTTTTCTATCTACTCCCTCCTTTTCCCTCTGGTAATCACCATACTCTTGTCTGTGAGATTTTTAAAACATTTTTCACCTTTCCCACAATCTCCCTCTCTTCTGACAGCTGTCAGTCAGTTGTCTGTATCTATGAATCTGTTTCTAACTTGTTTGTTTATCTTGTTCGTTAGATTCCACATATAAGTGGAATGTCATAACAGCTTAATGACCCTTCCAAGCCCTTCTGACAACAGATCATTTCACAGGGAACCAGGAAATAAATAAAAAGACAGACATTAAGAAGCAGATAACAAAATGGGAAAAAGGAGGACAATAGACTGTTCTGGAAATGTTGCTTACGGTTTTGCAGTAGCTGAGGCATCTCTGGGAAGGAGCAGGAGAAACAGAATTAAGACTGGATTGGGCAAATCACCTCCCCTCATGGTGTGGAGAGGAAAAGGAAATAAAGGGAGTCTGAGCCCTTGATTCCGTGAACTCTGCTGCTGTTCCAGGATCCTTGGTTTTTATTCTACCTGATGGTCAAGGAAAGCAAATGGCTAACTGTTTATTTTTTGCAACATATTAACTACTGCCAGTATAAAAAAATCAATTTCCACAACTATCAATATTCTTTCACCTAGTTCCTCAAAATTTTCTAGAAATTTGAAAAATAGTGCTTTGAGGCTACACTGGCTCTGGTTATTAATCTTTACTTTAAATATTTTTAAGGCAAAATGAAATAAATACATTACACAATTTGATGAAATCAATAATTTTGATTTCAGTTACTTCAAACTGTCAGACAGAAGGAAACTGACTTCTTAGAATTTGGGTTAAGTAAAAGATGAGGAATGAAAGCATCAGTGATAGGCAATTTTATTTATGAGTGAGGAAATAATTGTAATAAGATTAACATTTTTGAGTTTTCACAATACCTCAAAGCTCTAAGTCCTTTCACATGTGGTCATTCATTTAACCCTCACAGCAGTGCCATGAGGCACATGCTATTTTATCACCATTTAACAGAGACATGGATACAGAAGTGAAGAGAAAGGAAATCTCATGAGGATACATGGAGGACGAACATGAGTGGCAGGGAAGGGGTTCACTTGGAGACAGTGACGGTAGGATTTAGAGACATGGGGGAACTAGATTCGGTGGGTATGTGGGTGCTTCTTGGGGGTTGGGATGGCACTGGGACAGGTGTCATAACCAAGAAGGACTGTGATGCTGCAGACATTACTAGAGCACATTTCTGAAAACAGATGAGTGCCGAATAAATATCTGCTGGTTGTGTCAGTATTTGCTTTGAGTAATCGAGAGATGCTGGGTAGCAGCAGCATGTGCACTGGTGGGCCATTTGAGCAAAGTGGCTCACAGGGATCAAATCCTGTCTCCCTTCGTCAGCCTGTGCTTTTCTCCTCCATCTAGTATTCTGTTCTCCTTTAAGGCTCCTCAGAGGCCATTTTCTTGTGGCCTCAGCCTGGGCTGTGCAAAGTTATGATGTGGCTCCTCCTCCCGCCTGCATCATGCCCTTGGGGCACAAATATCACTGCCAGCCTCCCAGTCTCAGCACCGTATCTTTCCTAGCTGATGGTTGTAATACCGATTTCTTTTGCCATAAATGGAGATGCCATGCGCATAACCCCATTATTACTTTCTTATGTCTCTGATGAATCCCGACCTGACTTTCATCCCTCCCAAGCCTTCAGAACTCCTTTCCTTTCCCACTCCCATCTTCATTCACCCCTCACCCCATCCCAGCCTCCCCCTTTGTTTGGGTGACAGAGACAAGTGCATATATGAACCCAAGTGCATATAGGCTTACTGGATTTCTGTGTGAGTCTGAATGTGACTGTGAATGGAAGAGATGGTGTAAGGGACATACAGAAGTAAGGGTATATTTGAGCCCATTTGTATATGCATATATATATGTTCCCTGGGTAGGAATAGGCAGTTGGGAGTAAATTGATTAAAAGTCAAAATGATGGTCTGGTCAACCTTAGTTAAAATAAAGGAAAGGTTAACTGCACAAAGATATGCATGGGAGTGTGATTATGCAGTTTTTGTTAATTGAAAACATCCTAAAGTTCCATTATGAAGAAATTGATTTTTGGTTAATCATTCAGTGAAATAGTATGAATTACAAAAATATATTACATATTTCTCATGTGTGTAGATAGAGAAGTGAAAATATTAAGTGAAAATAAGTTAGAGTAGCTATATATGATGTGATATTTTTTTATTGCATTTACATATCTTTGCTTGTGAAAAATCTGAGAAAATTTGCTTAAATAATAATGTGGTTACCTCTGGAGAGTTAAATTATTTTTTAAACTGCATTTTCTGACTTGCCACAGTTAGCATGTAGTATATAAGTAATAAAAAATATAAAGTTATGAGACAACAACACTATTTTATGAGTAGCACAAATACAAAGAGTAGGCACATGGGAAGAGATCTGCTATTATGTATCATTTAATTATTTAGGCATATAAGTTATAAAGCAAAGGTCATATTATAATCATTATTAAAAAATGATTTTAATTATCAGCTGATAAATCAAATACATCTTTGTGAATTTTGTTGACAGTAAAGCATTGAAGTACCCCTATGTTCACTGCTGCATCATTTGCAATAGTTGAGGTGTGGGAGCAAATTAAGTGCCTACATAGATAAGTGGATAAAAAACTGTGGTACAACACATAAAAAAAACTGTGGTACATATACTCAGTGCAATATTACTTGACCATAAAAATAATGCAATCTTACCATTTGCAACAGCATGGATGGACCTAGAGGGTATTATGTTAAGTGAAAGAAGTCAATGACAAAATCATATAATTTCACTTATATGTAGAATATAAAGAGCAAAATAAACAAACAAACAAAATAGAAACAGACTCACTCATAGATACAGAGAACAACTGGTAGTTGCCAGAGGGGAGGGAGATTAGGAGATTGGGTGGAAAAAAATGAAGGGATTAAGAAGTACAAATTGAAAGTTACAAAATAGTCACAGGTGTGTAAAGTACAGCATAGGGAATACAGTAAATAATATTCTAATAACTATGTGTGTTTCCAGGTGGGTACTGGCAATATTGGGGGGGACAACATTATGCCGCACACCTTTGAAATTATTATATTACTTCGAAAGTAATACAAAGTCATATTGAAAATAAACTCTAATTGAAAAATAAAAGAAGTAAAAAGCCATTTAATATACTTAAGAAACTTGGGAAAATCAGAATATTGTTAATTTAATTATACTTTTATCAATATGAAATATCAAAATTCTTTCATATTATCTAAACTATGACCTATGTACATAGCTGAATTAACTTCTAGAAAATATCCACCAGTAAGCTGATTTGCAAAGCCTGCTCTAATTGTCAAAATAATCAGTCATTTAAATTTATTTTTGATAGGAAAAATATCATTTCATTTTTAATTTTAATAAACTCACAAATACATACCCCCTATGACAATTATCCCACTTTTAAGTTTTAAGATAAGGTAGAGAGTCTTGCTGGGTATTTATTTCCTAGATGAAATGAGACTTCTATTTCAACATTTCTTTCCATGTTCTGCTTTAATCTTTTTTTAAAAAAAATTACTAAGTGTAATTCAATGATTATACATAATTCTGCCTTGTGACAATAAGAAATGTTCCTATCAAAATGACATTGTGATGTGATACAAGTTTGTTGTTTTTGTACAGCTCTAGAAACATGCACCAAATGCACATAAAAAGTTTTAAGGCTTAATAAAAATATAGAAATTTCTCAACACAGCTTAAAGTTCGAGAGTAGGATGCTAGGATTAATGAATCTTCTGAATACCAACATTCCCCAATGTGTAGAGTACACTTTAAAGCCACTCCTACAGCCTCAATGAGGGGGAAAAGTGTTGGGGGAAAGGTGAATGGAAAGCTAAGGCAGGGAGTTTTGCCATTGCTGCCCACAGCTCATGGTTTCCTCCTTCCTCCTGGCCTCTCTTCCCGTCTACACTCCAGAAATCCTGCCAGTGGACAGAACCAGAGAGTTCTTCTTCTAAATGGCTGACAGTGAGGTGGGGGGTGATAAAGCCACAAGGGCTAGCTAGCACTGTAATGTCAGAGTTCTTGACAATCCAATTTAGAATTTATAAATTATTTATCTTGTATATTTAAAGACAAAAAAGAAACAAACAACCAAACCCAACACAGTTATAAGTAGTAGTTCACTTCTATCATTAGAAAATTTCAGTTAAACCAGTCAGTGTGTTTGGGATTAAAAGCTTATCTCCATTTATGACACTTTTTTAAAAAAGGAAATGTGCTCTGAATTCCATACAACTTTCTTATAAACAACCATTTGAAGAATGGAGACAGAAATTACTTGATAGAGTTGCAAGGAATGAGTGTTTCTTGGCTCGAAAGTCAGCAGGGCAATTGAAAGGGGACAACTGTCAGGTTGACAAAGCTGTGGGCAGATGCCTTCAATGTGCCACAGAAGAAATTTTGCCTGGCAGATTAAAGCAACAAAACTCTTGTCAGCCCATTATCTTTGCTGGCAAATATCATGGAATTGGCTCCAGTTGAGACTTTGCTGCCAAACCACTTAATTTCCTGGCTTAAAGTTTCAAACTCTGGAAACTGTGAATCTGGTCCAGAGGTTCTGTAAAGCTTTATAAAAGGTGGCCTAAGCAAACTTTTCTTTCTCTTAGGTGTACGTGAGCAACTGACTTTTTTCTACAAAGGTGTCAGAAGCAGACCAGAGTCAATAGTCACTCATAAAAAGCTGGTATTTTAGAATGGCTCTTTAGATATTAAATAATTCAAACCTAAGCACCCAAGATTCTCAAATATCTTTTCTTGCCACTGACACAAATGAAGTAAGACATCTGAAGGATTTAAATAACCCCAACAAGTGGGCCTGGCAGAAATTTTTTGGATAGAAAGAGTGTAGCTTGTGAAGGGAACTGTTTACATCCTTGTTGAAGAACAGAGGCCTAGACTTACAGCTAATGTGAAAAAAAGGAAACAATTCACAAGAAAAACCAGCTTGTGAAGACCATACCCAGTCCCTTGTGAATGAAAGGCACTGACCTCTGTGTAAGATCTGGCCAAGGTTTTGTATGGCAGAAATGAGGCGGCTCAGAGGATCAGGGTACAAAATCCTACCATAAAGCATAGGATTTTTTGTTTTCTGTTGACAGCTCCCAAGGGAAAGCAATTAAGATATTTCAAGAAAAGACCGCAGAACAATACACTAAGGCAAGGAAGTGACAAGGAGGCATTGGGCATTAGCAGCGGTAGTCCCGGGAAGGAAAACCATATCCAAGGAAGGCTAATGGCATTAGAATCTGAGGGGGTGGTTTGTCCAGAGATCCCCCGACACCACTTAGTGTTTGGGCTTACACCTTGCTCCACTATCGCAAAGCAATAGGTAGGTTGTTTTGGGTTTTCTCTCAAAGGCTTCAAACTTTTCTACTATTGTGTTAATGATTCCTAGATACCTAGTTAGAGGGGAGATGGCTGAACCAGCAAGAGCATGGCACATCCCCTGTCATCAAACCTCCCGGTGGCCTTGCACCAGCTCCCTGTCCACCATCATCTTAGAGTTCTTCTCACATCTGGAACTACAAATGAGGGCGCACCAGAGAGTCACATATGATCCCCACGGAGATGTGTCTCTAGCAGTCTGGAAGGCGATTTGAATAATTGTTATTTCTGCTATCCACCCCTACAACATACACAAATGCAGAATATTCCAAAATGGGTCAAAAGTACTCATTTCTAATGCCATACTTTAAAAATACACATGTATATATATACAATCTTTATTACATGTTTCCACTACCATTTAGTTCCCTTATTCTCCGCCCCCCAGCCATCCATACCCTCTTGTCTATGTCCATGAGTACTTTTTCTTTTTTGCTCAATTCCTCCACCCTCTAATCTCCCCCCACCACTAGCTTCTAGCTCCACTAGTTCCATCCTCTAATCCCCCCCCCCATTAGTTAGAACTAGTCATCTGTTCTCTATCTGTGACTCTGTCTCCGTTTTTTGCTCATTAGTTCAGTTTGTTCTTGAGATTCCACATATGAGTGAAGTCATATGGTATTTGCCTTTCTCTGACTGGCTTATTTCACTTAGCATAATGTTTTTCAGGTCCATCCATACTGCCATAAAGAGTAAAATTTTCTTCTTTTTCAGGGCTGAATAGAATTCCAATGGATGAATGTCCCATAGTTGTTTTATCCACAGTTGTCTATCTATTGATGGACACCTGGGCTGCTTCTGTATCTTGATGAATGTGAATAACGCTGCAGTGAACACAGGGGTGCTTATGTTTTTTTGAGTTAGTGTTTTGAGTTCCTTTGGATATATTCCCAGAAGTGGGATCACTGGCAGATCCACTATTAATTTTTTGAGATATTCCCATATTGCTTTCCAAGTGGGGTCAAAAGGCAGATTCATTTTTAACTTTTTGAGATATTCCCATATTTGTTTTCCAAGTGTTGTATCAGTCTACATTCCCACCAACAGTGCAGAACTGGAAAACATTATGCTAAGTGAAATAAGCCAGGAAGTGAAAGACAAATACCATATGATCTCACCTTTAACAGGAACCTAATCAACAAAACAAAGAAACAAGCAAAATATAACCAAAGACACTGAAATGGAGAACAGGCTGACAGTGTTCAGAGGGGAGAGGGGAGGGAATTTCAGGGGAAAAGGGGAAGGGTTTACACAAGTATAAAGGACACGTGGACAAAAACTAGGGGGGTAGAAATGGGAGGGAGGTGGGGAGGGCTGGGTGGGTGGTCTGGGATGGGAGTAAAAGATAGAAAATTGTACTTGAACAACAATTAAAATAAAATTTAAAAAAAGGGTTCCCTTTTCTTCATATCCTCACCAACACTTGTTTGTTGGTTTATTGATGATAGCCATTCTGACAGGTGTGAGGTGATAGCTCACTGTAGTTTTAATTTGCATTCCTCTGAAGATTAGTGACATTGAACATCTTTACATATGTCTATTGGCCATCAGTATATCCTCTTTGGAGCAGTGTCTACTCAGGTCTTTTGCCCATTTTTTAATTGGGTTGTTTGTTTTTTTTGGTGTTGAGTTTTATAAGTTCTTTGTAAATTTTGGATAATAACCCCTTATCAGATATATTAGCAAATATGTTCTTCCACTATGTGGGTTGTCTTTTATTTTGCTGATGGTTTCCTTTGCTGTGCAAAACCTTTTTAGTTTGATATAGGCCATTTGTTTATTGTTTTTCTTTTGTTTCTCTTGCCTGGGGAGATGTATCTGATAAAAAATTTCTACAGGTAATGTCCAAGATTTTGCTGCCTGTGTTTTCTTCTAGGATTTTCATGGTTTGGGGTCTAACATTTAAGTGTTTGATCCATTTTGGATTTATTCTTGTTGTGGTGTAAAAAAGTGGTCTATTTTCATTTTTCTGCACGTATCTGTCCAATTTTCCCAATTATTGAATAAACTATCTTTAGCTCATCTAATGTCATACTTTTTTAGATACTAGAAATATATTTAGGACAGATGGGTATATGAGACCTACAATGAACTTACAATGTCATAAGGGAACTTGTGCAAATATCTGTAACAATAAGTGAATATTCACACATTAAAATTAATCTACATCACGCCTTGATTATATTACCAACATTATTATAGTGATTTCAGATAATCATTACCTAATAAGATCATAGAATTATCGATCACGCACAATTTCAGAGATACTAAAACTTATGTCAAAACAGGTTGTGACCAAAGATGAACCCGAAGGGCAGATTTTAGCCAAATGTCAAAGGCAAAGATCAATGTCACAGCATTCCAACTTTTAATAGTAGATAACAACTTAATTCACATGAATGAAAATGTAGTAACAAAATGTCAGTTGTCTGTTTAATAAGCACTCAATAAATATTTGTTGAATGAAAGAATAAATAAAATAATTAGCATCTTATCTGGGCTAAAGTAATGTTTATAGGACAAAGAAAAGCACCTGAAAAAGAAGCAATCTGAAATACAACAGGGGAATATTTTAACCGCTCAAAGCAGCACAACATGGTGGTTAAGAGAATACTCAACTGCCAAACTGCCTGGGGTGGAATTCCAGGCCCCTCACTTAATGTGTCATTTGGGCAAATTACATAAACTCTTGGTGCTTTAGCTTCCTCATCTGTTAAATTGGCTTAATAATAATTCTGTGATTGGATTACATTCATTAACATATGTAGAGCACTTAGAAAGTACCTAATCTTGAGTGAGTGTTATACAAGAGTCAGTTATTATTGATTTTTAACTTAGAAACTCTTCTTTGTGTGGGAGATATTTGCTATGCATAATTGATCTGTGAGAGCCATTGTTTTGAGCACCAAGTATAATGGACTCAGTAAAGAAATTCCTACACAATGAATAAAAATGAACATACCAAGTCATTACTAAAGCAAAATTTAATACTAGTAAAATTTTAGATGAGTGGAAATGTTTAATTACAATAAGATACATGCTGCATATTGCCTTGGTAAAATATTACAAATCTATTGAAAGTGATAAACATGAAGATTTTTCACATCAAGAGCTTTACTTACTGCCATATGAAAAAAAAACAGACCAAAATCTAAATTCTAACTTTAATAATAGTGTTTACAAAGACTAAGGAATAATGAAATGTGGAAAGACTTGACTTTGTAATTGCTGATAATTCTTATACAATGTTAATTGTATGAAAAATTTAAAAAATTTTCAAAATAAAGCTATTTAAAAAAACTATGAAAGACATCATTACCTTTGAACATATTTCTAAACCAATGGTATTTCCAAAGAAAAATATGTTTACAGAGGATTGAGCAACTGTGAGTGGGACGAATGAATGTGTCCTTGCCATCTCTGTGTACAATGGGGGAGGTAGAATTAGAATCATTAACATATGTAGAATGAAATTAAAGTTCATATTAATGAGATATTTATAGTAATCTTTTTAATAAATAAAAGAAGGAATTCTGGCTTTGATAATTTGTCTTTCATGATAACTTGCTGATTTTCTGTATTTGTTTTCCCCTCTTCAATACTTGGCCTGGTAGAGAGCAGGCTGGAAAATTCTGGGACTTGAGGAACACGTTTTAATTTTTTAAAAAATTTCCTGGAACAGATACTGAGAGTCAGGACAATGATAGAAAAGAATGCAAGGAACATTCAATTTCTTGTTTTATTAGAAAGGCTCATCTTTGATATTATCAAAAACCCCCCAGTGGGCTTTTCAACTGAGTTGTTCAGACTGCAGTAATATTTTCTTGAGATACATCATTGAAAACTGCCTTTGTGGCAAAATAATCTTCTATCCAGCTAAACGTTCTTCCTCTGAGTCATCAGTGGAAAGTTTGTCTGTCCTTCCCACAATGATCTCCACTCCTCATACCACCAATCTGCTTACCCCTTTACTTTGTCTGTTTTAGCCATACTGAACTCCTTGCTTTACTGCAGTGCTTGACAACTTTCCTGCCTTAAAGACTTTGTACTTTCTGTTCCCTTTTCCAACATTTCTCTTCCCTTAAATGTTCACATAGATAGCTAACATCTTCACTTTAAACCTTTGTCCTCTATCAACTTCTCAATGAGAAGTGCTGTCATGTCTCGAGGGCACATGATTCTCAACAAATAATTACTGAGTGCTTGCTACTATTGGATATAATTATTAACAACCATTATACCAAATTGTGCCTTCTGAAAATTTTAAAAAGTTCCTATCAAGATCACATTGTGGTGTGAGTACAGGTTTGTTGTTTTTGCATAGCTCTGGAAAAATGCACCAAATGCACATAAAAAAGTTTTAAGGCTTAATAAAAATACATACTAGTAATTTCTCATTGTAGCTTAAAGGTTGAGAATAGAATGCTAAGATTAATGAATCTTCCAAATACTAGTAGCTCCTAATGTATAGAGTGAGGGAAAGGAAGGGGGTAAAAGTTTATATTCTATTTTTCAAATTCAAATTCTAGAAGTGAACATAGAGTTTGAATGGAAGACCTCTTTTTTTTGGCTAACCCCTCAATCTTCTTCTGCACCACTATAGATCTTCCTAAATTTTTGGGGCAGGATAAACATGACTAGGTGTAGACACTAGGTTCTCTAGGGAAAATTCAATTATCCAGGGATTTTAAAACATTTGTTCCATAAATTAGCTTCAGGAATT
>CM052539.1:20188812-20230532 GCA_028533065.1 Trachops cirrhosus
TTTTTTCCATTCTAAAACTGGAAAATTTACTTTTGGCTCTTTCTTGTCTGTAGCAGTATCTCAGCAGAGTCAGAAGTTTGTGTTAAAGTTAGTAGAGAAATTGTTTTCATTTCCATCCCTATTTCTTCCCAGTTTCTTCCTACCTCCCTCTTCTCAATATTAATTCATTGCTATAATAGTAGTGTTAAGTTAGGCCAAAGGTAGACTTTGAGCATTGCTTTTCAGTAATAAGTGATAAGCTCAGAAAAATAAAATAATTTTAAAAAGATAAAATGTCCTTGGATTAAATTCTCACTCATAAACATAAATCCAATACATTTATCAGTTAATTTGTGATTCTGTAAGCAACCCCCCCCATTCTTTGATGGTCTTTTGTTGGGGTCCATTCTGCTTGGTTTCAGGAGCTATAACTTCCTGTGGCTAAGGCTGGGTGAGAAACTTCTGAAAACCAGGATGCCTAAGGAGACAAAACTTATTTCCCTGACATGGGCACTGCCTGCTCTATGTTTGGCTCCCTTTGCTTGGTTGGATAGTCAATGACGGGTAACAATTCTCTGAAGAGAATGAACCTAAGACAGACATGGTCACGTGGGAATAAGCCATCAGGGAAGAGACTCAGGGGGCTGTGGAAGTGAAGGGGTGATCGATATCACCCCTGCCCCCTTGTCTTTGACAAAGCCTGAGTCCTTGTTCTGGATGTGAGAAACCCAAGTCTCCCGGCTGCCTTTGTCTCCTCCACCCTACTCGGGCTTGTGGAAATAGCAGGGGTGGTGCAGTCCAGACCAGAGTTGGTGGACCCCCAGGGTAAATTAGACCTGGGGCATAGAATATGCGAAATCCTGTGAGACCTGCTTGCTAGGATGCTCTTGGATATGTAGACACAGGCAGGAAATGAAATTAGGCCTGTATCTCTTAGATGATAACAACCCCAAAACTCAGCGTGAGCCCTTTGAGCTCTTTGAAAAATACCTACCTGTTTTGATCTTCCTTGCTAGATGATAAATCCACATTCTATATCCATTCACCTACCCAATACTACCTAATAAAAAGTCTGCTCGGGCGGGAAGGCGACATGCTCTCCCCTAGAGAGAGTGGCCGTGCCGGTCCTATTCCTCCACCGGACTCGGTAGTCCGTGTGTATTTTTCTCGTGTCTCCTGAGCATCTACAACATTTGTGATCACTGTGGGCCGGTGGTTGCAACAGCATTTTACTGAAAAGACTCTGTGTTTTTGTTGTTTCGTTTTTTATTTTATTTTCTTGAGATCACATGAAGTCTTGTTTAATTTAGTCTCTTTTTCTCCTCCTCATCAACCCTGACTTTCTCTCTCTCTTTCTCCGGATGTTGGGGCATTCCATGTATTCTGTATGTCATAATGCCTAAAAAGTTGAATTCAGAATTTATAACAATAAAGCGAATACTTTTCTATCAAATGAAGTCCTGTGTTTTTTAGGATGAAAATTATGAGCTACTGGAAGAAAAGAAAGTCACAGACTCCAATGTGAAATCACAGCATTTAATGGATAATAAAGAAAATCTGAGAAGAAGTCATAGCAGGTTGTAGACTCTGCATGGTTTTCTTTCAGGTTTGATTCAGAAGAATAAGTTTCTTCAAAGCAAATACCTTTTTACCTAGGATTTAAAACATTCTTTAAACAATAAATAAAAGTGTGAATGTACATATACATAAATATAGATATACAAACATGTCTATATACACACATACACATCTAACATGTATATGAATATGCATAAATATACATACATATATAATGACCTATCTACCAACTTATGAAACAAAAATGAGAGATTTTTAAAATGAAAGATTTGTAAAAGGAACTAAGTATCTGCATATTCTTTCATGCTATTTTAAAGAAATTAATAAAATCTTAATGACTATCAGAATGCTCATCTAGTGCATACCTATACAAACCTCCTTAAATACCAGAGACTTCTCTTTGTTGTATTCAATATTTCATCTTTAGATTTTAATTATCTTACCAGATGTGTTTTCAATGGTCTGTATTGGATACAATTTCCTTACCTTTTTCTATGTTTTGTTTTGTCTCACAGGGAAACTGAAACATTGCTGATATTATAAGAAGTAATGGCATACTCATCTGGAAAATAAAGAGAAAATTCATTCGTAGTAGAGCTCAAACTTTCTATAATCAGATTATGTTGGACAATTGTAGATACGTGAAGCCTATTCTTTTCAGTAATTTTGCAAGACAGTCAATCACTTCTCTATTTTCTAAATCCAAAAATATGTTATTAAAATGTAAGGCACTTGATAATATAAATATATTCTGTTAGTAAATGATGAGTCAGAATTCAAATACCTCTTGACAAACTTTGTAGGACATTCAATATGGGACTAATAGCATGAATAATCCAGGGAAATTTTTTATGGTCTCTACAATATCTTAGTAATTGGTATGGAACCTAGTCTGTTAACATTTCCTATAACATTTCAGAATAACCCTTTTCAAATTGAAGTTCATAAAGGTAGCATGAAATGGTAAGTCTTGCCATTAACAACAAAAGGACCTGACACTTAGAATAGTTTGTATTTCGAGTTAAAGGGGAGCTCTTGCACATTATATCAGAAGGATTCTAGGTGTTGAAAAACTCTGGTAACTGGAAACTGGCCCAGTCAGAAGACATATGAAGGAACAAAAATTCAATATATAAAGTAGAACCATTTATTGTATAGTCTTTGCAGACTGAAGGTGATTTTGGAAAATTTTGTAGCTCAGGGAATCTTAGATATAGATAATCATGTTCAACAGCTTTAGGGCGTGGTTGTGGCTTGCCTACCTTTTTCATAATAATCGTACACCATGACTGGGGCTGGCTGAATGTTGGACACAAGGTTGCTTTGCTCAACAGAGAAAGTGAAACTGTTTGCTGTTCCAGAAATCTATAAAACACAAATTACTAATACATCAGAGAAGATCTGGAAAAAATCTCTGAGAAAATTATCTCCAGAAGTTCATGATCTGTCCAATTAACTAGATAGAAAGTATCAATATTGTATATCTTACATAAGGACTTAATCTTAAATAATTAGTCAGGTAAAATGAAATTGTACAAAAGTTTTAGTTTTATTGCTTATATTGAGGTGCAAGAAATTTGTCTGAAAGCAGTAATGTAGACACATGTGAGTGGCAATAATGTACACATAGAAAGGTTGACTAGGAGGTGGGGATGGCTCGGTGGGGGAGCAATGGGGGGAAAATGGAGTCAACTGTACTTGAACAATGATAAATAAATAAATGAGTGAATAAATAAATGAAAAGGATGACTAAAACTCATGTCAACTTCATCAGAGTTCAAGTCAAACTATAAAAGATTTATAGAGCTACTCTGTGACCAAATTATATGAGATGCAATGAGGAATGAAAAACAGGGAAATTATGTTTCTAAACTTAAGAATTTATCTGGTCAGATAGTCAAGGCATGCATGAAATAATGTTAGAGTTAGCCAGGAGAAGATAATCACGAGGATAGAAGACCACTGATAATCTTTAATGTCTAATATTGTTTGAGAAACCATGTCATGTATATCTATAAGGAATAGACTCATTCAATTATCCTCAGAAGAAATAAAGAAAACCATGGAAGAAAAAACATTATTGCTCAACTTACATTTTCCAAGTAGAAAAGAACATGGTCACTCTTGACTTCAGTCTTCATCACTTGGCCATTGTTTTCAAGCTTTGAAGGAATTGGCACGGAAGGATAGGCAATTATATTAAAGAGTATTATTTCAGTACTGAATACTTCATAATTTTTATTTAACCAATTGTCAGGAATCTAACTTATGGAATGTTTTCATGTGCCATGATGTTTTCATAAGCACAGAGGAACTTAAGAAACAGACTACGGACTATGGGAAACAATGCCTGCTAATTGCAATAAGTTAAGAACACCATCCTTCAACATTACAGCAAAAATAAAAATATAAACTCTTGAATAAGTTAGTTTAAATGAAGAATTCCATAACTTGGTTTTGCTAACCAGTTATTGTGCCTATACACTATTGCTTTTTCTGTGTTGAAAGATTGGGTTTCTGTTATTTACCTCCTCAATGGATGACATGACTGGAGTAAATCCTGATAGCATTTTTACATCGACAAGGACCATATTGGAGTTATTGCGCATTCCAATGTATCTGAAATTTAAAAACAAAACACTAGTTTAGACATCAGTTTAGAAAAGTGACTTATGGCAATTGTGGTGGGTATATGTATACTAATGAGCTATACATTTGGAGAAAAGGTCCAGCTGAAGAGAAAACACCTGAAAAAAGCCATTCTAAAACATCTCAGAATGGCACAATTGGAATGATACAGGAAGAGGTGAAATAAAGCAACATAAATTGCAGTAAATAATGAATTATCTGAACTTACAATTTCCCCAAACCCTGCTTTTAAGATTATCTGAAGTCTCAAAGTCAGAGTTTATAAATAAAGCTTGTACATTAATATTATACTTGTCTATGGTAGGTAGATTAAGATGTGCACAAAACCTAAAGGAAATCTTTGTTTAAAAAGTCAGATATTGATAGAGTTGTAGAGGAGACATGTCCCTAAGAGATATTCTAGGCTGTGTTCCTAACACTGGATAGGATTGTTGGGATGTGAAGTTAATTTAATTCTTATTTTAGTTCATGAGACTATCATTTGAAAATCCTAAGAAAATCCTTCAAAATATTTTTTTTAGTGTTTCTTCACATACTAAGGTTAAAACACTTTGGCATGTATAGTTTATATTTTAATTTAAAAGAATTATTTTGCTTTTCTGCTGAAAAATAAAAATTTAAATATTACTCTGTATGGTTATAGAATAAACATTTACAGATATCCTCCTCTAGGCCCACCTGTGCATGTTTTTAGGTGGAGAAATAATGTCTCCACTAATAGTACTTCCATAAAAAAATGGAAGCATTGCTGGAGTATCAGTGTGGCAGAAGCCTGCAAGTTATATTTGCATGTAGTACAAATTATACTTGCATAATTCTAGCTTTGACTTAGTTTAAGTACCAAATTGTGGTATCTATACAGAAAGCTATAAAGTGACTGTGCTATAGAAATTACACACTAACAAGTAAACTCACATCATAGTTACCATCACTCATATTTTGTTATTTTGCTATGGTTTAAAATAATTCTTTTTTTATATATTACCCTCTCTCTAATGAGGAAGTTGATATTAAAATGGGATACTTACTTGATGGTTACTGTCAGGTCAAAAGTACTCTGAAATATATCCAAAGAGTTTTTCTTTACCATTTCCAAGGAAAGGGAAAATCCAGATTCCTTCTTAGGTAGTAGCACATTATACCTAAGGGTAGACTAGAAAAGACAGCAAATTATTTAAAAAAAATCCATCCATTTATTCTGTAGTAAAAACGAAAGGACTTGTTGTTTCTCTTATTTTCATTATAATACACAATATCTTACATTTCTCTTCATCAAGGAATAAGGCTAAATGTAATTGCTTAGTCTTCAAAATACACAAGAATCTTTAATAACATAATTTAATGAAAATATCAGAATACTTTCTAACAGTGACATTCCTCAAGAAACTTCTCAGTTACCTAGTTATCCTTAAGGGTAAATATTTCTTCATAAAATAACTTGCATTTTCAGGCAATGAGTAGAACATATCAAAGGGAGAAAGAGTACAAATAATCATGGAATTATGAAAAATGGTAGAATAACACTTTACATGTAACTGAACAGATAGTCTGACGTTTTTACTGGCAAATGTTCATCTCCCTCTCAGATAGGTATCTATTACCTGGATAAATGCACAGCCATGTCCTTCCACATCTACTGTGTATTGTCCATATGCTTTTGTTAGCTCTGAACGTTGGACCAGTAAGCGGTTGTCATTATTAACCTGGAAAATCTCACTGGATTCTTCATTGCTAAAGGTGACAGTGTTTTGACCATTAGAGAATGTTAACTTCATATAGCGGATTAAGGCAAGAAGACAGACAGCAGTGTCCTGCACAGAATGGTAGAAGCAACGATGTGAGCTGTTATGCTGCAGTATATAAATCAGTCCATAGAAACATTCCTAAACAGGTCACTAGAACACCAGAAGCAATATCCTAAAGGATGGGAAAATATATAATTGTGATAGTTGTTGCCATTTAAATTTATTTTCTTTTACTGATCTTAATCAGATTTTATTGTCCCAAAGGATTATATAAAGTATAATCTGCTGTTGAAAGCAGTGCCAAATATTTTCTGATTTGATGTGATATCATTAAGCTGCCTTGGACAATGCTCATTTACACCCGACTGTCTTTGAAGATGGGAAGTCAGACTCTGAAAAGGCTGTTGGGAGAGTCATTAAGAAGGTTTTACTCTGAAATGAAGACAGAAAAAAGAAAGCAAATAAGGAAGTGAAGATTTTCCCCATGGGAGTAAAACTGCATTTCCATGTTTTGTTTTGTTTTTTTGGTTAAAAAGACATACATCATTTTTTCCTCATATCTATTTCTTCTGTTATACATTCATTTCATTTGCTTTTCCTGATTTGCGAACCACAGAAATATTTCTTTTTGACCATAATATCTAACTTATTGTCAGGATTGTTTATGACAACAATCTCTCCCTGTCTTACATTCTATTTTTACTGTGTAAATGGAGATATAAATCAGGCATAAATTCCTTGAAAAGGGTCCTCATTTTATTCATCTGCAAATAGAGAATTCCAAGCAGAGTTCCTGATACACAGAAACTGACCAATAAGTAAGTGTTAACTAAATATAATAGGATTTATAACAGCAAATATCCTTTATCTCCACAGGCATTTTCTATGGTTGTCTTTGCTGTCTAGAGTATGGTAGAGGAGTGTCTTTTGCATTAAACCTATTGTTATTAATATCAGACTCACACCAATCACCTGGGTTGAAGAGAAGCCTCCGTGGGAATTCATCTGTTGGGCAAGCCACTGCACAATCTTACTAGCGTAGGTGAGGTCAGGAGTTTTTTGGGAAATGATGGCCAACAGTACATAGCAAGTCTTCTCAGTCTCAGCAGAAGGTGCCCAAGGAATAAAGGATGGGGATGCTTCTGTCTGGGGTTTCTTAGCTCTTTCCCAATGTATCACATTATCTGAGAAAATAAATTTCACACAGTCCCTGTGAAGAGAACTGATTACACATAAGAATGATGTAAATTTCATTCTTTATCTCTGTTATGGTCTGAAAGGTATCCCTCAAAATTCATATGTTCAAGCTCTACTCCCCCAAATATGGAATTGACAGTATTTAGAGATAGGGCCTTTGAAAAGGGGATTAAGTTAAAAAGAGGGCATTAGGGGCTTAATCCATTATGATTGGTGTCCTTATTAGAAGACGAAATTTGGGCACATGTAAGAGACACCAGGGACATGGGTGCACACACACACACACAATGTGAACATGGAGGGAGTAGATTGCCATCTACCAAACAAGAATAAGGCCTCAGAAGAAGCCACACCTGCTGACACCTTGATCTTGGAATTCTGTCTTCAAGAACCATGAAAAAAAATAAAAATAAACTTTGTTGTTTAAGCCATCTAGTCTGTGGCATTTTGTATGTCAACCTTAAGAAACAAATATAGCTTTAAATAGCAACTTCCTAAAGTCAAAGTGGTATGTGATTAAGTTTTACAAGCAGTTTTTATTTTCTATAGTATGGTCACTAAGCTTGATTTCCTGTATTTCGCTCACTTAAGGAGAAACTACAGAAAAGAGAAAGTAGAAAACAGAAAATAGATAATGTTCTTTAAAGATAAAGGGCCATTCAGAAATTCCATCAGAGAAACAGAAATAAACCAGTGAAGAGAGAGTTCCTATATGATTGCTGTTTCATCAGTTTATTCTCAAGGTCATCTCTGTTAGCAAAAGTAAATAAGAATGCTTACTTATTTTTGTAGCAGATCGATCCAGAATCTGGAGTAAGGATTTCACTTGCTCCTCTCTTCCAGCTAACGCAAAAGCATAAGCTAGCATTGCGTGATCATAGGCATTGCTAACACCATTTTCCAATGCATCCTCTAGGCAAAAAAGCCCATGCCGTAGGGCAGGAAACTTGTCATGCAGAAAAACGACATATTTTAAAATGATACCTGAACACTTTATGAGCTCACTGAATATTTAAACTAATCATTCCTTATAACATATATAATATATCCTTGAACTATACTTTACATAAAAACCTACTCATATGTATAAACATCTGTATTATGCTTTATAAATATCAATAAAATTAATTATGAATGGATTACTAGTATTTGAGAAATAAAATTTAAATAGTTTGAAAAATGCCAGTTTCCATATTTGATCAGTCATATTTTAGTTAATAATAAAAATTTCTTATATGTGGCAAAGAATACAAACTTATTTTTAGACTTAAGATACTTTATTCTAATGCTAAAATAGAAGCTTTCTAAAGATGATTTTTGAGATTTTTCTGAAGATGATTTTTGAGATATGCGATGACAGTGATATTTCCTAGTATCTTCTTTCAGGAACAGATTATGCAATCAGATAATTTGACCTTTGGGTTGGGAGGCAGCCAAGAAGAACAACACGCAGGTTGAAATGTTTACACATTGAATTGGTTAGTGAAACATAATACTAGGTTATGGTTAGACGCAGAGATCGGAGGCTTAATCTGAAATTCATAGCTGAATTTTAGAAGATCTGTAAATACCTGAAGCGGTATGAAAACTTCTATATGTGTGCATGTGTGTATATTTTCCCTATAGGGAAAAACTCAATAGTGTTCATCAAAGGTTTCTATGAATGAAGACTAGCTTGAGTAATATCAGCTGAAAGAGAGGTAATAACTGAAATGTTCTTTTGATGTTTCACCCAGTGTGAGAGTTTCAATTAACTCCTATTTCACAGTCTGTTTAATATGCATTGGAATGACTGAAACCGAAGATGATGGGAATCCTTACAGTGAAACTGAGCCCAGCCTCCAGGAACGCTCCCACGACGTAGGAAGTGAGTGAAATGTCCTCTTCATCTTCTCCCTAACACACACACGTGCACAAACACAATGAGTCACACAGGAGAGCAGTGCGCAAGAGAACGGCTGTTCTTCTCCAGTGAAATGAAGTATAAAAAAAAACCCACGGAAACAATTACCATTATGCCTTAAAAGCCACCTGAGAGTGTGCAATTTTTAAATTAAATTGTTAATGACCAGACTAT
This sequence comes from Trachops cirrhosus, assembly GCA_028533065.1. Lineage (NCBI taxonomy): Eukaryota > Metazoa > Chordata > Mammalia > Chiroptera > Phyllostomidae > Trachops > Trachops cirrhosus. Next base: position 20,198,038 of record CM052539.1, read on the forward strand.
CTGAGCAAAAATCCATCAGGATTCAACATAATAATGGAAAATAGCATAAAATTAATCTCAAGTATACTTAATGACACATAATTGTATTTATGTTGCCTGATATTAAGTATGAATTCCAAGCAATTCATACAAAGAGTCGTATTTTACTTTATTTGGTATTAATTTGAAAAAGCAAACAAAGAATTTCTCATGGAGTGGACCAGAAAGTTGTGAATATTCCTCAACATCCCTGGGAAATTATCGTGGGAAATAACAATGATCAGGGGTCTCGGGTTCTTGTGGTGTAAGATTAGAAAAGCGTGAGTTATGTGGTTTGCAAACTGTGCATAGAAACATCACGGGGAACGTAAACATTAAATGAAGCAGTATGCACACAAGAGATTCTGATTCAGAAAGTCAGGAATAAGATATAAGGAAATGAATTTTAATGACTCTAGTGACACTGATGCAAATAACACTCCGATAGCATCTGGGATCTGCTGCTCTAGCATAAGCTTCTTCAGAAAAAAATATTTCTGAAGAGCTCAGTTATCAAGGTGTAAATAACCGCAGATTTTGGGTATTAAAATAAGATGTGGGGACCAGTGCAAATTTTTACTTTTTTCTTGTTTCTTTCTCCCACTCAATTTAAAATGTGAACATACACACAGTTATGGAAAAAGATTGGGTAAGATCAGACAAACTAGTGACCAGTAATGAATCCAATAAAAAGAAATGTGGACGTGTTTTAGAAGAGAACATGAAAAATTCTGATTCTTCACATAACAACAAATTCTATTCTATATTGGGGGCCTCCTGCTGTGAGAAATAGGTTTTAAATAATTTAAACACATTTTCCCACACTAGTAATGATGGAATGCAGGTGAGCAGCAATCGACAAAGAAAGTAAAACAGGAGGGAGGATGCCTAGTGATTTAGCTACATTTGGACAGGAAAAAGGAAGGAGTGTTTATTTCATCTGACTTGTGAGGTCTTCATGCTTTGACTTGAGAAGGTATTGGAAGAGTGCTTCATTGAAACAATGTAAATTACTAGATACTCTCCCTGAACTTTCTTGTCACCCATGAACAGGAATAATGACCTATTCAAGGCCCCCTCCATTAACATATCTTTTGGCTCTAAATATATGAATTTTCTCTCTCTAAGTTCCTTTTCTCTCCCCATTCTCCTACTGCTAATTTATATCCTGAAATATATTGATTCTATGGAAGGGCTAAAGACAGTAAGGCAAATAATAGATTGATGAGTTATTTTTATCTAGCCATGATGCTGTTGACTAACATACCATAGGCCTATAACTGCCACAGACTCAGAATGGGTAATATGCACACAAAAAAATTTCAAGTTCCAGATTAGTTAGGCCAGAAGTAGGGAAGGTAGGCAATACAAAAGAGCAGGGAAAGGCTATTTCTGTTAATCTCTCACCTCCCAGGTGTTGTTGAAAAGCTTGCCATTACTTCTAAAGCAGCCATTGCTTTCCTGTTTGCTTGAAAGCCAGATCAAGGTCTGTTGTTGAACTTGTTCATCAATGAAAACATGTTTCTTCATTGCCTCGAATATTTTAAAAGTAAGGGCACTGAGCCTGTAACGCATACCACCAGTGAGGCGAAAGTTAGATAAGAAAGAAATGATAATGTCAGCTGCTGAAAAGATTCATCATCATTGTTTTAATTTGGCTAATGTTGACTGTAGTTAGTATTGATAGTGGCTCTTTCCTTTGGGTCAATAGAAGGTTTTGAACAGTAATATGTGAAAATTAGAGTAGGTTTATACTCCAGCCTATTTATACACAAAGTTCGCACTATGTAGTTCATTAGATTATCCACATGTGGTGAGAGATTGGGTGTAATTAGATGCTTTGGGTAGTTCTAGTTTTACTCCCCGAATCTGCATGGGGCTCTAAGAAATGCAGATTAAGTTGTGGCATTTTCCATGGAGTCAACAAGCTGTGGGAGTAGAGAGGGTGCCATTTAATTTGCCATGAGACTCTAGGTATATTGTATTAAAACTGGAATAATCAAATATTTTAGTATTAATGATTCACCTCTGTCAATTCCCTTTGAAACCCACTTTATCCCCCCTGAACTCTACTCCTCTCATTCTCCCATAAACCCTCCCCAGAGCATCTCTATATTATTTCAAATAAAATGCTCATGTCTTACCATATGCTTCCTTCCTTATTCCTCTGCCAAAACACACTATATGAGCCATCCGAGTTTTTGAAAGACAACTGTTTTTGATAACCTAAAATACAACATTGTAGAAAATTGTTTTTTAATCAAAGAAAGTTAGAAGAAAAAAAATGGCGTAGCATAAGCCATGTGTTTTGGTGTTAGACAGATATGAATCACTAGATGACTATTTCAATTTATTTCTGAACCTGAGGTTCTCTATCCACACTGAGAAAAAAATAACTTCTACTTCATAGAGTTTTAATGACAAATAAGATATTACATGTGGCTGAGCCTAGTTTAATAACTGGCATTTACAATATTTTATTAAGGTTCTTTTGTTTCAGTGTTATCTTTCTGAAAAGAAAACCTAAAGAAATCATACCACTGGACTTCTCCTTAACATTATATTTTACAAGGTTTCTATATCTTTTTCCCACATACAAATCCAATCACTTAATTGCAATGAAGCACAACTGAAAGATAAATACAGAAGTTGATAAATAAATCATTTCTAGCTACTACTAATAGCAACAACAAGTAAGGTAGCTTGGCAAAATATTAGGCACTAAAACACCTGAATTCATACTTTGAAATGTCACAGTTTTATATTGTGGCATTAAATGACTACACGGGTATTGAAGTCTAAAAAATTCTGATAATACCAAAACCAAAAACCAAACACATAGTTCAAACTCGGAGCACCTCCGGGCAGATCTGCTTTTTGCCCATGAGACTGCTTCATAATACCAGGTTTTTGACATCTTGGGATTAGTAACAACTGATTTCATCTACTCTGGGCAGAAATTACTTAAACCTTCTCACCGTTAGATAAGAAAACAAGAGCCTTAGCTTTAACTTCCTCTGTCAATTGTTTAGTAGATTTCAGGTAGTCAAGGACATAGGTATCAGATGCTAGTAGAGCAATATTCTGCTCTTCACATCCACAGGGCATTTGGAGAAGATTCTCCAGATTCTGCATTGCAAGTCCTAGAATATCCCCTAAAAATGGGAAAAGCAGAAAGCTACTGTTACTTAAAGTTGGTATCTGAGCATTAATAACTATAGTATAAAGAGGCATAGAAGTAGAAAATATTTAAAATTGAGTCTAAAAGATGGAAACAAGGAAAATTTTCTTGAAGTAATTCTAAAGAGGAGACAGACATGAAGGGTGGAGTTAAAAGAGTTTCTGGTATGAAAAGTATTTCTGAAAAATCTCATTACCAGAGATAAGAAAGTTAAAAAAATGTGTTTGTTTCCTTTTTCGTTTTTTGAGAACTTGACCCTATGAATTATAAACTGTATTCTATCCCTTTCCCCAAAAGTGTTGATGTTAATGATAGAGAAATTTAAAATTTGAAAAACAAGTTTCTCTTATTACTGAGGAAATTTCCAGCATTTGTAACAAGCAAAGATTATTCTGACTCTCCAAAGGGGAATTTAATATTTCACATTAGTAAACTATAATAGAACTCTTTGTTTTCTAAACACCAGTTATCATCCACTAGAACAAATGTTTCCTAGGGACACAGATTTGAAAATGGTGCTGTAATTCTTTAGATTCCTACATGAAAACAAGCTGAGAGGATATTCCTCAACAACAATTATCTTCAACTGATAGTAAATATAGAAAAATCTCTCCATCATATTATTTTAAGGAATCTTTAAAGACAACTTCAATCAAGATTTTCAAATCAATGTGAAACGCGAAGTTTAACCAACTTACCCACAACAGTGAAAAAGGCCCTGGCTGATCCTTTTACCACGTTGTCTGGCAAATCCAAAACCACAGGCATGGAGGTTTTGGTGTCTGGAAAGAAAATATCAATAAAATAAATAATGTGGTGGCTTCCTTTTATAAGCAATAGCAGAAGACTTGTGGAACAAACGTATTACATAATATATTCCATTATTTCATTTTACAAGTTGCTTGTTAGAAGAGGTAAATTGTGGTTTTGATTAGTTTAGAATAACAATATATTCAGAAATGATATGTGCATCTGTGTGTTAGATAATGACTACTATTCTTCATTAGTTTAGTGTTTATACTACTGATGTATAAAAATGTCAAAAATTATTGACTATGACATATAAAAAGGACACATAATACACAAATCTTGGAGACACCTTTTAGGCATTAAAATCATATTATCAACTAGATAACACAATACTGTGATGGCCATTTAGCAGGCAATTGAAGGGCAGTGATTATGTCATTCCAAGATACAAAAGCAAAGGTAACATTATGTGTAATTCCGGCACAATCCCACTTTCTCACTCTCCAACAGTTTGTCACAATCATTTGACAAAAGAATCTAAAAATAGATAAGATAGGAAAAATAGGTTGAGGCAGACCAATGAGCTGGGTGAACTAAAAAAAATGATAAAAGCCCATAACTACTATAGTTTTTCTTGGCTAAAATTATACCATAAAAATAGGGCATGAAATAAAATAATCCCCCATTAGGTATTTTGAATAAATATCTGAGGTACTCAGTATGACAAGTGTTGATAAATCTTCTTTAGGACTAAGTTTACCACCTAAAAGATCCTCTTACCTTTTGTACAGATAAGAAAACTTTGAGTCATTTCTTTTTCAATACCTTCAGGCTGTCGAAGAGTAAACAAAAACAAATACAAAAATAATGAATCTGGATCATCTTTCCATCACGGAAGGGTAACAAGCATCATCTTACATAGGTATGACTGGACATGTTTGTCCTGGGGAGAAGATCCATTCATTGTCCCCTTCTTTTTATATTGGGAAGTTACCGTACATTAACAACATCCATTGAAGGCCCTGTGCTCCCATTGTTTGGACAGAGATAACTTCGATGTCATTTCGGGACATGTTCAACTCCTCTGATACTGCCTAGCATCTCCAGTATACAAAGTGTTCTGCAGAGTAGGAACATGCCAACAGGTGAGGGTGATGGAAGCTACATAGGACTGTAGGACAGGTAGGTTTGTCTTGGATTTGAGTCAGTTAAAAAGGAGGAGGGAAAAAGAAGAAGCATACAGAAAACATGAGTCAGAAGCAAACAAAATGTCATCAAGCCTGTTTTAAGTGATAAGTTTTACTATTCTGGGTCAGGTATTAGGTAAGAAAAGGATGAATTTTATTGCTGTTTGAAATAATTTCAGATGACATGTTTTGTATCAAAAGTAACTATGGTCAATTAAGTACTTCAAAGAGAATGTCTTTTAACATTTAACCCATTAGATACTGTCCCTTTCTTATCTGGAAGAGCTTGATAGTTGTGCGTGTACGTACCTCCACCAGCAAACTTTTGACCACAGCATCTTTCCAGTTTAGATTCTGCTGCTCAGTTGCTCCATTTGGGCACACACTAGTCTGTTTGGACTCAGCAACTACAGTGATATTCACTTTACCTGGAAAACATTTCCAAACATAAGTTAAAGTGATTATTGGCTGCTTCTGTAATGGGAAATAATAAATAGCCTGTAAACCACATTTTGAATTGGATGCACTGAATTTTATCATATTTATGCTTAGACCAAAATATTTCCCTCTTTCACCTGACAGGAAATAATTTGGTATATTCTGTTTTTATCTGTTTTAAGATTCCTCATGTTAAATAAATGATTCATTTACTTAATTAGAACATAAAAGATTCTAAAGAAAAATAATAGTTCTGTAAAGCCAACTGAGAAGATTACTTGATATTGCTTACAAGGTATATATGACAATATAGGGACATAACATCAGATAACCAGGGCTTCTAACTTATCCCAAATCAAATAAACAAAAATAGTAAAATATGACAGTGTGGAAAGGGTACTGAATTTAAATCAAGTGCTAAAAAGGAATCTATTTTTTTATTCCCTGTGATATCACCATACATGAAATAAAACTAATCTTTCAATATGATGTTGAATAGAAATAGACAGTTCTACAAGGAGGATGTACAGAGGGCCCAGAGACATATGAAAGGATGCTCAGCATCACTAACCATCAGAGAGATGCAAATTAAAACCACAATGAGATACCACTTCTCACTGCTCAGAATGGCCATCATAAACAAATCATCAAACAACAAGTGCTTGCGAGGTTGTGGAGAAAAAGGAACCTAGGTACACTGTTGGTGGGAAGGCAGACTGGTGCAGCCACTGTGGAAAACAGTATGAAATTTCCTCAGAAAACTAAAAATGGCACTGCCTTTTGACCTAGTGATCCTACTGCTGAGATTATACCCTAAGATTCCTGAAACACCAATTCAAAGAACTTATGCACCCCAATGTTTATAGCAGCACAATTTAAATAGGCAAGTGCTGGAAGCAACCTAAATGCCAACTAGTAAAGTAGTGGATTAAAAAATTGTGGTACATTTACACAATAGAATACGATGCAGCAGAAAGAAAGAAGGAACTCCTACCCTTCACCACAGCATGGATGGAACTTGAGAGCACTATGCTAAGTGAGATAAGGCAGGTGGTGAAAGACAAATACTATATGATCACACTGTAAGTGGAGTCTAATCAACACAACAAACAAGCAAGCAAAATATAACCAGAGATACTGAAATAAAGAACCAATGGAAAGTAACTGGGATAGGGAAGGGGATAACAGGGGAAGAAGGGGAAGGGTCATCAGGGTACATGTATAAAAGACCCATGGACAAAGCCATAGTGGGAAAGATTGAGGGTGGGAGGTGGGGGTAGGTGGGGCAGGGGAATGTGGTAGCAGGAAAATGGAGACAACTGCACATGAACAATAAAAAAAACAAAACACTAATCTCCAGTTTCCTTATTGTAGAAATTAGTGGATTGGAAAATATACTTCTTTTGGTTTAATATAACCTATAAACCTATATACCAATATGCATAACTAATACATTGTTCTTGATTTTTCTTTGTTGTAACATTTCATTTCTTTTAAACATTTTGTTTCTTTTATTGTATTTTTCCTATTACTATTTAGCCCTCTTATACTCCTTTTCCCCTGCAATCACCATGCTGTTGTCTGTGTCCATGAATCCTTTTTCCTTTTTCTCTATCTCTTCACCCCTTAACCTCTCCCTCCACCATAGCTGTCATCCTGCCTTCTATGAGCCTGTCTCTGTTTTGCTTTTCAGTTCAGTTTTTTTATTAGAATCCTCATATGGGCAAAATCATGTGGTATTTGTCTTTCTCTGACTGGCTCAAATCACTTAGCACAATGTTTTCCAGATCCATCCATACTGTTGCAAAAGGTAAAATTTTCTTTTTTATGGCCAAGTAGTATTTCATTGTGTAAATACCCCATAGTTGTTTTGTCCACTCATCTATTGATGAGTGGGCTGCTCATCAATAGCAGCACTTGGGCTGCTTTCATGTCTTGGTGATTGTAAATAATGCTGCAATGAACATAGGGGTGTTTATGTTCTTTTCAATTAGTGTTTTGAGTTCCTTCAGATATACTCCCAGAAGTGGGATTGCTGGGTCAAAAGGCAGATTCATTTTTAATTTTTTGAGATATCTCCATACTTCTTTCCATAGTGGTGTACCAGTCTGCATTCCCACCAACAGTGCAAAAGGGTTCCCCTTTCTCCACATCCTCACCAGCACTTGTTGTTTGATGATTTATTGATGATTGCCATTGCCGCAGGTGTGATGTAATATCTCATTGTGGTTTTAATTTGCATTTCCCTGATGACTAGTGACATTGAGCACCTTTTTGTATATCCATTGGCCATCTGTATGTCCTCTTTGGAGAAGTGTCTATTCATGTCCTTTGCTCATTTTTCAGTTGGATTGTTTGCTTTTTTGGTTTTGAGTTTTGTAAGTTCTTTATAAATTTTGGATCATAACCCCTTGTCAGATGTGTTGATGAATATGTCCCTCCATTCCTTGGGTTGTCTTTTATTTTGCTGATGGTTTCCTTTGCTGTGCAAACGCTTTTTAGCTTGAAGTAGCCCACATTTTTTTTTCTTCTTTTGTTTCCCTTGCCTGGGGAGATATATCAGATAAAATATTGCTATGAGCAATGTCCTAGAATGTGCTGCCTATATTTTCTTCTAGGATTTTTATGGTTTTGGGTCTAACATTTAAGTGTTTGATCCATTTTGAATTTATTCTCGTGTGTGATATAAGGAGGTGGTCTTGTTTCATCGATCTGCACATATCTGTCCAATTTTCCTATCACCATTTATTGATTAAACTGTCTTTAGCCCATTGTATGTGCTTTTTTCCTCTGTCAAATATTAACTATAAAGGTGTAGGTTTATTTCTGGTCTCTCTATTCTGTTCCATTGATCTATGTGTCTGTTTTTATGCTAGTACCAGATTGTCTTGATTACTATGGCCTTATTGTATAGTTTGATATTAGGTAGCATGATTCGCCAACTTTGTTCTTTCTCAGGAATGCCATTGCTATATGGGGCCTTTTGGTCTTCCAAAATTTTTTTTGAAATAATAGAAGCAATAAAAATAGGCTGGTTTTCCATGAGGGATTGGCATAGATAGATAGCTGCTTACCTAATTTCTTAGGTATAAGAGTCCAGACATATGTTTTCCTCTCTCCAGCCTGAATAACATCACTGCCATTGTTTTTAGGGGTGTGGACATTTGCCTCAAAATTCTGAGATTCTTCCAATTGAACAGAAATCTAAAAAGAAAGTCATGATAATGAGGGTGGCACTCCAAATACTTTGCTGTTACTATTCCTACTCCAATCTTGAGAAGATTCTGCTCTACCTAATTTTAGTTAGCAGAGATAAAAGATACCAAATGACTCCTCTCATGCAAAGATAAATATGGTAGAATGCATGTCATAAACTGACCTTCTCAAAGCAGCATTTAAATCACTGCTGTGAATTAAAGCAATTGCTTTTGTTTGAGGATTATGGCAACAAGTCTTATTACTTTATAGTACACTTTTGCATTTGAGAATGAAAATAATATGTCAATCTTCAAGGAAAATATTAAGGACGTTTTTGCCCTTATTAGATTTTGTCTCCAAAGGCAATAGCTTACCTCTGCACATGTATTCAGGTAGCTGAAGACATTGACAATCACATCAGATTGTTCATTTTGGACAATTGAAAAGGGGAGGGTCATTTCAACAAAGAAAGACTGTGAGACTTCCAGAGCAGTTGCTGATGAAATGCCAAATCCAGAATCACCATTCACACAGAAGCCATTTGTCTCCCATTGAGTTATAGTGTCAGGGATGATGAATGAAAGATTTGCTGAACCTGAGGAACTACAAGGACAGATTATTGGTAAAATCAATTTTTTTTGTTGAAAAACAAGGAAACTAAATTCAGTCCAGAGCAAGCAAAAAAAAAAGTATTAACTGAAAGTTAAAAATGAGTTATATTGTTTAGATGGGTGTTAGATAAAAGCCTTGAAATTTAACCTTAAAAAGACCACATTCCTTTACACACATTATTTTTTTTAAAGTAAAGTATGTTACATCTGTCTGCATGAAATTAATGAGAAACATGCTGGAGAAAAATTAAAACAAAATATGTGGTCAGCACACACAAATGAGTGTTATAGTACATATTTTTACAAATATGGTACTGCTTTATATACCCAGAAATAAAGTTTAAATAAATAATAACGAAAAGAAAATAGAAATAAGGACTTCTGGCCAAGATGGAGGCATAGGTAGACACACTGTGCCTCCTCGCACAACCAAAAGAAGGACAACAAAAATTTAGAAACAAAAAAACAACCAGTACTGACAGAAAATTGAACTGTATGGAAGTCCGACAACCAAGGAGTTAAAGTAGACATATTCATCCAGACCAGTAGGAGGGGCGGAGTTGGGCGGCTGGGTGGAGAGGGGTCGCGGCAATAAAAGCGGTGGCTTACAGACCCTGGTGCGCAAGGCAGGAGTGGGCAGACCCTGGGCACACAGGCAGTGGCACAAGGTAGCAGCAGGTGGAACCAGCAAGGCAGCAGATTGTGGAGGGACTTGGCATGCAAGGTGGCTTGTGGAACTGGGTGGTCCCACATTCTCTCGCAGATAAACCAGGCAAAACTAGGGAGCGAGACAGACTGCACAACCTGGGGTCCCAGTGCAGGGAAATAAAGCCTCAAAACACCAATTGAAAACACCTGTGGGGGTTGAGGTGCTGGGAGAGACTCCAGTCTCATAGGAGAGTTTGTTGGAGAGACCCACAGGGTCCTAGAGTGTGCACAAGCCCACCCACATGGAAATCAGCACCAGAAGGGCCCAGTTTGCTTGGGGGAAGTGAGGGGAGTGACTGAAATCTGGCAGAGAGTGGAGTAAGTGCCATTATTCCCTCTCAGACCCCTCCCCCACAAATAGCATCACAACCCAGTGACTGGGTTGCTCTGCCCTGGTGAACACCTAAGGCTCCACCCCTCACTATGTAACAGGAATGTCAAGACAAAAAAAAATGGTCCAAATGGAAGAACAGATCAAAGCCCCAGAACAAATACAACTAAGCAACAAAGAGATAGCCAACCTATCATATGCACAGTTCAAAGCACTGGTGATCAGGATGCTCACAGAATTGGTTGAATTTGGTCACGAATTAAATGAAAAAATGAAGGCTATGCTAAGTGAAAGAAAGGAAAATGCACAGGGAATCAATAGCAATGGGAAGGAAACTGGGACTCAAATTAGTGGAGTGGACCAGAAAGAAGAAAGAAACAACCAAACAGAAAAGAATGAAGAAATAAGAATTCAAAAAAATGAGGAGAGACTTAGGAATCTCCAGGACATCTTTAAATGTTCCAACATCTGAATTATAGGGTCACCAGAAGGAGAAGAGGAAGAGCAACAAGTGGAAAAGTTATTTGAACAAATAATGAAGGCAAACTTATCCAATCTGGCAAAGGAAATAGACTTTCAGGAAGTCCAGGAAGCTCAGAGTGTCCCAAAGAAGTTGGACCCAAGGAGAAACACACCAAGGCACATCATACACTACCCAAGATTAAAATAAAGGAGAGAATCCTAGAAGCAGCAAGAGATAAGGAGAGAGTTACCTAGAAAGGAGTTCCCATCAGACTGTCAGCTGATTTCTCAAAAGAGCCCTTGCAGGCAAGAAGGGACTGGAAAAAAGTATTCCAAGTCATGAAAGGCAAGAACCTACATCCAAGATTGCTCTATCCAGCAAAGCTATCATTTAGAATGGAAGGGCAAATAAAGTGTTTTCCAGATATGGTCAAGTTAAAGGAGTTCATCATCACCAAGCCCTTATTATATGAAATGTTAAAGGAACTTATCTAAGAAAAAGATTATAAAAAACATGTACAGTAAAATGACAGCAAACTCACAGTTATTAACAACCACACCTAAAACAAAAACAAAAATGAATTAAGCAAACAAGTGGAATGGGAACAGAATCACAGAAATGGAGATCACATGGAGTGGTAGCAACAGGGGGGAGGATAAGAATAGTATGGGAAATGTAGAAGCTAAAGAACTTGTAAGTATGACACATGGACATGAATAAAGGTGGGGAATGTGGGTGGGAGGTGTGTGCAGGGTGGAGGGGAGTGAAGGGGGAAAATGGGACAACTATAATAGCATAATCAATAAAATATATTTAAAAATTTAAAAAACAATCTAGAGGTTCAGCAACAGAAAAATGATTTTTAAAAAAGTTTTAATTAAATTAAAAAAATAGAAATAAAGATACATTGGATAGAAAACTGTTGAAAGCTCACTTGACACTGACGAGATCCCATATCCATGTCTCTGGAAAGTTTGTTCTTACTGTTTCTGTTACAGCCCATTCTACAAAGTCAGACTCCTCCATGACTTCACCAGGTAAAAGAAAAGAGAGATGCTTTATTTTGGAAGAATAAAAATACATGTTTCAACGACATGGACCTATAAGCTATGCCTTTAAATATATATGCTTAGTGTGAAGCACTATAAGAAATTGCTCCTAGTGCTTATTGCCAATAAATGTATGTCTGAACCCAGGCATCAGCATTTTGATGTTCAAATCTCTCCCAACAAACAAATAGTCAGCTTGCATTGTTCCTCCACAAGTTCCTCCTAAGTTTAGAAAAAGTGATGTCTACTCACTGAATTAAGTTTCTCATCTAACATCCTGGCGTCAGCCAGAAACCAGTTTGGTGCCTGCTGATTCCACTATGCTAACATGACTTTCACTAAAGTTTTTAATGATGTTAATATTGCTGATTCTAAAGAACACCTTTTTCTTGCATGGCCTCTAGGCTATGTGACATTCTTAATCACTATGTCCTTTTCAAGAGTTTCTATTGTTAACTTCTATAATGCCAGCTCCTTCTAGTTGTCTTCTCACCTCTTTGCCATTTTCTTTTGAGGACGTAATCTCCTCATCCTTGACTTGTTCCTAAGAGCTGTTTCAGGTCCTCTTTTCCTTACTGTGCTCTGTTTCTGCATTCATATCCTTAGACATGGCTTTATAACAGTACTTATGTTGAGGTTTCCTAATCTGTGTCTCCCATCTGGACCTCTCTTCTGAGCTCCATGCTGTACATACAGCACCCTTGTGCAATTTTCTTTTTGGATGCTTTACAATCATTTAAAATTAAATTGTTCAAAAAGTTAACTAATTATATCTTCCCCTGCTGGACTCTAGCATTTTCCATCTCCATGACAGGTACCAGAATTTACCCACTTACCCAAATTGGAAATTTAAAAATTGTTCCTGACTTCCCTACCTACATCCTGCATTTCGTATCATAACCAACCAAATGAAAACAGCTTTTTTATTAGTAGTCCAAGCACCATTGTTTCTCAACTCAATTACTAGCTTTTATAACATTTCATACAGTCTTAGACAGTACAAGTCCCAATCCTCTTTTCCAAAGAGCAGCGATATCTTTTGAAAACACATATTAGATAGTCTACTTAAAATTTGTCAGTAGCGAATTACTGCATTAGAATGAATTCTGAATTCTCTGAATGTCCTACAAGGCCTTCATGAGCTGTCTGTTTATCCCTTTTGCTTTAGCTATCTTTACTCTTGCCTTTGAACTATACCTTCTGCCATTCTGAAATGCTTTAACTTTCTACCTTATTTTTCATAGTACTTTTCCCTCTTGAAATGCTCTTCTTTTTGTTGTGTATTACCATTCACATTTCAGTTCTAAGTATAAATGTAACTTTTTCTAGATGAACATAATAAGTTAAGTCCTTGGGAAATTTAGGTCTTTTCTATTGATCTTATTTCCATTTAATGCACTCTTGTCAGCTTTCTGAAATTATGTTTCACTGTAAGGCTTCCCAGATAAACTAAACATTCCAGGAGAGCAGAGATTAAGCCATTGTATTTGCAATACATAACTAAATCCCTGACCTCAAGAAATGTTTGTTGAGTGAATAAATAAATGAATAATTGAAGAAAGAGATCAAATGAATGACTTTGGGTTTCAGTACATCTTAGTTAAAGATATTAAAATTTAGATGTGTCTGACAAGCTCAAAATATGGTTTGATCTAGTAGCAGAAAAGTTGATAGCTTCATCCTCTTGACCAAGACTTCAAAGTGGTTTCAACTTTTGGACTCTTGAACTCATGGAATCTATCCTTACAGAAAGTTGTGAGGCCTTTCTTTTTTCTCAAATGGTGTTTTGATACCCATCTTCAGGACCAGCCCCACTTAAGTTATTACTAGAGTAATCTCAATGGTAGGTCAGAAGGATTTAAGGGGTGTTATTCAAGTGTTTTCAGATTTGAAATATAGCTTTGATTTGGGTTACATTCTGATGACTTGTTTCATTTTGCTTCTGTGATGAAATTTCTGTATTGGAAATCTACCTAATTACTTTACTCATCTAAGACTGTGACTGAGTTTTGTGCTTACAGTTCTTCCAGTAGGAAATAGTTCTTCCTATTTGAATACACTGCTCTGAGGCCAGCTGTGTGGCTGTCTGGGAATCAACATATTCTCTGCCTTGAACTCTGTGAACTATGGTCTATACATCATAAGGGCATAAGGGCCTTTTAAAGACACCTTATTCTCCTGTATTATACTCACTTATAACGACTGTCCTTCCATATCACAATACATAACCTGCTCATATACACTTCTGATATTGTGTTCTACAAATCACATTAAACTTCCTTTCATATCTGAAGCCAGTTCTTCCTTTTAGCCCAAACCATTCCCATTCTGCTTTATTCTGTTTTATTTTGCAGGATGTCTAGTTGTAACTAAAAACATGGCATAATTCCTATTTTTTATAGTTTTATCTCAAATACATCTTTGGCCATTTCCCAGACACAAAATTCTAGATTACTCACATTCACTCTCAAATGGGACACTGTACATTGGTGAATATCCTCTCTTTAGATACAGTGGCCTAGGGAATGGCCCCCACTCCATTGAACATATTTCTGGTTTCCGATAATGGAGATTGGTAAAGACTTTCAGACCCACGGCCTTCAAAGAAACAAACAACAAAAGAAAAGGTGTGCATCCCTTTCATGCAAGACCTAAAGAAGGTCTATTATCCACATTATAATGATAAATATGCATGTTTTCTCTGCTAACAAAGGTCTGGGATTTTAGAAGTCAAATCACCTGTATTTGATGTATTGAAAATTTTTTATTTGGAGGAAAAATAATAATCAGTCTGATTTATCTAACACTCATTATGTACTAGGATTTTGCTAAATATTTTACATCATTTTCCATTTAAGTCTAAGGAAAAATACTATTGAAATAGGCACTGTAACTATCCTAATTAACGTCAAACATACATAGAGTCTCTCACACGCTTACACAATGTACAGTTTGCAGTTTGGAGAGCTGGAACTGAAATAAAAATCTATGTAATTCCACGTGCCTTTTCCTCTATACCCACGACTTCAACTATAAAGAACTTTCATGGAGGTCTCAGCATTTCTAATTGATAGCCCTGGTTTGGATGGAGCCCTGACTATATTACAGCTTCTTGATTCAACTATTTCTGTGTAAGATTTATTACAATAAATTGAAGACTGTCTAATTACTTCAAACATGAGGTTTTATAATTTCAGCCACCACTTAATTTATTTTCAACAAAAACAAATATCTCCTAAGACAATTTCTGAGAGCATGAGTGCTCTTTAAGCAAATTGCTGATTCCTATCTCAAATAATAGGAAAAACTATATAACTAATAAAATATAGGTATACATTATGAGTACTAAAATTAAAATTGAGATAAGATAAATTAAAAAAATTTAACTGCTCTTACCCTGACAATATCATAGGTGTCTCCATCCCCATTGATGCTCACAGGTGTATAATACAAACTGTTGTAAAACATATCCTTCTGAGGAATGCAAGGGTCTGGCTTGCCATCGTCAAGGTTGAGACCATGATAGAAATAACCATGAAGTTCTGTATTTGGAAGCAGGTTGTACACCTATGAGAAAAATCACATGGCTTTCAATGAGGTTAAGCACTCCCTTTATTTTTACAAAATTGGTGAATTTGTGCTGTAATAATTTATTGTTTTTTTTAAGTAAAGCTATAATACTGGGTCCAACATTTCATGTCAACTCATTCTTTCAGAAGAGGG
The DNA here is from genome assembly GCA_028533065.1 of Trachops cirrhosus. NCBI lineage: Eukaryota > Metazoa > Chordata > Mammalia > Chiroptera > Phyllostomidae > Trachops > Trachops cirrhosus. Next base: position 20,213,695 of record CM052539.1, read on the forward strand.
AAACTTTGTTTTAGGTGGTCAATAATATGTTTAAAAATTTTTTCAGCTTTGGTGCAGGATGCAGATATCACGTAAGAAAGAGAGGTCTGAAGGTCCATGGCTTAAGCCAAGGCCTAGTGTACAGATAATTCATTGCAATTATGATGCTAGAACTCCCAAAGCTTGAGAAAAATTGTAGTTGCCTGATTCTAAATCTTCTTGCACATCATTTTAAAGAAAACATGATAACAAAGAGAAGAAGTAATAAAATCCATGACTTGTGTTTTTAACATTACTAGGGTTCAGATAATACTGTGACCTTCTAATTACTTGATTGTAGAGAAATAACACCAAATTCTAACAGAGCTTCTACCTCTGCTGAAGAGTCTAGGGCATGGGAAGCTGGAGAGGAAAGCTTAAGAGATGACCCGAAAGAGAGTAGCCTAGAGAAATTAAAGGAAATACACACGAAACACACACAAAATCAACTTCAGATAAGAGAATGTACAACATTAAGTGTCAAAAAATGAGTCCTAGACCTCATACTCAATAGGGAACAGGAAAGGGGCTTGAAATGAATGGGCCTGAAAGTGGCAATTCCAAAAAGCATGGCTGATGGGAAATCATCAGATCATTCAAGGAGGTGTGGTGACTCTTAGGAACAGGGCGCTTTTCCTACAGCACACAGGTGCTATAGACGTAATGTTGCCTTCTCCAAATTCCTATGTCGAATTCCTAATGCCCCGTGTGATGGTATTAGGCGGTGGGACCTTCAGGAGGTGATTAGGTCATGAGGGCAGAACCCTCAAGAATGAGATTAATGCCCTTACAAAAGATGCTGGAGAAAGTTCCCTGTTTCTTCCATCAGGAAAGAAGAAGTCTGCAATGAGGGAGACACTCTACCTGATTGTGCAGGCATGCTGATCTCAGGCTTCTGGCCTCCAGAACTGGGAGAAATAAATTTCTGTTATTTATAAGCTACCCAGTCTTTGGTAGCCCAAATGTTATAGAAGGTCAAATGGATTAAGAAAATAGGTATCATTTTAGTAATAAAATTTTCTAAAATTATTAAATTTTAAAGTTTAGTTTAATAATTTTAAAGTAAACATTAAAAATTATTAGTTTTAAATATGATCATAAATTTCAAAAACAAACAATCAAAATTGAAATGGACTGATAGGTATAGAGAACAGACTGATATTTGCCAGAGGGAAGGGGTGTTGGGGTACTGGGTGAAAAAGGTAAAGGGATTAAGAGGTACAGATTAGTAGCTGTAAAGTGGTCATTGGAATGTAAAGTACAGCTTAGGAAATACAGTCGATAATATTGTAATAACTATTGTAATAACTATGCATGGTGCCAGGTGGGTACCAGAAATAAGAAGGGTCCACTTTGTAAAGCATGTGGTTGTCTGTGCACTGTGTTGTACACCTGACACTAAAACAAAATAATATTAAATGTGAAGTGCAACTGAAAAATAAAATTTAAAAAAATTTCCATATTTATGTGTTCTTGTGTTAAAAGAAAGGGAAATATTCAACAGTTATTAACTGAAAAAACTTGGTGTGAAATTCTAGGATTGCTGGTCTGAAGATGAATACATAGATAATAACTTTAGACTGTATCCAAGCATATCTTTCAACACAGAGATTTAACTCTAGGCTTCCACACACATATAATTATATCTATGATTTTTTCCAAGCCATATTGTTGTATGATCCCTAACCTGTTATAATTATCTACAGAATTCTGTATTGTTATGAGTGCTGGGTCAGCCAAGAGAAATAAATATATAATCCATGAAGGAACAAAGGAAGAGAATACTCGATATTTTCAATATGTTCCATCTCAAAAATATCATCTAAAGTGTTTGATTTGTAGGAGTCCAAGTAAAAATGGGGAAAATGCAGAAATCAGAGAGCTTACACTTTCAGCTGATAGCTCTTGCTCTGGTTTCAGTAGAATCACACTTTTATCCACAGCCCGGAGTGCACAGAAGGAGTCAGGGGCAGCTCGAATATACAGGCTAGTCCTGGAGCCAGGGAGTCCCTGCTCCTTAGAGAACTTTATGCTAACCTAAAGGAGAGGAAGAGAAGGAATGAGAGTCAGATAACTTCATATAAATGCTCAATCTCTTCTAAATAAATATTTATAGATTTCTGTACCTATCTCTCTCTCCTGGCTACTGTCACCCTTAACTCTCTTTGTAGGGCCATTCTCCCATCATCTCAGGACTGGCATTGCAGTCAAAAGTTATTCATTCTGTTTGCTGGTTCTCTCATCCCCCTAATGATTAGTTACAAAACACTTATTGTGAGAATACCATGTAAAGTTTATAGTACTGAGATGACAGGGACAAAACTGTTCACCCCTTTCACTCAGGACCAGTGAGAAACAGAAGAAACATCACCTTGTTTTTAAAGCACTTGTCAACCTGGAATTTGACAGTGTCAGCCACAATTTCCCCCCTGGGGTGAAGGGTGTAGACGAGCATGACAGCCACGGGAGCCAGATCAGCGCTGATGTTGACAGGGAATGAGAAGTTTCCACTCCAGGCTGTGTAAACAGGAGATGTCATCAACAGATACAATGCCAAAAGTTTCCTGGCTCATTGGGTTCACTTAGATAAAAGAGAATGGCTTATGATAGAAAAAGCAAATTGGGCTTGATTTTAAATGCAAATAATTAACTAATGGTAACTATATATACAAATATGAACATTGCGTAATTTAGGCAATAACAATATTTGGGTTTTGGGCACCATTTTTCTATAATGTATTGACAAGCTGGCAATAATAGAAACAAGCTGAAATTTTCTTCATCAAAATATTTAGTAAGTTACCTTGGGCCATGCTAAATATTGCCTTCCATTCACAAATCATAATGTTAAGCACTCTTCTAACCTAACCTTTTGACTGTTTTACTATAATATTTTCTTAAAAATAAGGAAAAATGAGGGTAGAATACATATTAAAAATAAATGCATTGTATAAACCTTTGTTTCTGATTTCCTTTTGTCCACTGAGGAAGATACCTCCTTTTGCCATCATCTGTGCAGAAAAAAGAAAACACATATGTGAAATAATATTATTTAAAATATATCATCATTTGGCCCTGGCTGGTGCAGCTCAGTGGATTGAGCGTGGGCCTGTGAACCAAAGGATCGCGGTTCGATTCCCAGTCAGGGCACATGCCTGGGTTGCAGGCCAGTTCCCAGCAGGAGACACACAAGAGGCAACCGTACATTGACATTTCTCTCCCCCTCTCCTTCCCTTCCCCTCTAAAGATAAATAAATGAAAACTTAAAAAAATATATGATCATTAAATAAATAATAATCTAGTGATAATTCTACTCTGTCAGATAGGATATTTTCCATTTACAAATATTAAAAATGGACTCCACACAACTGAAAAAGAACAGAGAAAATTACTACAATTGATTGCGACTCTATTATGTGCTGGAAACTTGTTGAAAAGTAGCATGCAGTGTGCTGTGTAAGGGGGTGCATAAAACTCTGAAATTGCTTAGGCTGCCTGGCTTTGAGTTAAGCCAAGTCATTTCCCTCCCTTGCCCCTGCTCTCGTATTTGTAAAATGGAGCTATTCAGAAGGTGGAAGACTGAGTTAACTCATGTAAAGCCCTCATAACACTACCTGACACAGAATACCTTGGAGATGTCTTATTTTTAATTACAAATATACAGCTCAGGAAGCTAAGGCTTAGAGAGTTTAAACATTCTGTCCAATATCAACTAGCTTGCATGAAAACAAGGAGAGGGTGGAGGATTTTAATTAGAAGTCTCAATTTCCAAGTCTGTAGCTTTTTACCTTTCAATATGCCTTTTACAGACAAAGTGAATAAATATGGGGCAGAACCAAAAGGGTTAATTTCTTTTATTATTTATCAAAATCAGCCTTCTACTTTAGTCTCTGGTATCTGTGTAATATTTTACTCTCACAAAGGGATATAAGTATTTACTTTATGTGAGCTACAATTAAATACTTAAAATAGCAGACTCTGAAGAGTAAGTTTTCCAACCTTAGGGAAGCCAAAATTGCCTTGGATCTTTTATGTGTTCATTTGTTTATTTGTTTCTGTGTTTGTTTTCAGTGGTTCCAATGGCATTCACCAGCAAAGTGAGACTGGCCGACCTGGACTGGCATGTAGAAGCTCTGAACTGTACTGTGCTAAGCAGACAGACAAGATCCAAGGATCCACCAGCTGAGACTTACCAAATAAAAGAAGTTTATGTTTGAATTGTCCGTGTATGCCTCACTGTTCAGGGAGTAATGCACACTAACAACCTTTTGTTGATTGCATCTAAGTGGCCTTGGTTCAGGAACAATCTTCAGGAAGCTGTTCGTTCTGGAGTAAAAGCGTGGGACTGAGATATGGGCACCCGTGTACTCAGGGGTCAACCAGCCAGGACCATAGCAGCTCCTGGGATGAATATATGTGGCCTGATAGGATAAAAGAAAACCAAGGATCTTAGAGATAAAAAGACCTTTCAAGGACAGTAATTATTACCGAATGAAAAGTGTCTTATCCTTTCAAAGGAGGGAGGAAACTTAGCTTCTGGTTTCCAATTAAACATTATTGGAAGTTAAAATATTAAGGTACTCTCCTTTTTTTGTATACAAAGCATGACCATAATTGTATGTGTATTTCATTAAGCCTACAATGAATCATTTATTTTTACTTTGTAATTGAAGTCACAGAATAGCTTTAGGTCCTGTTGCCTTTCAGCTACATTTAAACACTGGTAAGTTGTTTAATTGTAAAATTCTGTTTAAGAAGCAGAAAAAGAGAAATGATAGCATCAAAACTCCTAATCTGTGCATAAAATGAGCAAAGAAGTCAAAGCATTTTGATGAGCTATTTCTAGTTTCACAGACGAAAATAGGTTGTTAGAGAATTTATAACAATTATAATAGGCTATTATTACCTCATCCTCTTAAATAAGTATTCTCATGTATTATCTAATGATCAAGCAATTATATAAAATGCCCTAATTTTAAAACTTTGTTGAAATGCATTCTCAATACAAGTTATCTTGTAAGACATTCCTAATGTTCAGAATTCCTAACATTTGAATCCTCCACATCTCTTTGATGGCTTACTTTCAGGTGGAACTCTGGATCAAAGATATCTGAAGTGTCGATGGATAACTGCGCTTCCCCATTCTCGTCTGTGGTGTAATCTCCTAACAATTTGTCATTGAGCTCCACTCGCAATAACTTGTTCACCAGTGGGACATTATCAGGACCAGAAAATTTAAGCTGTATAGAAAAAAAAGAAGCATTAAATTTCAAAATCTAAAATGTCACATTTCTACTGAGAAGGAATTATCTGTTTGTAAATGTAATCATTTATTTGTAAGTTTCTTAAATTCTAACACACAGATCTTGTATAAATAAACAGATACTATGGAAATAATTTTATGTTTCACTTTCTTTTAGCCTAGGGCTTTTTCTAGTATATCAGATGCAGTAATGTCACAAATGTGTTATGACAGTGGGAAAAATGTCCAGAAAATTTTGAAGGGCAATCTATTATCCAAGAAAATGAAATGAGAACATATATTTTTTTACTCAAACCTACTGTGCCAAAGTAAGGAATTCCTCTTCTATAGAAAGGGTCCATGTTCTCAAAGTTCACACTCCCAAGAAATTCAGTGATAGGAATGGAAACCTTTTCACTGATCTGCACACCTGTAACAAATGAGAAACAGTGTCAAAGAAGGTGCATCATTTGATGTGCAATCTTGTAAATTTCTCACTATAACTTTGGCACTTGGAAGTGTTCCCAGTTGTATTAAATCAGAGGTTGATAAACATCTCTAAAGGATCTGATAGTTATTACTCTGAGCTTTTGGACCACAAGGTCTCTGTCACAACTTCTCAACTTTGTTGTTTTCTTAAGCAAGGTAAACAAATGCGGTCCTGTTCCAAGTTGAGTGCAGTATTTACATAACAATTTTATTTTAAATATTATTAGGAAAATCTTACTCAAAAGCAATTCTCAAACTGACCTATTAGCAAATGTACTTCACTTTACTATATTGAGCAATGATTGATCTGTAGTTGGTGAGGATCACTAAACTATAAATTTCTCCCCATGGAGCTGCGTATCTCCTCAGGTCGCCCATAAAACATGACCATTACCTGTCCCAATTTCCGTAGCAGTTACAGTGATATGAAATAACATGAAAAATCCAGAACGGTAGAGTTGAAAGACTCTTGTGTTTACAATTTGAGAAACACAACCATTTCTCAACTGAAAAACAAAGAGAAGGTACAATAAAAAAGTTAGGGATTCAGCTGAGGATTCAAAAGTCTTTAAAGATTATGGCGTTTTAGCACAGGTATAGATCTCCCTTCACACCCCATGGCTCTATCTCACGTACTTGCTGAAACGACCACAGAATTACAAAAGATTGAGGGAGGAGAGTTATCATCAGCAAATAAAGAGATATTGTATATTTTACAGATTTCAGGGTCATTCTCCTAGAAACACTGTAGGTGGAAACAAATTAAAATACAAAAATAGAACTGAATAATATTTTAAAAATAAATTAAAATCATCCTTAGAGGCACTAATACCAGATGGAATAGAATCAATCCTCAAATGTATAACACCGAAACATGGTTTAATGTCAACTAGTCATTAAAAATAAGGGAAAAAAATCTATGGATAATCTTTCCTTGGTGACATCAGTAATTAGAGAAATATAGATTTAGTTATATTTAAAATAAAAATATTTATTAATTTCAAATTTAAACTATTAGAAGGATATAGTAATTTGTTTGATTCTGAAAACTTCCATATGAGCTAGATACTGTGGTCACCTCCAGTATATGGGTAAATAAACGGAAGCACGGGTAGGTTATATAATCTGCCCAAGGTCACACAGAAGGTTTTAGAACTAATCAATCATTCCGATTGCAGAGTATGTCCTCCTCTGAACCATCAACTATAATATCAACAGCAACAGAAAACGCAATTTTACTATTTATCTAATGACAATTATCTGATAATAGAATCAAATTAAAATGATAAAAATACTCAAAAGAATCTTAACTGCTTTGAAATTAAGAAAAAAAATTTCCAGTAATACCAAGTCGAACAGAAAATGTAAGGTAAATCAGTATGAATCTAGTGTCAAGGAAAAATTGCTTTGTGTCAAAATCTATGGTGTTTAGTTATGGATGAGGAAAATGTCAAGAACTGTGTTTTTAACAAAAAGAACCAATTGACATTTTTAAAAACCAGCAAGATAAACTAAACTTTTATGGAAAATAATTAATAAAAAACTGAAATAAATTATTTGGGAACATAAAAGTAATATTAGAAAGAAAATAATAAAAGGTCAGAGTAAGATCCATAAAATAGATAAAATTTTTAGGAGCATGATTTAAAATAAAGACAACAAAATTATGTAAGATTAGCTGCTAACACAAATTATTTATCTGGAAGAAAGCTAAATTTCTTATTCAGAACACAATAAAAACCTACTTTATGCTGATTAGTGAAAATTTTAAAATCTTAAGAGTATACTTAGCTACATCTATAGCATAGCGGTAGGTGAAACCATTTTCTGAAGCTGAGAACCCAGAAACATTAAGAACTTTGGTATTTCAAATACACCATAATCAAAGTCAATATTTAAAGAACAGGCTTGAAAAACAGTGTTTGCTTAGAGGCTAAAGGACAATATTTAAAGTGAAAGTTTATTTTTCACAGAAATAAGAGAAGCAAGAATAATTAAGAGTTTTCAAAAACAAATACAAACTGATAACAAGAATATAAAAATATGCTCAAACTCACTAGTAATGGATATTTTAAAAAATAACTATGTCTATTAAAATGACAAAAATTTTAAGCAATATATATGAAAATGGAGACACTTTTAATTGGACAAACAACCCAATTAAAAAATGGGCAAGATTTATTTTTGTCTTCCCCATGTCGAGTCATTTGAATTCTTTATACATTTTGGAGATCAAACCCTCGTCCGAGGGATCATTGGCAAATATGTTTTCCCATATGGTTGGTTCCCTTTCCATTTTGCTGATGTCCTCCCTAGCTGTGCAGAAGCTTTTTAATTTGATGCAGTCCCATCTGTTCATTCTTTCCTCTATATCCCCTGCCTGAGGACATATAACAGTGAAAACATTGCTTCTTCAAGGAGCACGTACAGGAAGCCCAGAGACATGTGAAAGAATGCTCAACATCACTGGCTGTCAGAGAGATGGAAATTGGAACCACAATGAGATACCACTTCATGCAAGTCAGAATGGCCATCGTGAACAAATCAGCAAACAACAAGTACTGGTAAGGATTTGGAGAAAAGGAAACCTTAGTGTACTGTCGGTGGGAATGAAGACTGGTGTGGCCACTGTGGACAACAGTATGGAATTTCCTCAAAGAACTAGAGATGGAACTACCTTTTGATCCAGTGACCCCACTACTGGATATATAACCTAAGAATCCTGAAACACCAATTCAAAAGAACCTCTGTACCCCGATGTTCATGGCAGCGCAGTTTGTAGTGGCCAGGTGCTGGACGCAGCCTAAGTGCCCATCAGTACATGAGTGGATTAAAAAACTGTGGTATATTTACACAATGGAATACTATACAGGAGAAAGAAATAGGAGTTCCTACCCTTCTCAACAACTTAAATGGAACTGGAGAGTATTATGCTAAGTGAAACAAGCCAGGTGGCAAAAGACAAACACTATATGATCTCACCTATAAGAGGAACCTAATCAACAAAACAAACAAGCAAGCAAAACATAACCAGAGACATTGCAATTAAGAACAAACTGACAGTGACCAGAGGGGAAGGAAGGTGAGGGAGGGGGTAGGGTTCTAGTCGAGAAACATGTATAAATTGCCCATGGACATGGACAACAGGGTAGGAATTGACTGTGGGAGCAGGGGAGGGGATGGGACGGGGGTAGAGCAATGCGGGGAAATTGGGACAGCTGAATTGATCAAAATAAGAAAAGATAAGATTTTGTCCATCTTTACCAAATATTGATTTTTACTTAAAGGTTGTGCATCAAATTTGGTGAGTAACTTCAGGACAATCAGATTTATAATATAACAGTGCAGTGAATAAGAATTTCACATTTGGAGTCCAAAGATGATCTTCAGAGAGATGGGCAGGGTTTTTCACCTAAGGTTAAAATGTTACAGAATGAGAAAGCAAATGGTGACTTCAAAAGTGAGCTTTATCAAGTTGACTTGGACAATGATTTGTCAACTTTTGGAAAGTAAAAGAGAAAAATGAGTTAATTTCCTATGAGTGAGAAACTTCATGATAATAGATTTTTTCTTACTTGTACTAATAATAAATGTTATAGTCCAAAAAAAGGTGAACTTTAAATCTAAAGTAATAAATGTAGACACTCTGATTGCAGAGAAGTTTGCCAATGACATTTTTTCATAAGGATAATTCTAGATTCCATGGGGAATGTGATAAGAGATTCATTTATGTAAAGAGTAACTAATGATTCCCCAAAGAAAGATCAGGAAGGTCACCTAGACAGGATATAAAACAAGGAAGCCAATAAGAGCTTTCAACTCTAAAAATTTATTAATCTATAGGTGGGTAACAATTTACATAGCCTAGAGATAAGAGATGATTGTTAAACATTGTATTTTCTTCCTCATTATTTACCTTATCTAACTGCAACCTCCATTATAAACAAAATTAAAATAGTGTTTTATCCCTTTTATAAGTGAAATCAAAGGAAGAATAGTAATGAAAATGAACAAGACCTTTTTTTTAGAATAAAGATTATGATCTGTACCTGTACAATAAATTGCTCACATATTTCATTGTTGTCTTTCTCACAATTACCAGAGGAAAAATATTTTCTGCACACCCGGATTTGGGCTTTCCCTTGCACAGGCTGGCCAAAAGTGTATCTGGTAAGAGAAGGTGTATTGGTAATTATAGATGAGCAAAATCGCGGTAATATTTTATGGCCTTCTTCAGAATTTGTATGTGAAATCTGTAACCTGTGAGTACCCCAATGACCAAATTCCGTTAGGAATCCTCACCTGTTGGTGATATTGTCCCCACAGGATGAACAGATTCGGCATTTGATCAGTTAGCAGAATTCAATTGCTTTTTAAAAATCAAATTCAAGGTAATGTACACTCTAAAATTTCAGTGACTATGATTTAATGATTGAATTGAGCTTTTAAAACTGTATTTTAATCTCATAAAAAATAAAAACTTTTTGCAACACTTTTCTTTAGCAAAAATATATGTGTAAAATAAATATGCTTTGATCAAAAGTATAGTGTCGTTATGAGGTGGGGTTAAATAAATATTTCATTTTTTTCTAAAACATACAAAAAATACAAGTTTTTTAAAAGTTTAATGAAAGGCAAATACAATTGACTTGAGGGATTTTTTGTTGTTAGTTGAGGATTTGGTCCACTAAGATTCAGGAAAACAGATAACATGTGAAATTAGTGTATAGCAAAACTTGATATAATTAAATTATCAATTACACTTTCTTCTAATTGTTGGACACTGGTATATATCTGGTGTTTATGTACATTATCTTATTTACTTTTCCTGATAATGAGATGTACGGTAGGTATATTATCCTATTTTACAGGTTAGTAAACTGAGGTCAAGTAACTAATTTCTCCACATTGTAGTTGATGGAATTAGAATTTAAACTTAGATCTTCATCACTCCAAGTCCACGTTCTTTCCATTCCACTAATTCATTTCTCTCTCTCTATACAAATTCTTAATATTTCTGAGATTTTGATTCAGCCCAAATCATTCAACTCCTCTGTCAGCTTTAAATATCAATTACATATGAAAGAGACATAAGACTAAGTTATACCTGAAATATCTTATTTCTTCTTACTGTCTTTTATACATAAAATAAAACTTTTATTGTAGTATTATCTATAGGTTAACACATGCCTGTGAAATATGTAGCTCAAATTTTCACACAGGTCAAAATAAACATTCTCTCTTTGTTTTTGATTTAAAAACTTTTGTTAAGCTTTAATTCAGTTAAATTCAGTTTATTAATATGTTTGCCTGTCATCAAGTTTTCTTCTTTCTTAAAAGTGTAAGTCATCTCTGAAGTTGTTTGCTAAAATAATCTAATTTGCCATTATCTTCTCTAGCTGCTCCAAGACAAGTCCCAGGGAATACTCAGCAAATAATGCACAGGCAAAGTGTCCTACACCTTGAAGTAGGCAACTGATTGATTCACTGATGTAATTCCTAGACCTACCACTTCTGTTCATCATATTCTCACAGCCTGCCCAGAAATGACCTCGTAGCACACACAGCTCCTGTCTCAATAGCCTGGTCCTATTGCGGGATATTATAATTGCTGATATGGAAATACTATTTAATATCAAATTGAAGTACAATCTAACATTCAAGAAGTTTCAAAAAGTCCCAATTCCATATCAGTATTTAGCTTAACAAGTCTTTTATGAAGGTGATGCTTCCTAAATATTTTGGTTCTTCTGAAAAAACAAAATGGAACAGCTTACATGTTGTAGAATAAAAGAATGGTTAAGTAAATTTGGAATGACCATACAGAGACATTTGTGTAGGAAGGAACTGGAATTCATGAAAAGACTGGCATGCTACAGGGACATGTTTTCTTAATTACAGTGGGTAGAAAATTATGATCGCAATTGTGGAAGCTTCATAAAAGTTTAGAGGAAAATAAATCCCAGTATTAATAGCATCAGTAGAACTAATATATAGGTAGTTTCTTAAGTTTTTCTTTGCATTTTGAAAATATCTTACAATGACAATCCATTTCTTGTCTGATAATTTTAATGTAAGCATATAAATAAAGTTACATTATTAATTTCATCTCTCATTCTCTCTGAGCCTTGTATTGACCTGTGGAGTGCAATCTCCTGAATAAATACTTACTTAGCACATGCATCCACTGGGAATTCTTCATCAGAAATAGCTACTGTTTGTGGTACACTGACCTTTACTTCAAATTTAGGCAACACTGGAAACAAAGGGAAACATAGTTCAGCTTCCACAATCACTGGAGAGCAAAACGTCACAATTATGAAACTAAGTATGCTTCTGTGCACAATATTGTTCTCTGTATACATCTGTATAGACCACCCTTCAATTGCCTCAAATTCTGTGTGGCACGAGTAAGTGATGGTGTCTCATTAATGATGACTTATTCCCCTTTCCTTTGTTTTCTTTATTCTCATAACTTTACATTTTACTTGTTGTAATCCTTTAGATTTTTCCTGGAAGATTGTGTGGATTCTATAAAATGAGATATTTCTTTGGAAGAAAAGGCAGGGGCCAGAAACAGGATACTGGCGAGAAGTGAGCAGCAAGAAAGATGACAAAGCAGGAAAGGCCAAGAAAGGAAGAAGCAGAACACCAAATCCAGCTTCGCCTATGATTCCTAATTCTAAAGTAAAGGTCACTTTGTCGGGTCCTTTGAAACCTTTGTTTTAGTAGAACAACTATAAGCATCGGATACCATATCTATTCACAGTAAATTGGTGCATCAGTGTCTTTCCTGACGTCCTTTTCACGACAATGGAGTAATCGCCAAACATTGGTTCTGAAATCAGTTGGAATGAGAGTTGGGTAATATTTCGAAAAGAAGTCACATTTTTCCATTGAAAAATCCCATTGTTTTGAGGATCCTAGAAAATAAAGAAGATATAAAAACAGAAGCCATATGAGAGTATTATCCTTTCCTTCATGTGGGTACTTTGTGTGGTTAAGGGAAGTAAAGAAAGTTCTAACATTCTATTGAACTGATAACTCAAATTGTAAAAACAACATAATTTCCTTAGATGTTCAGATTCAATCTTACAGGGTATCTCTCTTAAGTCCAAAAAAAAAAAAAAGCATAATTCTAATTCTAAAACCTAAGTTACTGCATTTGTCACAAAGCTTTGACTAAAAGTGACAGCCCTCTATGCAGATCTTTGTCTAATGTGTTGCATTGTGTATATAAAGACTTACCTGAATTTATAACTATGAATAATGAAAATTAGACACAAATCCCTATTTATCTGAATATTTAAACTGATGGGAATGAAAAATCGATCTCTTACCTGAAGTGTGATTAAAGGATACTGAAAGAGGGAAAAAATGCAAGTTAATATTGTAACAGTGAATTGCTTTTTGACCACATATTTGCATTTATAAAGACTATTTGAAGTACTTTAAGCATTGAGACTTAGCCTTCACTTTCTCAGAGGGCAAAGTTTCTACTGCTACAGGTAAACCCATGTTTTACCTTTAACATGCAACCCATGCTTTCCCTACATAATGTAAAGTCTTAAGGAAGTATAAATTAAGTCATGATGAAGAAAAATTTTATGTTTAAATGTGAGATCTATCAATGAAAGTATTCCTATATAGTTCTCCATGTTACATCTATTTTCATACTTATGAAAAGCTTCCTGATAGCACTTTATATTGCAATAAATTTGTTTAATTTGATCAAATTTTAATGGTACCATTAGAAATTATTGAACTCACCAAATCCTCAACAGGTTTGAAATGGGTATTCAATGTCACAATGCGAATTTGAACTAAAAGAAGACAGAGGGGGACAATTTTTTTCTTATTATTTCTCTTCCAAGTATTCTTACTTACAAATTAACATGGAAATTAATTGCCTTGCTATGACAGAATACTGTTCTCCCTTCTCCCCTAGCTCTGATTTGATCCTTTGAGATTTGAATTTCATTTGGAAAGATGTTTTATTGCACATTTGCAATTCCTCAATTCCTCTAGAATTCCTCACATTGAGGATGCTGGCTGTTAGCAAAGCTGACACTAGCTGCTGCTACCACTGGAACTGGTGGCAGAGTTAGTCATAGAAGGACAGAGGTAAAATATTTGTGGTAGGAGTTTGACATAATTTTTCTGGAAAAATGTACTGATGCTAGTAAACATTACAGCATGTTAATTTTAGCAGAATTCTAGAAAACCATTCTAGCTACTTTTGTACACATACCTGTCATCATAGCACTTTAGTAAGTCCAGAGAGAGAATATAATACAGCAAACAATCTTACCATATAGTTCCATTTTAATCAATTTATTTTTCAATAAATCATAAACATATATAATATTAAAACAAAATGTATAGATGCTCTCATTTAACCCTCTACTTTACAAATGAGAAACTAAAAATCTCTAACATCAGAATTTGATTAACAGAAGCCAATCATTTTCTAAGAGTCAAGACAAAAAAATATCTTTCTGAACCCATGTTTGGTGTTTGTTTCTGCTATCTTCTATCTAAAAAATAAAGAAAATCATAGGGTTCTGCTTTGGTTTGCAGATTTATGATTACTTCTACTGATACGAAGGATAATAATAGTAAGAAAATGTCATTTATGGAGTCTTTATTATGTGCTAGGTACTGTTTTACACTGGCTATTCTCACAATATTTGTATAAGGGAGATACTTTAATTATCTTCATTTACAGATTAAAAACACTGCGTCTAAATAGAGATTTAACTAGCTTACCCAACTAGCAAATTATGGAGCAATAACTGAAGCCAAATAATTTTGCTCCACATCCCGTGGTACGTAAGGCTGTCACTAAAATTTGTACAAAGTAATAGCGGCCTGCAAAATTTTAAGAAGCAAAGCATTCAATTACTGGATTTGGAAGGAATTATTTTATAATTGACTCAGTCAACCAGTAAAAAGTCTAGAAATACATGATCCCATAACATTAAGAGTAAATTTAAGACTAAAATTTCTGTGTTTGGATTGCTCTAAATTTGAAGACTGTGTTCCCAAGGTCAGTGCTACAGAGAAAACATGAATATTGACTCACCCTTCTCTCCAGGTTTATAGACGGGTTTATCTGTCTGCACAAAGGTTACGGTCTCTTCTGAAATGAGTGCTACAGACCTCCTCTCAAAGATTTTAACAGTATCTCCCTTAGCCAACAATGTCACAAAAGCTAACCGTTTAGAGGACTTTTGAGAAACCTGTTTATGTTAGAGAACAGAGATTGGGACAATTATTTTAGGTATTAAGAATGTGAACAATGCATGTCTTTAGTTTCTCAGCCTGAAAGAGCCTTATAAACCCCTAAGGCTTATTTCTCAATGAGAGCCTTGATGATTACTTGTTACAGTTTCTTTATCTAGCTGGAGAAAAGTTTCTAATAAATTTTTTATGTCTCCTTTCTATTTTTCTGTTGACGTAAGTTCCAGTTATGCTGCCCTACATCCTGTTTTCTCATATTTTTAAACAGTTCTCTCAAAAAAGCAGTAATTATGTCCTATAATTGCCTCCTATAATCGAAAAATGGTAATATTTCACACTTTTTTGCCCATGTTAATTTTCATTTTATTTTTTGCCTCTCAGAAATTTTCTAGTTTTACTCTTTAACTTCCATAATTCATCTGAAATCAAAGTTTGTTATTCTAATAATTTTAAATAATAATTTCATCTTCCCACCTAAAGTTCTGAAACAGTCAATTCAGTACCTCACCTTGAAATCTGCACAAGCATAGAAGCTCTCCTCATCCACATACTGGTCAAAAATAGTGGTATTGACTTCATCATACTCTAAGACGATGCTCAAGGACACAGACTCATTAAGATTTAAAAGGTGGAGACAGGCCTTTTCTGTAGAGTGACTCTGAATCACAGAGGAGACCCATAGAATATATTGTCTATGCAAAGAAAGTAACCAACACTCTGAACAAGTATAAGAGAAATCCAAAACATGAATAAAAAGCAATGTTAGCTTATTAAAACAGTCCTGAAACATACACATTTTTCATTATGTTAAACTCTGAGTATGCAGAGAGAGATATGTTAATTCATACACTTGTTTAAAATTTATAAAGCAAACCAGCACTCAGTCTCAGAAGTGGTAAAATATCAAATTTTAACACAGAACGTATTTAATAGGGTCACTTTGCTAGTACTTTAATATGAATAAAGAGCATAATATTCCCTTACGGTTCTGAAGCCACAGCAACAGTAAAATGAAGCCAAAAGGTGCTCAGAAAAATGATGGGCAACATTTTATCTCAATGCCTGAACAATAAAGAACTCAAAATAAGTATTCTTTCCGTCTCTTTGTCTCTTTTTCACTCATTAGAAGTCAGCTGCCTCAACTCTCCACTGTCTTTCTATCCTTCTACTCTGTGTCTGTCTGTATGGTGTTGCTTTTATAGCCACACAATGAGAGATCAATTACTTTCTTGGGGCAAATCTGGGAACCATCAGTCACACTTAAATCACCTTTCCCATTATAGCTCAAGGGTTATTACTTGATACAGGACTTCCTTCTTAAATTCACTGATGC
Organism: Trachops cirrhosus; assembly: GCA_028533065.1. Lineage (NCBI taxonomy): Eukaryota > Metazoa > Chordata > Mammalia > Chiroptera > Phyllostomidae > Trachops > Trachops cirrhosus. Next base: position 20,230,020 of record CM052539.1, read on the forward strand.
TACTCTGTTTTTGGAATTAGCAGCACAGGTGGACAGGAAGAAAGAGAAACAAAGAAAACAGTTGTGTGACGCTGAGGAGTTCATTAATTTAATTTAATACCTCACTCACAGGGCTGATGGCAGTATCAAAAGCATTATTTTTTTTAGGAATCAGCACTTGAAAGAAAACTGCCCCTCCAAAGAGCTGTGGCTATTCCAGGGTCCAAAAGGTCAATTTTCCAGGCTTCTAAGTGCCATATCTGATGTTGCCAAAATCCAGGTGCAAACAGGTATCTCAATCCTGGCTCATTTTACAAATAATTGAAATTGGTAAGTTATTTTTTAAAAATTTTTATTTAAGATCATTCAGTACAGTTTCTATCCTTTATTCCCATTCCAGCCCACCCACCCATCCCTCCCATTTCCAACCCCCCTAGTTTTGTCCATGTGTCCTCTATATTTGTTCCTGTAAACCCTTCCTTTCTCCCCTGAAATTCCCTCCCCTCTCCCCTCTGGTCACTGACTACCTGTCCT
>CM052539.1:20231032-20309808 GCA_028533065.1 Trachops cirrhosus
CTAGTATAATTTTCTTGTAAGGTTTTTCCTTTTATTTTTAAAACAATATTCAGTATCCTTTTATACTCTAAGTATAAGAAGAAAGGAAAGAAAATGTGATAAATATATGTGCATGCATACACAGATACTAGTCACTTCAGGAAAAAAATAATTTATCGTAATTTTGATTGCAAAATAAGGTAAATGAGCCATACCAAAGAAAATGGCAACCTCTTGACAGAGTCTCCGGTGTGACCATTCTCCCATTTACTGTGCTTTCTTTAACATTCTTTCTATTTCAAATGTAGATAGAGTTAATGCCTCTGGCTTGAAGAATATTACATTGGCTAACAAAAGACATAATCCAGTGTCAGTCTTAGAAAGAAGCTTGCAACACTGAGTCAGCAAATGCAAAGGAAAAGACCGACATAGCTAATTCTAGTAGAGGAAGGATGTTTTGGGGGTTAAAATGCAACTATGAGACCTAGGGAATGTGACAACTAGGGTACCTTGTTGACCACATTTCGTATTTCAAGGTAGAACTGTGTTTGTGACCACTCTGACCATATTTTTCTTTTAGTTAAATTAAAACATTGCCCCTTTCCTGTATCTGTTTAGGGGTCTTGTTTTTTCAACTGTTGACCTGCCCCACCAGTTTTGAGATTTACTTTCTTTTCACTGGATCATGGAACTGTTAGTCTCTGTTTTTGACCAGTACTTTTCTGTAAGTCCCTTAAGCTTGTTATTAGAACCACTCTCTACACTCACTCTCCATGCTCATAAGATAAATTAAATCAGTAGCTTCCAAAACAATCAAAGCTCACGACTTACATTCATCAGCATACAAGACAAGCAGCACTACAACGCAGATTGTTTATAAATTGACGCAACCAATTCTTTATTCCCAATGCTGACAAATCTAAAGTAATAAAACTTATTTAAAATAGTTTTATTTTTACAAATGTGATTTTTTTCTGAGTAAATGACTCAATTTATCTAATCTGGTTAACATGGCCCTAATATGACCCCTAATGGGCTCATATTTCAGAAAATTCAGATATGAATCCAACAAGATATATTGAATACTTGCTATTTATTAGCAACTGTTCTAGCTTCTAGAGACAACATGATAAATAAGACACAGTTCTCTAAAAGAGTTTCCTTCTGGTAGAGAAGGGAAGAAAGGAAGAGGGAAAGGGAGGGAGGAAGAATGGGAAGTGGGGAGGAGATGGAGAATGGCCATAAAGCTAGGGGAAGCTGTTGAAGAGGGAGGGTGTTTGCTGAGTGCTTAATAAATAGCAGGCAATGTGCTAGGCACTCATATTGACAGTATCTCATTTCATCTTCAGAAAATGTAATTTTAAATTTATTATTTATTATTTTATAGATAAGAAAAATACAGTATCAGAAAAAGTGATTAATTTTCATAGGGTTCCCCAGATAGTAAGTGATTGGGAAGACTATCTTTTAACAATTATAAATTAAGTGAGATTGAAGAATATTTTCACAAGTAATAATACAATGGGACATGGATTAATGTACTATGTTCTAAATGCTCAGTATGTTTCTACTGAACAAAGGGATATATAATAGAAAACAGATATTACATCATCATCACTTACCAGACTCAATACTTTTTAGGTTTTTGGTGTTTCCTGCTATGGAGATACTTCTTTTTCACACATTCACATAGTACCTATTTATTGATTACTTACTATCTGCTGGAATTATTGTAGATGGTTGCAGTGAAGAGGTGAATGTAAGTTGTTGGAGTTATTCTCTCAATAAAAATAGAAACTTAAAACAAATTGCACAATTAATTATTTCACTCCAGTTAAGGCAAGTATTACAGAGGAAAATGAATTATAGGGCATCATAAGAATGTACACTGGGGAGGATTTAACATTGGACCAGGTTCTGATGCTAAACAGATGAGTAAGACCACTTATTTTCTTAGAGTACTGCACTGTCCACTCAGCAGAATATGTAAACATAAATTGCAGTGCCATGTGACACAAAGACTATCCTACTGAAACTATGAGCAATGCTGAATGGAGTCACATTAAAAAGATATATGGAGAAATCAGAAAAGAATTTAATATGGAGGTTTTGAGTTGGAACTACTAACTTCATTATGATTTTTTCAGATAGAGCAGAAACTGAAGAAATTTTACTGCAGTTATAGCTTTTGAAGAAAATTATGATTATAAATAAATATTGTGTGTTTTTAAAGCGGTAAGTTTAGTTTTGGTGAAGAAAAGAGGGTGGTATGAAATGGCATTAAATAAGCTTACAGATAAAGGTTTGTAATTGGCTTGTAAAAAATGTTCCTCTTGCATTAGAAGTTTGAATGCTATTTTGAAGAGTAATGAATATAATGATTCTGCACTTCATAGAAAACAGAAATGAGTGGAGGTAAAATAGTTGTTAAAGAAGTATGAGTCTGCTCAAAGACTATTCTAGGTTACCAAAGTGAGGGCTTGAACAATGGCAGTATCAAACAACATATTTGTACTCCAGTCGTTAGAACTTGAGGCGGCTTTGATATGGGAATGAAGAAGAGAGAGACAGTAAGATTGACACTGATCATGAATGCTGTTGTAGTTAGAAAAGAGAGGGAAGACAAAGTGAATGTACAGATGAAGTGATGATTTACGTTTGGCATGTTAAGTGTGAGGTTAATGCACTACAACAGAGATGTGATACCCAGCAGACAGTTAAAATAATGAATCTGGTGCTCCGAAAAAAGTTGAAGATGTGGGTAGAGATTTAGGAATCACCACACCATATATATAATGTTTGATATCACAGATATTGCTAAAATTATACAGAAAACCATTTACAAATGGAAAGAAGATAGCCAAAGGCAGGAGAAAGACCTGTGAAGGTTTGGCTGGCTACTTAGCTACTCAAGCTTGGTGGTCCTCATCATGCATGGGACAATATTGGTTTATTTTCCCAGCACCACTGAGCGGATTTTGAAACAAAGCCTTGAAATGTTACTTTTTAATTTAATCTGTATGTATTTTTTCCATTGCCATTAATTCCCATATAACCCGTTCTCTGCCAGCAATCACCACACTCTTGTCCATGTCCATAAGTCCTTTTTCATTTTTGCTCAGTCCCTCAACCCCTTAACCTCCTCACTCTTTAGCTATCATTCTGCTCTCCATCTATGAGCCTGTCCCCATTTTCCTTGTTAGTTCAGTTTGTTCATTAGATTCCACATATGAGTGAGATCATATGGTATTTGTCTTTCTCTGACTGGCTTATTTCATTTAGCACAATGTTCTCTAGGTCCATCCATACTATTGCAAAGGGTAAAATTTTCTTTTCTTTATGGCCAAGTAGTATTCCATTGAGTAAATGTCCCATAGTTGTCCAATTCATCTATTGATGGACACTTGGGGTGCTTTCTTGTCTTGGTAATTTTAAGTACCACTGCAATGAACATAGGGATGCTGGTATTCCTTTGAATTAGTGTTTTGGGATCTTTCGGATATATTCCCAGTAGTAGGATTGTGGGGTCAAAAGGCAGATCTATTTTTAATTTTTGGAGGTATATCCATACTGTTTTCCACAGTGGCTGTACCAATCTTCATTCCCACTAGCAGTACAAAGGGTTCCTGTTTCTCCACAACCTTGTCAGCACTTGTTATTTGTTGATTTATTGATGATAGCCATTGTGACGGGTGTGAGATAGTATCTCATTGTGGTTTTAACTTGCATTTCTCTGATGATTATTGACATTAGCATCTTTTCATATGTCTATTGGAAATGTTATTTAAGCATTGTGTGTTTTACAAAATCTTGAAACAACAAGGGCACATTTTTCTGATTTTCCCAACTGCGTAAATAATAGCTCATTTTAAGTGTCAGAAATTTAAAATCTATTTCACAGTTCCTGAGAACATCTTGAACTTCTAGTTCACTTTTATGAAATGTTTAAGCAAACACTACAAATAAGAGTGTTGCCCAAGACCAGTAATGTACATGCTCTCAACCACATTGTCAGCTAAACTAAGCTATTCAGTTCCTGATGTTGCAATCCATTAACAGGGAAGTCACCTTTTCCTTACAAAGGAACAATTTGCCTGGCAAGTGAAATTGCCCTTGTTGCAGGAGATAAACATCTCCTGCAACACTGATTAACTGTTATTAGAATTGCTAAGAAATTTCTAATCATACAATACCCACCTGCAGATGAGTAACGCCCCCCCCCCACCAAAAAAAAAGGAATGGGGGAGAAACAGATGGGTAATGAACAGCCAAGTGAATACTTATGATGTGACTGGGTTTCTAGAATCACTTGTTTTTCAAACGGGTAAAGTTCAACTCTGTTAAGAATAGGATTTACCCTAGGCCACTTAGGGTCAGTTTTTATAATTCCTTTTGCCTAAGTGTTCACCACCAATCTTAAATACTATCGCTTCACCTAAACAAAAGACAGACAAAGAGATAAAGGTCAAATGGAGTCTTACCAAATGTTACCAGCAATATGGTACTTCAGACATCTTGAGTTTTATAATTTTTCTTTACTAGAGAAAATATTATAAACTTGGGATGAATGATGGATAAAGTAGGAAAAGGATGTGTAATAATGATAAAAATATAATGTACTGTTCATAATTATATAATCCATCATTGAAACCAACATCTCCCTGGATATTTCTGTTACAATCCTTGGAGAAACATAGCCTTTGAAAACACCTGGACTTCAACTAATGTTGTCCATTCAATACAGACACTTATTCATTGGCTTAACAATATTTTGTTAATTGTTTTAGATTTTGTCATTGAGTAGAAATAAAAAATAATATATATAGTTTATTTTCTTCATGAATATGGTAATATAATTGGTGAGATAAGCACAAAATCAACTGCAGTCCATGTAAATACAATAATGGAGAAAGATACATTTTAGAAAGTTTTCTATCTGGAGAATGGCAGGATGAAAGAGGATTGTACCAAGAAGATGTCACTTGATAACCTTCAAGGTTTTAATTTTATTATTATCTAAAACTCAGAGGCCTTAGTCAAAAGTTGTACTCCATGCCTGGGACTATTATTACACCATAATTTGAATAGGCTGAATGATGCAACAATAAATGAAACCCTGAAGAGGTTATTAAGCTGTGGGGCAAAAAACGTGTTTAATATGGAACCTGGACATTAAGTATGGGTGATGAGATTGTCTGATGGTGGGGCAAAGGTGTAATGGGCACCATAACACAAAGGTACTTAAAACCAAAGAATGATGCAGGCAACTTCATAGAACATAACAGAATTTATTATGGGGTAATTCACTTACGATGCTGTAGGGTCAGAACAGACAGATGACCCAGCAAACTGTGCAGATTCTTCTCTGCTCATAATTCCTGTTACAGCACTTTATTTTTTGTATAGTATGACTCAGGTACTAATGATTGACAAGACTGAGGGACAAAGAATGCTGTTACCTCCTAGTCATCTTGTGATGGATGATTATAAGATGCTATTGATACTATCACCTGTTTGATACTGATCTGAGTTGTTATACCATTTTGGTCTTTACAGACAAAAATATTTATGGCTACATTTTAAGGAACACAGGTAATCATCAAGTAGAAGGCTTTGTTAAGGACAGTGAGACTGGTTAAAGGTCACAGAATGAAAACTTGAAGACATCTGGGATACAAAGATGGAGTTGGTTTCTGTTCACAGCCACATCTATAAAACATGATTTTCTCCTTCTCTCCAGAATAAAAGGAGGTAAAAGTTAGTTAATCTGGGTTCTGTATTCTCCAAAGCAGTGGAACTGTCCCTCCTTCTATCATCAAGTCCTAGATTAATAAAACAAAGATGGCACTTTTTGAAGAACAAGGGAGGTGCCGGAGGTTGTATCCTTGTTTCCTTACATATTTTTTCCTTTACATGCTAAATGAAAAGATAGGAACAATAAAGTGAAGTCACCTTACCTGAGTGGGAACGGCCTACTTCATTGTGGCCATCTGAGCAATTCTCAAACAACCTGGAATAGCCCTTCTGGTCTGGACATCTAGCTCACCGGGATTACAATTTTGATAGTTAAAAGAATATTTTTATATATGACTCTTACCGTATTATGTTACATAACTTTACATACAATTTTTTCTGCCACTTCCTAATATCACAGCAGTGCAGATGATGCATTTAATGGAAATATGTTGTGTTGCTATGGCCTGAGCTGTATTTTCAAAAGTACTTTCTCACAGTTTATTTTGCCTGAGGCCAATACAAATTTCCTCCTAACGCCAACTTTGTGCCTCTGATGATAAATATCAAGTGTTTTAATCTGAATTGCTGTTATGACACTCATGGAACAAGATATGACATAATTCAATAATCTGGGTCAGTTGCCATTCTATAATAAATGCATTCATAAGTGATCATGAACTTTCAGGGATACCTCCATGGCATGTTGCCAAATTGCTCACTGTGGAGTTTATCATTTCCCTTTTCCTTTGGATTCCTGTCAAATCCTACTACCTAAGTATCGCTTAAAAAGGCCTCCAGGTAATTAATTCGGTAAAAATATGAAAAGCAGGATAATTTGTTTAAAAGACTTTGTCACTTATTTAACAACTAATTACTGGATGCTCACTATCTGCCAAACCTTAAAAAAAGGCGCTAGGAATTCAACAATTAATTAACAAGGTATGGGTGAATCCCACTCGAAGAGATTTTACAACCTAATGGGATAGCCATTTTCAAAATCAGCTGCACTATAGTGTGGAGCCCTGATGGGAGCAGTGCGAGGTGGAAGGGGAGCACACAGAGTGGTGCCCGCCACAGACCTGAGGAGCGGGCACGCTGCCTCCTTGAAAAAGTGTAATAACATTGGTGGAGTAAACAGTAGGTCACAAATGCAGTTTAAAAATGTACCAAAACTTAGAAATAAGTAAGAGTTCGTCAAGGACAAGGATTCAGAGTGACTCTAGAAGCTAGGGTCATTCTAATCCCAAGAGATTAGGATGCAGTGAAACTGGAGGCAGCAAGCAAACTGAAGTGCCAGCTCAAGAGGCCATTCTGTTTTTATTTTGTCCAAATGGCAACTGTGAGCCATTAAAGTGTTTTCACTGTGGAGAAATAGAAACAGTTCTCTAATTGGGAATTGGATTCCAGAAAGTTCTGAGACTGGTATTATGCAAATTAGTACACTAAAATATTCAGAACATTTAGAATGAACTTGAGTATTTACATTTATCAATCTATCCAGCATCTACACAGCATGTGAGATTCCCATTTTTCCTTTCTGAGGAAACGTTGGTGAGTTGTTTCAGATACTGATTAAGCAGCAGTGGACTTATACCTGGAGAAAATGTTTATTAGAAAAAAAGATTTAAAGGGAAATATTAGGAAAGCAACATTTATTAAACTTTCACTACACGCCAGATACTGTGACAAGTACTTTCATGAACACTTTCTACTGCAAATTTACCTTGTAAAAAGAGAGGTAATGAGAAATGCACTGGGTTACATGGTAAACAACTCAGACCCATGTGACTTCAAACATGGGTCAAAGTCCCTAGTAGGAGTCAGAATCCCAGGACACAAGGCAGTGTTGTCCTTTCTCAAAAAAGGTTGTCCTGAAATGCAACTAAACTGCTCTCTTGTCAACACAGGAATTTCTTTACTTTTTTGATCTCCTAGATCAGGGTTTCTCAATACTGGCATTATTGACCTTTGGGGCTGGATAATTCTTTGTTGTGTGGACTGCCCTGTGCATTGTAGGGTGTTTAGCAGAATCCTTAGCTGCTACTCAAGATATTAGTAGCATATTCCCCGTTGTGATGACCAAAAATATCTCCCAACATTGCCAAATGTTCTGGGGGGCAAACTTATCCCCAGACAAGAGCAATGCTTCTCATCGATGATGTGGGAATGTCTAAGAATAAGATATTGGAGTTGGCAAAGTTTGCTTTAGTCCTTGGGGAAATAAGGAAACCTGACAACAAATTCAGTTCTTCATTCTGAGTTTATCTTCTTCCTCCCTTCATGTTTGGTATCAAATGTCCTTTCTTTCATAGAGTAATGGTAGAAATAAATAAATAAATGATCACATTTTTAGTTTTTAATTTCCTCACTTGGCATAATAAAATATCAGCCACCTTTTGTCAATTCTCTAATTTTTATTTTTGTGTTATTTCTTTAATTGTTTTTCAATTATAGTTGTCCCCATTTCCCCCCATTACTCTCCTCTGCCCTACACACCCCTACCTCCCACATTCAATCCTCCCTCATTGTTGTCTTTGTCCATGGGCCCTTTATACATGTTCCATTTGTGTTATTTTGTTTTATTTTTGTGCTATTTTATTCATCTATGAAATCCAAAATATCTTCTATAGAGAAAATTTAATGACTACCTCATTAAAAGGAAAATATTCTTACAGCATCTGGGAAGAATACATCTGGGTTAATTCTGACTAAATAAGGAAGTTTGTTTTAGAACGCTGTACATTCCATGTTATCCCCTTTCTGAAGAAACTCCTTCTGTCACTTATAAGTTTATTCTGATAATAATGAAAGTGTTAACTAATCTGGGCATATGCATTTTAATATAAAGTGAGTATATACTAGAAAATTCTTCAAGGCCAAAAGGAAAGTCTCTTTAGTAGTAGAATTTCAGGTACAAGAAATTGAGGAGCAATTAAGGGCAGGGAGTCTGGCTTAAATTATATTAATTTTGCTGCCAAAATTAGCCTTTAAAGTGACATAATTTCCATAGAAGTTAAAAAAAGTAAGTACACCTGCATACTGAGGAAGGAAAATGAATAAAGCAATATTTTAATAACACTTAAAGTTAATTTGTTTGCAGGTTACAAGTGCTTTTTTTTAGCTTCAATAGTGATTTGAAACAACACTTATAAAGCATAATACTTTTTTAAGATGCTAATATGTTCCAGGACATTACAGAAGATGGGATAATATAATTCTTCTGTGTGAAGTAACACACAGATTTTACACCTGTGGGTAAATCTATTCTCCAAGATCTATGCTATTGCAGAATTTTTGACAAAGTACGAAAACATTGTTTCTGGCTAGTCTGTAGCATCACGTGTTTCCATATCCCCGAGGCTTCTGTTTGGTTACTTACTCTTCCCTTTCTATTTCTTTCATACAAAGACCTGTATTCCCTGCATCGCCAACATGCAAAGTTGTTGTATACTCACACCGGAATATCTGAATCAGAGAGAACTGACATTATGCTGAGAGCTCTCCTGAAGTCCCCTCACAGGCCTGGAGTGATTTCGTAAGTTCAGTCTGAACAAACTTCAAAGTAACAGTGACTGTTTGGGCAAATGTGTGAAAAGAAAAAAACTCTTATCTTCCAGTTGGATGCAGATAAGAACCAAAGCAGGTCAATTTACTTTATTCAATTTTATTTAACAATAAATTCACTGAGCACTTTGAATTTTCTATAACTGATATTATAAATATTCTGTTGACATTAATTTTAATATATATTCTGTAAATAAAATTTTGATGAACTTTTTCAATGAAAGTTCTAGAATTCACTGTTTGCTAATTTGATGTTTGGTGTTTCTAGGTCAATGTTTTCTAATTGAGTTTTCCAAATCAGAGTGAATGGGTTTCCTTGGCTAAATTTTTTATGTTAACTTCCATCTATGTTGCTGTGTTTTTTTAAAAAGTACCTTTTCATGAGAATTGTAAAATAAGTTTTTTATTTCTATGGTACAAATTTCAAAGTGAATATTGGTGAATTAGTTAATCTATATTTCATGGATCATTACTGGAAACTACCATCTAGAGCCATTTGAAGCCAGAATAATGTCTAGTATTATTTCGTTTGTACAAAATGACCTCAGTCGGGATGGTGTAAAACCTTTCTACTCAAATTGTGGGCCCTAGATCAGTGGTATTGACTGCTTGTTAGAAATTCAGCATCATCTCCCCTCCTGGATCTACTGAATCAGAACCTGCATTTTACCAATAGTCTTAGGTAATTTGTGAACATAAAAAAAGACCAGATTGATAATTAACCCATTTGCCCTTTCCTTCTGGTTTACCACTGCTTAGCAAAAAAACTACTTCAGATTTCTAGACTTTGTTCCCTTTATAAAACAAGCATTAAGAACAAGACAATCTCTAAATTTACCTTAAGTTCTAAAACTCATTGCCAAATGTGTAGCACTTTTAAATATATTTCAAGAAGCCAAATATACTTTAAATGATTTGTTCTTTAAAATTGAAGTAAGTTAAGAAATAATTTGACCTTTTTTGAAAATAGTGGAAGTCTGAAATAATTTGAAATTATTTCTGTATGAAATACTTCACTAAACACTTAACGCAATTCAAATATTTTAATAATTTAACCTTTCCTTACCTTAATATGTATGCTTGTCATTCTTTTCTTTCTTCAGACCTGTATGTTTTAAGTGATTCATAACATTTTTGTCTCTTAATGATATGAGGTGGTTGCATATATTCTGTCTGACAATGTCCAAACAAAAGGGCGCTAGGCACATTGCATGAGAAACACTCTAAGCTTTGTGTCTAGTTCAGTTGGCTGAAACATTTCAAATTATTATTAGTATTTTATCTTCAATGCTTGTGCTGTTGAATATGTATATTTTGCTGTAGAGAAGAAAGGGGTATTTCTATTGAATATATTCACTCAGTCAGTGTGTATTGTGCCCTGTCTTCTCTATGGACAGAAACTGGTTGTTCACAAGGATTTTCCAGGGAAGAGCACAATGCCTGAAGTATAGTGAGCAAGCAGTAAGTGTGTGTTGATTGATATATGAAATGAATGAAAATTTTATTGATTTAAAACTCTTGGAGAAATAGGTCTGCTCAGTTATGGAGACTTAGCCATGTCGTCTCGGTTCTCCACTGTTCCTATCCTTTCTCACTATAGTTTTCCTTGGAATTACAAAGAAGTATGTACATGTGTTCCAAGACACTCTTTAGATAAAATGTTAACAACTTATATTAAAACCAGCTTCCTTCATTACATACCTAGAACCTGGAAATGCCAGAATTTCTTCTCTTTCTCTCATGAGGTGAAGAGGAATCCTGAAAACTTTAAGTATGATGTACACGCTTCAAGACCTTCTCATGGAATATTCTTTCCATACATCTTTATGGTTCACATCCTCATCAGCTTTAAGTCTTTCTCAAATGTTAACTATTCACATGGAGAACCTGCCTCCCTATGTCATTCACCTGGTATGCATGGGTTGATGGATGACATTGATTGCTGACCCTCCTGAGGGCATCAAGGTCTTTCTCATTGAGGACAACCTTACTGACTAGTAAGTAGGTCACCATTGAGGGCCCTGAGGGGGCTCCATAGACCAGAGCCCTGTTGGGCATGAAACTCCTAGGGAAAGACTTTCTGGCTTCCCTGCCCAAGGGCTACTTCCTGACCAAATTCTACCAGAATGTGGACGCCAATGATGAGATCTGTGTATGTGCTCTAGAGGGACTGGACAACTGAATTGGGAGTCCAAAATGTGTTGCTTTTCTACCCTAACCTTGAGTCTGCCCTTCACCAGGGAGCGAGTCATCTACGTTGGAAAACTGCTAGGAGTGCCTCTCCCCAAGGTATGGCTGAACTCTGGGATCCATGGGGGCCTGTGCAGAAGGAAGCCCCCTCTACTCTCCCCTTGGCCCCTGGGCACCTGGGAGGAGCTGAGGGCACCATGGACAGGAAACACGCCGGCAAGCACGATAAGAAGGTGGGGGCCAAGAAAAAGATGAGAGGCAACGCTGCAGTGACTGTACTGGCCTCCTCTCCTTTCCTGCCCCAACCTGACCAGACCCCTAACTCTGTTTCTAAGTTATTTAATTATGCCTGGAGTGGGAGAGGGTATGGCAGCACTGGGGCCTGGATTGTTTCTCTAAATAAGGTTGGAAAAGTAAACATAAAGGTAAGGTTTTGTCTTCCCTAGTTATTTTAAATTGCATTGTTTGGGTGTGTGCCCTGTTCTTTGCTTTATTTTTCTAAAGGTATTTATTCCCCTTAAGACAAAGTATATATATACTAATAATATATACATATATGATATTTATAATATATTAGTATACATTAACACATATTGAATATGTGTTAAATGTAAAATATTTAACGTCAATTTCCACTAAAATGAGTGCAAAGGGTTTGTATTCCTAACACCTAAAAAATGCCTGGTACCAAATATGTGTTCCATTAATATTTATTAGGTGAATAAATTTAGGGGTTCATCTTGTATTTTCCCTACCTCAACCCCAGGATTCCCATGTCTTGCTTCAGTGGTTTTGTTTTTTAGAGTTTTCATAACTTCTTGATTGTTTATATTTCTGTAACAATTTTAGAATCATCTTATTTCCAGGATAAAAGAAAATCTGTTGTCAGTTTTATTGTGGTGCATTAAAGAAAACCAATATCTTTATAAAATGTTGAGTTTTCCCATTTAATACATTTCCATGTATGTTTCTTCTTTCAAGTCTCTTTTGTGTCTTTCAGGGATATTTTAATGCCTTCTTCACACAATTTTTAATACTTTGAGTTTATTCTGAGTTATTTTATTTTTTATTAAAATGGTATCTTCTATTATATATAAGGGATATATTTAATTTAATTTTTCATATGAGGACTATTGGTAGCTGAATATTTATTTCATATTTTACTAACTTGTTTTATAGAAACATTTCAAATGATTCTTTTGAGTTTTTCAAGAGTACAATAATATTGTCTACAAATAATGAGAATTTCAGATGCATACTATTTATTTCTATTTAGAAAAAAATAGTTTAGACTGTCATTGCACAGGAGAAAATTCAGATTTTGACAGTCTCAGTGTACATGAATTTGTCCCTTTCCATTCACTCATGAATTCTTCATATTTATTGAGTTTCTGCTATATGCCAGGCACTGGGAATTATTATTTTAAAAGCAAAGAAAAGAAAGAAGCTGGGTTTTGTTCATGCCTTAGGGAAAAAATGCATTATTCATTTTATTCATTGGAAATTAAGATTTGTTAGTATTAACTGACTAGAAAAGGAGGAAAATTCTGTAGTATAAATTCCTAAAGGAACATTGTTTCTTATTTTTGATATGTAATATATTTAATGGATTTAGTGTTGAACAGCTTGCTACATTTCATAAATGCATCCATGAGTACAGACATTAGAAAGGGATTCACTGTATCTAAACTGATAAATAAAATATGTATTAAACTAGATTAAGTAACTATAGTTTATGTTTTTAACATTAAAAAATAAGATATGTAAAACATGACTAACAATTATATTGGTATAATGAAAATGTGTATAGTTGCACATATCTGTGTAAATTCATTAGGAAATATTGCTCGTTATAAGGTATTATAGAGAGCTGGAATATATTATATTTAAAGTGTGGGCTGTGGAATCTGACAGAGTTCAAATCTAGGCTCTGTTAAATAACAAAATTCAACTCAGTAAATTTGAACATCTAATTGGCTTTGTTAAGCCATTCGTGAATTTGGCAGCAAACAGAAGGGCACTGGAAAGTATTGTACAACAGGGAACGTTTTAGAGGAAGAAGAGTGTGGGAAGGAATGCATTAGCAAAAAGAAAACAAAGGATTGTTTTTAGACCAGGACGTCTTCTTTTGGGTGGAGGTGGGCAAGCCAAGTGTTCTGTCATGCAAATTGCCTCTTCTTCTTACGGCAATGGAGAAGGCCCGAGTAACAATTTATCTCACTGGTGTTGAGTGGAAAATTCCAGACTGGTTGACTTAAGATTATATTTCTGCGAAAGGTTGAAACTGTAACTAAATCAGGTATTAAATCTAGGTTTGGTATTGTAACAGGGTAGTCAGGTCAGATACTGGGGAGTGGGGGAGACCCCAGTCCGGGCGGAAAACGATCAGGGGAAACCTGGTCTAAGAGGCTGCATTCCCCTGGAGGGTTAGTTAGCACTGCCCAGGCAGCTGAATACAACTGCCTGAGGCAGGTGGAGTCTGCCTGAGGCAACTGTAAACAAAACAAGCCAGCACGTTCCCTGGCAACCTAGAAATGCAGCAGGGACTTAGCAGGGGAGGGGCTATGAGAAAAGGCTGTTGACCACAGCTGCAGTAAACATCATGTGTGACCCCTGGCAGCGGGGCAGCTAGTGACCAAGCTACAGTGAATTTGTACTGAGGCTGCTTGCGCCTGAAAAGGTCAAAATACACGTATATGTTGGAGGTCAGCAAGCTGTATCCGGGGTTGGATGCCCCACCCTGGGGCCAAGACACTTGTGTGCCTGTGCACAGCTGGGAAACATCTGTTCCCTTCTGCAAAATGGTGGCTGGAACAGCGACAAAGACAGTTATGACAAACATGACCGACATTGGCTCACATTGGTTGAAAAGCTGGACACTCCCACAGCAATGGGATTCTGGAAGGGGACTTTAAAACAGAACACGCACAGAAGCCTCTCTGTCTTGCTTGCCTTGTGCGCCCGGTTAGGGTGTGCTTGTGGAGTGCCCACAGGGCTGGCAGATGCTGGGCCCACTCGGAGCTTAGGCCTCGCCACAGTGGGAAGCCTACTCACAGAGGTGGAATCCCATGCTGGAAGGTGTGCCTCCCTGGGCACCAGCTCTTGGGATACTACAACACGTGCAACACACTGCGCGGGTCATGAGCTGCTTCCACTCCCTTGGCCAGAGAGCAGCACGTGGAGGCTGGGAGCAACACAGGAAAGCATGAGCTGGGAATGTTCCTCCGCCCCAGGGGTGCAGGCAGCGTCCAGCGCCAGGGTCCCACGGACGGAGTTTCTCTTGCATGACTATCCGGAGTGATCTGGCAGCACTCCCCAGGCCCAGGAGAGAGAGAGAGAGAGACCTGTGTGAGGCCATGGCGACGCTAAAACCCACAAGTGTGCACCAGAGAGAGAGAAAGCCTGAGGATGGAGACCCGTTTGTGTAGCCGCCTTGAGCTTCAAAAGGACAGATAAGCAATAACGGGAAACTTCGGGACATGGATTTTGAGTTCAGTCTCTCTGGGAACATGGGAATTTCTGTGCTTTGCAGAAGAGGTTGGCTAGGAGCAGGGATGCTCTCAGGTCCCCCCAGTTGGGTGCCCTGTTAATAAAAACCTCTTTTGTTCCCCCCAAATCTTTGTGTTATGCTTGTACATGGCAGCAAGCAGCTGGACCCCAAGCTGCCTGGTTACAGTTCCATGGGTTTTTAGCACAAGTGACACAATTTTGAGCCTGTGGTTTCTTTTTAACAGCTCTTGCATTTACAGACTGATTGGTATTGGATATGTTGAAACCTCCTGGAAACTACTTTCTCATCTTCAGAATGAAAAAAAATAACAGTACCAAATGACAGTGTTTTTATGAGGATGCGATGTGTTTTACAAGGATTCAAAATGTTGAGAACAATCCTTGGCACTTAGTAAAAAATAAATGTTAAGAAACATAAGGTGAAATAGACATTGGGAGTAAGCGTAGTAAAATTCTTTGATCTAGCTTCACATTTGCTTTTGTAGAATATGGTCATTGTAAAGTACATAATCTCCATGATTCTCCCCATGTTTATACAGTTTATCTCTTTGGTTAGATTATATTCCAAGCCACAGAGAGGTTCCAAAGCAGTGATTTGCATTGTTCCAGGAAGGAGGATCAGTTGTTTGCTATGTGTTGGACTCTGCCCAGTTGGCCTGGAATTGTGCAAAATTAGTACAACAATATTTGATTAATATAGTCCAACACAAACATGGGGAAATGTCTTCCCGATCGACTCCATCCATCCGGACTAAAAAGTAAATCCAAGTATAACTGAGCTCTTACAAAACCAGGCATTTTCATTTATAAATTTAAGATTGTATAAATAAGAAAGCACTTGTTTGGGATTAGAAAATATTCTAAAGTCAACAAATCACTAAGGTCTTTGTTGAAAGCCTTTAAAGATCTGAATGGTGTATGTTTCCTTTTGTTCATTGACCTGTGATATTTTCAAGGTATTTTACAAAAGTAAAGAGAGGAACTACTAACTTATTATTTCACATCAAACAATGATAAATAAATACAATATTTTTATTGTATTTTTTTTTAATTCTAGAAAGCCCTGAACAAAAATAATATGCTTGAAAAAAAAGCACAGCCTACTTTTGAAGAAATAGCACAACTGTACAAATTAATCCTTTTTAGAGTCAAACTTTGGGTGGCCCAGCTAAGCAAGTCACTCTGCATTATGGGTGAATTCATTTACTTTTTCAAAGTTTTACATTATTATATCAATAACATTGAGAACATCACATGTGATTTCACTCCACATCTGTCACACATTTTCAAATATATTTCAACCCATTTTCCTCCCTTCTTTCTTTTTATGTAAGATGATTGTGTTCTTTCTGCATTTAAGGACAATTTTTCCATGACTTATATTTTAGATCCCATTCTGTCCATGTCTTTGACCTTACTTTTTAAACAATTGGTCCATGTCTGAAATAAGTTAACATTTTATTTATTTACTTATTTTTAGAGAGGGGAAGGGAGGGAGAAGGAGAGAGAGAGAAACATCAGTGTGTGGTTGCTTCTCATGTGGTCCCCACTGGGGACCTGGCCCGCAACCCAGGCATGTGTCCTGACTGGGAATTGAACCTGCGATGCTTTGGTTCGCAGCCCACGCTCAAACCACTGAGCTACGCCAGCCAGGGCTAACATTTTGAATTACCTAGTTTTTGCCTCATCCTATGTGTAGGCATACCTAGTCTTGGTAATGCCTTTACAATATGCAATTGAACAAAAAAAAAAATGTCAGTTAAACTTGGTGAAAGTATTTCCTTTTGCAATATTTAAGTCAAATCACGTTTACTGTCTCCAATATTGCAATACCCAAGGCTATTGATTTTAACCTACTTAATGAATAGTATCAAGATTAAACCTAAGGCTGGTGGGGCTGAGCAGTAAGAGATGACCTTGCATGGAGTCAGTGTAACTGATGAAGGTTAAGAATATAAATAAGTAAAGGGTGCCTTTTTGAAGTTGTGGAGAACTGACACTCTTTGCTTTTATACTTATATAGCTTTAGAATAACACAAATTTTCTAGTTAGAATTTGCTTTTGTTTTTCAAGCCCCACTTTATATAACAAAGTCTAAACTCAACAAAATTCTGTAACAGAAGCGAATGAGTTATAAACAAGTTTGCCCTACTTCAGAGCTAGTGGGACTTCTTTCAGTTTCTCAAGTAGAAAGGTCTTTCTCACAACAAGGCTTTTACCCATGAGTTTTAAAGTATTTTCATAATGTATCTGTATTTAAAATATAAACACACTATTGTAGGCCAATATTATCTCTTCTTGGAAAAGTTCTTTCGGCAAGCCTGTTAGCACTTAAGAACACTAATATTTATAAATCTCAGAGGACTACGTACTTTACTATGTTTTGGCCATAAGAATGGCCTCTCCTATTCTTTTCAGATTACATTAAATTAAAAAAATACTGGAGAGAGTCAGATGTGTTCCAAGGATCCACCAAAATGCTTGAAGCACAAAGATGAATACAAAATGATTCTAGCTCAGGTTAGCTTGAAAGTATGTGCCATTGTGCTCCTTGTAACTGCAGTTATATAATTTGCTTGTGTTATTCTTGCAATTCCCATTATACAGAATGGGGCAAAAGTAGGTTTACGATTGTGAGTGTGCAAAACACAGAGTACTATTGTATAAAACCTCTGTATTATTATGTATTATTATTGTATTATTTTCCATATAAACAACTGTAAACCTAGTTTTACCCCACCCTGTATAACTGAAGTCCAGATCTCTGAGCACAGTGCTGGCTTAATAGATATTATTTTAATCAAAATGAATTATATATTAAATAAGGTTCTCAGAATTTTTTCTTGTACATATGTTCCTCAGCCCAAGTCAACAAACGATAAGCCCCCTGAATGAGCCACATCTAGAAGTGATCAGTGTGCTGCATTGTGGCACAAGGACAGGTTCTGTAAGATCATCTTGGTTCCCTTTATCCTACCTCCCGCAGTGTGTATTAGTAAATCTATTTTTTCTTGAGAGTTTTTATGTGTTACACCAGAGGCACAGACATGTGAGTCCCCAAATGTCCAGATAACAACTTCCAATTCAGTGGAATTCTCAATCATATTAATGAAAATATATTTCTTTCCTGGGCTCTGAAACCTCTAAATCAGAAAGGCCCATTGTCTGAGAAGGAAAAATAAGTATTTTACTGTAGCCACACCTTGACTCCCAGAGTCATATGTTTCTATCTCTGCAAGAAGGAAGAACAGGCACTTCAATATAACTCATTCTTAAACCTCCATGCAACAATCTCCCATAATGCCTTGTTCTAAATTTATAATCATCCTGCAACAAATTTGTTAAGGCCGATAAAATGGTGTGGTTCTTTACCTCAGGCCATTTAATGTCCTGTTTTTTTATACTTTGATAATTACCCAAAATATGGCTTTCATTCCAAAGAAATAAGTTAGAGAACTCCATTTCTGGATGCCAGGGAGCAGATAAGTGATGTAGTTTCAACCAGTTACATGCATTGTTGTGAGACCTGAAATCAGAAGTGAGTGAAATGAGGAGGCAGTAGAGGAAAGTGTGAGTATGAGTAGCAATTTCTAGTTCCTTAAGGATAAGATAAGAAGAACGTTTCTTTACTTCTAGTTCAATGTGTTTATTCCACAACTCTAGGAGTCAGAGGTGGGGATTCTGATCATCACTAGTTACACCAATCATAACCACACAATTGGGTACTGAATAAACAACCAGGAGATGGATCTGGGCTCCCTGAGGTATACTATGAAGCCAACTGGCATCAAAATTCCAGTTCTTGATTGTCATAATCCTTTTCTCTCAGGTATTATTAGCATGATAATATATAATATTTTGTAAAATGTTTTTATATCTTTCTTTCCCAGATCTCATGTGCTTTATAAAGTGTTCAGGTTGTATATCTTTGGAAAACCTAGGAGGAAGATCATAGGTAAGTATTACCTACATAACTGAGGTAGAAACCAATGAAAATTATGTAAATATTTGTGGATAAAAATTCAGCTGTCCATATCACACATTGGTGGAAAAGATAATTAAATAATCTCCTCTTCACCATTAATGAAACATCCATTGAGAGCAAGCATTTGGGGACCACATTTCTGCTGCTTAATATGTAGTACTGGGCTGAATACTTCTAAAAGTTCTAGGAAAATTAAAAGAAATGACAAGCCCAGAATGCTAACCCTTCTCATCCAGACTTCTGTGACAGAATTGATTCCTAAATTCTTGATGGATGTAATGAATTACCTTCTGTCTTATGCATTCAGAAATGTACTATGTATGCACCATCCTTGAAAACACTGAGAAAACAGTCATGTAAATCATTCTCTGTGGGACTTAATTCTCTCATATTATCCAGATGAGAAAGGCTGCTCTTCTGTTTTCGCTAAAGATCTGTATTGAACACAGATGTCACCAAGATGGCAACATAGGAGGCCCCTAGAATTCCCTCTCCCCATGGATGCACCAAGAATACAGCTACACATGCATCAGTTCACTCTGGGAGAAATCCAGAAACTACTTGAGTAACTCCTACATATAGAAAATTATCAGCATGTATAAACACAGTGATTAAAATAAACAATGGAACTTTTTGGGTTCAGTGCTTATAGAAAAACATGAATTTATATGTATGGTAATTAATATGATTTTTCTGTTCATTCAGGACATTTTCATATTTTATTAAGACAAATTCAGTAAATATAGACATTGTTCTATATTATAACTATACTATTATTGTATTATAATATAATGTAGACATTGTTCCATTTAATAAACTCTGTTTCTGTAATTGCCTCCTAACCTGTCTCCTTGCTTCCAACTTTGTCCTCCAATGTTGTTTGTCCACACAGAAACCAAATTGATTCCTAAAACTAAAATGAAGCACATCACATTCTCACTTTCCTTTAAACCCATAAGGACTTACCACTTCCCAAAGAAGAAAAGCCCAAGTCCTTACAGGCACCTATTACATGTTCTCACTTTGTTATCTTGGTTGTGCCGTCATTTACTCAGCTCCAGGCATTTTTACCTTCTTGCTGTTCCTAGAACATACTGGCCATACTTTCGTTTTCACAGGCTTTTTCCTTCTCTCCAGGTCTTTCTCTCTTTCACTGTGATAGTCTGTCTTCTAACTTATCTCCTTCACTGTCTATTGGCTAATTCACTCCTCTGAAGCCATTACTCATTATGTATGTCTGACTTTGACTGTCTTACTTGACAGTCTACACCACTACCAGTGCTCACAGTCCTCACACTTTCTTACCTTTTTTCCTTCTTTAATATTTATTACCCTTTACAGAATTTACTTACTTTTATTGTTTATTGCTAATCTGACCATTAGAAAATGTAAACAAAATTTACATTATAAATGTAAACATTAGAAAATGTAAACATTGGCAGGCATTGTAGGTCAACCAGTATTTCTCCAATGAATAATTAACCCTGAACTTTAATGCATCATAAGTATAGATTAAGAATTATCTAAAGAAATGTTTTAAAATATATGTAAAACATAAAGAAATGAAGCTTTGCCATACAACACTATAGTTGCTGGGTTCACTTGACTGAAGATTCAGTAGGCTATACCAGGTTATTATACAAATAATAGGGCATACTTGTGAGATACATAAAAAAACACATCTTTTACTTTTCAAAAAAACAAATTACATGGTTAAATATTTTGTCATTATTTTATAAATTATTAAACACTTTAAACAAAAAACTCAATACCTGGAAGAAAGGAAATCACTTTTCTAAACAATTCTTGAATTGAAAAGAATTTCAAATAGTAACTACAGAGTATTTAAAATAAATGATATTAACAGCATTGCATATCTAAATGTAAGAGATGTGGCCAAAGTCCTATTCAGTCATGCATTCAAGTCCTCACCGGTTCATTCATATTCCGGACCATGACCATATGGCCATATGCCTCTCTCCACAGTGTTCTGTTCTTCAACCTCATCTCAGCTTTCTTAGAAACCATTAGCATGTTTTTTCATAAGGCTTCCTCCGTGGTGAGCAGAGCTGACTGCTAGAGACCCCTGGTGGAAAAATGAAAAGATAACAAGAAGAGTGTCAGCATGGTGTGCTTTGAGCTAAATTGTGAGGAAGTGGCACGCTTTTCTGTTGCCCTTCAGTGCTGTTTCTTCAGTGCTCTCCTTCCCAGTTTCTAGTACCCGCTTTGAAACTCTGATGCTTCTGTCCTGCCTCTGTTGTCCTCTACATGGCCCACCTTTTTCAGCAATATCACATGTATCAAGATTTTCTCCATCACTAGCCAGTCCACACAAACTCACTTGTAATTTCATGAACAAAATAGAAACAGACTCACAGATACATAGAACAGACTGATAGCTGTCAGAGGGGAGAGGGGTTGTGGGGGGGCTGGGTGAAATAGGTGAACCGATTAAGCAAAAAAAAAAAACCCTCATAAACACAGACAACACTATGGAGATTACCAGAGGGAAAGGCGGGTGGTGAGGACAGGTAGAAAAGGACAAAGTGGGGATAAATGGTGATAGAAAAAGACTTAAATTTGGGTGAAGAACACACAATACAATATACAGATGATGTATTGTAGAATCACACACTTGAAATCTATATAATTTTATTAACCAAGGTCACAACCAATAAATTCAATAAAATTAAACAAAACAAAACAGACTGACTTGTCTTGTACTCTATTCCATAAGAGCATAGCTCTCTGTCAAGAATAAACCAATCAATAGTTTTAAGCTAACTGATTTAACTCCTAAAGTTGACCTAAAGCACAGTCTAGAAAAGGAATCCCTTTGGGTTAAAGATAAATAGCTTTCATCAGGATTGCACTGTAATGACTACAATTATCAGCCATTTTTGTGCTTTTACAGCACATCCTCTTTAAAAGAGATGTCTATAATTCCCCTCTTTGCTTTCTTCCTGTTCTCTCTTGAACTCATTTGTCTTTTTTTTTCCTACCACTTCATCAAAACTGCTCCTGTCAGAGTCTACAATGACGTCCATTTCGTCCAAATCCAGTGCCAGTGTCTCTGCCTCCCTTGCCCAGAGGCAGCCAGGCTGGCCCTCCACTTCTGGGTGGTGGTCTGGAGGATGTGGGACCAGGCCCTGAGCTCCAGGCTGGAAAATGGTTCGGGGAGGGTGGTGGGTAAAGCCTCACAGCTCCCAATGAGCTCCTGGGAAACTCCGCCCCTGCCCGCTCTTCAGGGGAGACTGTGGGTTGCTCATACAGAAACTGTCAATGCCTTCCCTCTCCAAGTCTCAGTTTGAGACACCGAAAGGGGCCAGTGGGAGGAGAAGCCACAAGAAAGAGCGACCCTGCCCTCTAAGGCGATGGAATATTAATTCCAGCAAGGACAGACTGCCCCCGCCTACCCTTCCACCCCTCCCCACCCCTCCCCACCCCTTCCCACCCCGTGCCCCCGCTTGCCTGCTGCCTGATGCCTGCGCCTCCGCAGAGAGAGTAAAACCTGTACTCTGTGCACCACTCCCTCCCGCTGAGACCAAACACGAGGGTGGACAAAAGTAGGTTTACAGTTGTTTGTTGCCAGCCTTCATTATTTACACTTTCTTGCAGTTTGCTTTCTATCCTCAAGCGCACTTTGACATTGAGTGTAAATTTACTTTTGCTTACCCTCTTTAAGGTGTTTCCTCCCTTGACTGTTCTATAGAGTCCTCCACCTTCATCATGGAACAGAAAGAAAACATGCTAAAGACATTCATCTACCTATGGGGAGTATTAACATATCTACCATTCTTCAGGCAGTATACCTATATGGACTTGTTGATATTCCTGTATGTGCATTATTATTAAATCCTTCAAGCTACACAGTTGATCTGTAGCTAGTTGTCAAGAATCTCATTATCTCTAAGCCAAATAATCCAAGTGGGATGTTGGAAGTGCAGAAGGTACTTTAAAAGTCTATTTTGGAGTAAAAAGAACACTACACCTATAATAGAGAAAACTGAAAGGAGTGATCAGTTTAAGAAAACCCCAAAGCTCTGCATTTGGGTGGGTTGTGGTAGCACTGCCTCAGCCAAGAAGGGGCAGCTTTGTAATTCTTCAACTCAGATGACATACCTTTATATAAAGGCAATTTACTCTCCTGCAACCCTCCCCAGGGTTGCTTTTTCTCATGTGCACACAGGTATGACATGGTTAGCAGGGGTCTTGTCTCAGCCTTTCAAAGTTCACAGGGGTGGATGGAATTAAATTCCCTCCAGTCATATCTGGCAAGACAGCTTCAAATCATGGGTCCCCCCGGGGCTTACTTGAGGGAAGTGCATCACAAAGCCACATCTCAAAATTCTAGAGGGAGCAGGTTGACTATGACATTTCAGCCTCTCAGGACTGGGAGGAGCCCTCTGACTTTGCTCACCAGGTAAGTCATTTCGCTAAGAGCACCAGCAGACAGGCCCCACCCTGAGTGCTTCCATGGTATAAGAACCAGGCTGCTTGATGGAAATCCTTGACTCATTTCTTCTGTGACTCTGGGCAAGCTACTCAGCTTCTTTGTACTTCAATTTTAAAATGGGGGCAGGGGAGGGATGTATAGTTGTTATCTTAAGTCAGTTTTCTTTTACTCTGAAGCTTGTCTGAAGCATCGAAGCATCTATATATAACTAAAGGACAGAGTTTGTGCTTTGTTGAAGAGAGACCACCTCAGAACCTTCATAGTAGAAGAACAACGCCAGGCACCTCAAACTTCCTAGCTCCAAAGAATAGACTCCTGGGGACAGACTTCAATGGCTTTACTTGGACAATGCTCCAAGGTGCTGCTCAGGATTTCCAGAACTCTGTTTATTTGAGAAATGGACAATTTCATGAGACCACTAGCCCAAGACTTAGTGGAGTAAGAATTGCTAACATAAATGAAATAACTGATAAACTGTACTGTGTTTACTGTGGATGTTGTTTTAATGTTTGATTTTTTTGAGATATAAGGAAGCCTTTTTTCTTTTTAAGCTGTCTATAACTGTTAACTAATACATTCTTTAGACAATTGAAATGGATCATTTAAAAATATCTGACTTTTACTGTCTGCCTTCTCCCCAAATTCAGAGCGTATTCTTATTTTTCATGGTGATATAGCTATTGCAACTGTTAAAAAAAGAGAGAGAAAGAAGAAAATACTCAGAAGACTAATAGTGATAGTTCACGTGCCCCTGTTATATGCAGTGAATGTGAGTTTGGTTAACACATCCTGTAGTTGAGGAATCAATCTCAGGAACCTCTCAATTCAACAAAACCTCTTTATAATCTGGGACTAAAATAATAGCATGCAATAGACATTAGCAAATCATCTTGCCAAATATTACAAAACCTAGGTATGATAAAGGAGAAGGAAAATAAAGGTGTTTTTGCTTTTCCAAAAAAGTCAAGAAAAAAGTAGGAACAATTTGCAAGTGCCCCTTTAATAGTTCTAATAGGTAAGTCTTGTCTGACTTTCATGAGGTTCAATATAATTTCCAAACTGTGTTTCAAACCGCCATCAGATCCACTTAAGAAACCTAAGAAGATGTAATTTCCATCACCTCCAATTGTAGAGTCTCAGAGTGCCCACAAAAAATTGGCTACATCCAAAGGAGGCCAGATTTTATTATTAATGGGAATGACACTGGTTAATAAAATTACATAGGTTTCATGTGTACAATTGTATGATACATCATTTGTATATTGCATTGTGTGGTTACCACACAAAGTCACATCTCCTTCTGTCAACATACATTTGTCCCTCTTTATCTTTTACTAACCCCTTACCCCCTTTTCCCTTGGGTAACCACCATACTGTTGTCTGGGTCTATGAGTTTTTGTTTGTTTGTCTTCTTGTTTTCAGTTTTATATCCCATATATGAATGAAATCATATGGTTCTTGACTTTTTCTGTGACTCACTTCACTTAGAGTGACATCCTATGGAGTACGTGTCGTGAGAACAGATTGCAAATTTTTAGAGCTCCTCCACAGCCTTAGAGAATTAATCTTTCAGAAGGCCAGAGCAAAAAGCACCATCCCCACCTTCTAAAAAACTTCCCACATCAAAGTGATGAGGACAGTCATGCAACTGCTCTGCAGTCAGTAGAAGCTGTTGATGCAAACAGCACTCAGAAGCAAACTGCTGAAAAGCTACCCAACCCACATGTCTCTCTTGTCTCTCGGCTCCACAGTCATGAACAGTGTGTTCTGCTCCCACACTGATAGGTGAGACTTCTGTTCCTCATGGCTCAGAAATTACTGATGCGGCCATTGTTGACTTCCCTGCTGATTGTTTTGATTTTCTTGCATATTCTACATTGGTTACCTTGACAAAAGGATAAATTAGTTTATATTTGTATGGTATATTAACTAGGTGAACATAAATCTGATACTACATTGATACTACTTGGTAATCAGAAATATTTATAAGCTATATTAAATATTAATGAGTTATGCTAAAAGCAGAATCTAGAAAACTAGTAATATCAAAATGTGTTTAGTTCAACCCTGACTTTTAATTTTTAGTATGTAAGACAGCTTGCATTTTTTTTTTTAGAAGTAACTCAACATTGATTTTTTTAAAGATTTTATTTATTTAGTTTTAGAGAGGGGAAGGGAGGGAGAAGGAGGAGAAGGAGAGAGAGAGAAACATCAATGTGTGGTTGCCTCTCATGTGGTCCCCACTGGGGACCTGACCTGCAACCCAGGCATGTGCCCTGACTGGGAATCGAAACTGCGATACTTTGGTTCACAGCCCGAGCTCAATCCACTGAGCTACGCCAGCCAGGGCGACAGCTTGCATTTTTTATCTAATTATGAAATTAGTGTCAAGTTAATGGAAGCTAATATTATTTTAATATTTTGTAAACATGTGGTTTTTACATCTTTAGAACTTAAATTGCATAAGGAGAGTTTCAAATAAATATTTTATATATACATAAGTTTCCTATGAAAATGTTGCTACACTGTGACAGTTATTTCACAGTTGACGTGTACAGAGGAGTAAGTGTTAGTGTATGACTATTTGAAAAAAACTGAAGACTATTGGAACCTCCAGATATTCTGGTTTTAATTATAGTAAAATGATAAAATAAAATCATTATATAAATTTACAGCTGAGTTCCAGCAAATATCACAAATCCAGTCATTATGAAGGATAAAGAGAATAAAGAGATTTATACAAACTTTATTAGCATCTCAATCTACATAATTTTATTTTACCATTTACTAGAATTAAAGCTACAATTTCTGGAACATATAGATACATTAATCCAGAACTGTTAAGAGAAACAAAACCTAATTTGCTAGGTTATAATTTTAGTGTCTTCGATTATTAATCTATTAGGCTGAATAATATCTTACATATTGAATTATTATTTATATTTCCTGTTTCATTAATAATTTCCTGATGTTCTTTCCCGTAAATCTATTGAGGTATTGATGTTTTTTCCTATTCAATTTGTGACTGTTATTTAGAAGTCTTGTTTTGTGCTATGGAAGGGGAATGCTAATGTGGAGGAACACAGTACTGAGATTAAAGAGGGATCCTTTTGTAACTCAGAAAAACTTCTTTTTCAACCAAGCATAAATCTTTGCAGGACTATCATGGAGCAGTGAGAAACAGAAAGCACAATTGCGTGGGCATTCAGATTGGCTAAAAGGAGTCTTAGCAAACGATGGGTAGCTGCTGCCACAGCCGGAGTCCCTTCATAGCCTGCGTAAGTTCTTATGTGATGGGTGTATTAATTATTTGCAATAGCCACTAAAATATTTCAATATTTATTATTTTATTTTAAAATTTAGTTATTTTTATCTATAGAGTTAAATATATTGAGGTTAAATAAGCCATTTTCCCATTATACAATTTTCAGTATTTTTTTTGCTCACAAGGATTGTGAGCAAAACAGTAATACAGTATTGGTATTCTTAGAATACAGTATTGGTATTCTTAGAAAATTCCCTTTAGAGTTATGAACACATACGTATTTTCTTCATCTAGACTTTTATTTTGGAGTAGAGTATAAAATGCAATTTTTTTAGAAAATTGTCACCATTTGGCTCAACACATCTATTGAATAATGTGTTTATTCCCCATCGATTTATTTTGCCACCTTTAAAACAGATTAATACTTTTGCATAAAAATATATTTATAGATTACTTATTTTCTTTCATTTATCTGTCTCTTATGTCACATTCACATTGAAAAAAAAGTTTAAGTTTTGGAACATGTTTAATATGTGAAAGAATACTCAATCCACTGAATTATCATTGAATTTTTTGCTGTTTATTCTCTTTATCTTATCTGAACACTTCATGTTTATTATATTTTCAAGTTTAGAGAGTTAACTGAAGTAAACATTTTCTGACTTTTATATATATATATATTTTTTTTTTCTTTGCGTTTCTTCATAGAACATTATTTTTCTTCTACCCAAAGGAGTGTGTTCAAAAAATGCATGTCTTTCTCTTTCTTCATTCTTAAATGAAGGTATGTCCTGCTATGAAACAAGATACTATTAAATCTGGAAGGATAGCCCTCAGTTTTCTGGACATTTTCATTAAAGAGCCTGCAACTTTTGGAATACCTATCTCTCGTATAAAGCTGGAGAGCAGTTCAGTCATACAGTGATGTTACAATTTCTAGGACTTGACAGGTGGACAAATACTGCTACTCTTCTCCGTGAGTAAATCTAAGAGGCTTCCCGAGGCCACTAGAAGACCATGAAGTGTGTTTATGCTCCAGAGAAGGAGGTGTGCAGAGCAGACAGGCCCAAACCTGCATCACCACTGTTGGCAGGACTCTAAGAATGGTGTTTTTTTTGCCCAAACCAATAGTGATGCAAAGGGGTTTTTTGCTGAACTCTGCTTTCTGGCTCCGTAGATGGAGGTACGGGCTATCTTCCACCTTCAGTTGTGAGCATTCGAGGCCAATTTATTCTCTCTGTAGAGTTGTGGTGCAGCCAGTGTGCAAAAGTCCATGGAATCCTCATCTCAAGTAGTGGCTCTTCACTGGCCTCCTGCACTGTTTTTGATATCATTTCCTAAATTAGGGTAACGTTTTTCACCTGTGCAGTATCACCCTCCGTTCTCTATGTCGATTTAAGGGCTGTTATTAGAAGTGTTCAAAAGCTACATTTTAGTCACGTCTCAGCTCTCTACTGTCATGGCTCAGCTGGGAATAGTCTATTGGTTGTTAAGGAATTTGTTTAATTCTGTCTCTTCAGTTGCTATAGTTGTAGAAATTTCTTTCATTTCTTTTCTGACATTTATTTTAAAATTTAATTTGTGCTACCATTCTGGTCTTTCCACAGGTCATATATATTGCAGTGTATTTTAACAAGAGGCTGGAAAATTTTCTTTTCACTGGAATATTCTGTTAGTTTTAGACACATGCTCCTATTTGCTTTAAAGGTATCTATATAATCTCAGCAAAAGACTGAAAAATGAAGCTACTTCCACCATTGTTCCTCTATTTTCAGGTTCTCTTTGAGTGCAGTTATCATACCTGGTATTGCTTCACCTGGATTATAACCTGTACACTGCTTGCAGACACACACACTGAAGAGAGCTCTTGTTTGTAACTGCCTAAAAGTGTTTTGAATTATATATGGTTCATTGTGTGAAAAAAAAAGCATTCCTTTTTTTCAACATCTAGAAGACAACTGTTATCTTTATTCTAGGCTAGCACTGTCGAATCAATTTAAGAAATGATGAAATTATTCTATGTCAGCACACTGGAAATTGTAACCACTAGCCACGTGTGGCTATTGAACACCTGGAATGTAGTTAGTTCTTTTAACTTATTTAATTATAATCAATTAAAATTTAAGTCATGTGGGATTGATGGTTAGTATATTGGATAGCAGCTCTAGGTGTGGTTGGGATTTGGGCAATAAAGTATTTAGAGAATTATTTTTCACCACCAGTTTCTTTGTCAGGAGTAGAGTAACAAAATCAATAACTATTTCTGAAGAAGCTCTTTGGTTACCCTTTGTGAAAAAGCGGTACATTTACTGATCATGGTGTGTTTATCTATTGTGCTTACACAAATTAGCACTCGAGCAAGAACTGATGTCCAGTTCTTGCGCTTGTGGTCAGTCAGAAGATACTACATTAGAGAAGTAGTAGACAGACAGCGAAAGAATAGAGCCTCAACAAACATTTTAATTAGGAAAAAACTATAATAGAAAGTGTAGCTGATTACAAGATGGGTTTTGGAGATTAACAGGAAAATGTGGGCCTTGGCTTGGCCATTATTAGCTGTGTAATATTTGCAAGTTACACAGACTCTCTGAGATTCATTTATTTTACTACTGAAGTAGGGATAGTAATAATACTTCCATAACTTTTTAAGGTGTATAGTAAAATGCCTGGGATAAACACTCTATATGTGTTAACTTTTCATCTAATTAACTCCTTCCTACATGTCAAAGCATACAATTATACAAATTTAGAAATATGTGAATATTGTAAAAGAGCATGCCTGGTATACAGAGAAAATTACTTTAATGATGGATAAGTAAATGGATCTTCAATTTCCCAAATCCATGAGAAAGAAACAATAGGTGTTCATTTACAGATGCCTGTGAATATAAGTTGGTACCACTGGGAGGCAGCATAATACATTAAACAGGACTTAGATAGGAAATGGATTAGGATACAAGTCTTAGCTGTATTATTCAACAATTCTGTGACTCAGAACAAATCCTGTAGTGATTTCAAGTTGAGTATCAAGTGGAAATAATGACGTTTGTCTTGCCTACATAACATTAGAACTGTGAGAATCACAAGAACTGTGTTAAAGCATCTTTAATACATTACGCAGAAAGTCCTCATTCTCCAATCTTTTATTCATGAAACCACTGCAGATATGAGGTTGTATAAGAGAACAATAAATGTTAAAAGCAAGAAATCAAAGTTATTCACTGATGAACTTACACTTATAAAACTGGCTTGCAGGCTCTTTCCCTTCCCACCTGGCATTAGCCTCTATCTGTGTCATGACATCAAGGACACTGTGAACTGCCTTTTACCAGCTGTTAGATGCTAAAACTTGATACTATGGTGCAAATATAATGTATTATGCAAACTAAAATTGCTTTCAAAATATTTAGGATTTTATGAGAGCCATGAAAGTAATAGAGATTGTTTAAATCACAAGCAAAGTGCCTAACAAATGAAAGAACATCAGAGCTGTACAAGTTAATGACTTACATGGATGGAGAAGATCCATGGGACAGTAAGGAGATTGACAGCTGAAGCAAAGGAGAGTGAATTAAAGGATGAGGTATTAAGAAAGACTCTTGGTAGAACTAAAATGTGTATTCTTTTTTAAATGATGTTAGATGACAATGTTACAAAACTCAACACGAGGTACAATTGTGCTTTTGTGCTATTATAAAATTTTGTTGAAAAATAATGGATCTCCAAAAATCACAATACTTGATTCTTTTCCCAATCCATGAATTACTGCACACACACAATTATCCCTTAAATTTTAATTATATGATACGTTTATTTTGAAAAATATTTTTCATGATAAAGCCTACTAACTCCCCTCCCCCACTACTTTCTATGCAATGTTGGTTCTTCTTTTAGGTCAGTTTATATAAGTGGCCTTTTTCTGGTACCAATTACACTTGTACATTGAGGACCTCCAGTATATATTAAGGTGACTTACTTAAGAAATAATAAAATAAAATTTGGAAATTGCTAAAATAATTTCACATGATTAGTTAGGTACATGCCTTATTTTTTCCACCTTGTGCCTTTGTATCAACTGTGCTTCCTCCCACATTTACCACTATTCTGAATATATAGTTAACAGCAAGAAATATTAATAATAAAGTTAAAAACAACATTTTAAAAATATGTGCTCCAAATATAAAAATGTTCAATGATAACAAAAGTCAGGAAAATTATAATTAAATTCAGAATGTGTGCATGTAGTGACTTTCTTCTTTTATACAACAATATGTTTGGGAGATTTAATTTGTTGTCATGTGTACTTATGTAGACCTTTAATTTTAATTACAATGATACAATTAAATCCATTTTCTATTGGATGAATATTTGTATTTCCCGTTGTTTGGGGCTTTACTGAAAATAGCTACAATGAACATTCTTTTCATGTACCTTGGTGAATATAATCATAAGTCCTTCACTAGTTTCTATAGAATGAAGACCTAAGAATAGAATTTCTTATTCCTTGGGGATGCTTATCTTCTATTTTATTATGTAATGCTAAACTGTTTCTCAAAATAGTTGTCCCCTTTCACCCATGATGGCTCACTGTTGCTGTTGCTTCACAGTCTTTTTGATATTTGGTGATGCTAGAATGTGCTAAGTTTTGCCAATCTAAAGGCTTACATTTCTTGGTGGTTAAAATTCACATTTCTTTTTCTATAACATGGGTGTACAGCAGTGGAGGCCAGTGTTGGAATTCAGGCTGGGGGCATCCAAATACTCAGCTGAAGAAGTTAGGGGCAGTTGAGTCCTGGGGTCCAGAGTCAGATCCAGAGTCAGATCCAGGCCCACAAGCAGCTGTGAGGCCTTGGGAGTCAGGGCAGTGGTGTTCTGACACACAGCTGGAGGAGTTAGCCCCTTGTATGCATACATTGGTGGGAGGCAGCTGTGGGGATCTAGGCTGGTGCTGGCTGCCTGTTGGTCCTGATCTTTGGCAGGGTCAAAAATGGGTAGAGGGAGGTGGAATGGACTCAGGAGGCAAGAGTCTGTGAACATGAACACCTGTGGGACAAAAACCAGTGAAATCTGCAGTGGGTCCATGGAGGCTGAGCTGGCCCTTGTTTTGTTTTTGTTTTTTTTTTTTTCAGTGGTGAAAGCCGCTGGGATTCTCTGCAACTGGGAAGCACAGTCACTTCTGCTGTGTGTCCGATACTAGTAGCCCCCGCTTGTCTTCCTTGTTCCTAGTCATTTCAATAGTTTCCAGCTTAGCTGGTTTCTGTTTAGGGTGAAACCAAAGGAGGTTGCTCACTCCACACTCTGTTTCCCAGAGAAGGAAACTCTTTCTGGCTGGGGAGTCCCCTCCTCATGCTGAGTAAAGCTGGTGTGGAGGATGGGATGATGCAACCAAAGGAAGCTGTTCTTCCCTTTTTATGAAGTCGTTCTAAATTCTTCCCCCACTGTTTGACTGAAGTTTCTTAGGTGTTCTCCAGATCTCCCCCAGCGCTGTTTTTGTTAATAGATAGCTGTGTAATTGCTGATCTTGGTGGATGATCTGAAGTTGGGATCTCTTTTGTTACCATTTTGGTGACCAGGTCTCTAATTTCTTACCATCTATGAGTTTAGAGTCATTTCCAGCTTTTAGAAGCTACTGCATTCCTTGGCTTATGGTTCCCTCTATCTACCTTCAATGCCAAAAAATGTTGAGTTGAATTCTTTGAATCCTTTTCACGTTCCATCTGTTTTGACATCCTCTTTCACTTCCAAGGACTCAAGTGATTAGATTAGGCCCACCCAGGAGATTTATGGTAATCTCTGTGTCAAGACCCTTAACTTAATCACATCTGGAAGGTCCTTTTTACACCAGAAAATAACATATCTACGGGTTCTAGGAATCTAGGAAAGATACTTACATCATTCGAGGACCATTATTTTGACTATTACAACAGGTCTTTTTAATGTCTCTCATTCAACTTTTAGTATTTTCTCTCCTCAGTTTTTGCACATGTGTTTTTATTTTCATAATTATTCCTATAAACTTTATATTTTAATATTATATACATTGAAAATGATATATAATTTTATCATTTAATTTTGTCATTAAATGTGTTTACCCACATTTAAAAAATTGGCACATTCTTTAAACTACTTGTTTCTACCACAGTGTTTCCTCTGTCTCCCCTCCCTGATTCCCTGCTGCAGATTTAGGAACACTTCCTCATGTTCCAGTCACGTTTAATTCCTGCCACCACTGTAGTACTCCCATTTCTGAAGGTGTTTATTTTTAGCCTCTCTGGTTCTATTACTTGTTGCATATGTATGATTCTTGACAAAATGTAAACAATATTTTGCTCTGGAGTATTAACTATATTTAATGAGTGGCCTAAATTAGGCTGCGAAAACAAAGTCTCATTTGTAGATACATAAGTTATATAGGAAGCTTAATAAGCTATAATGGTCTTACTTTGGATATGTGGTCGTGTAGTAGGCATGAGCAGAGTAGGAACATAGATCTGGTGCAGAGGGTCACCACGTGGGGGAGCCTTGGGTGCCTGGCAAGGGGCAAGACTGCAAACTCTTGCAGGACTACTCCATTAAGTATTAACCCCTGGAGATGACATCTAGTCCTCAGCTGTGTTTCAGCTCCAAGCCCAGAAAAGCAGCAAAACCAGACCAAGCCAGGTCATGGCTGACATTAGGACCGGCTGCATTAACTAATGATCCCCTACCCTAGTGCCAACCAATCAGTAGTGGCTACCACCCTGAGGGGATACACCTGGAAAACTGATGAATATTCTATTGGGATCCTCCCCTGAGACTTCAGATAAAAACTGTAAGGATAGAGGACTTAGTGTGGTTCTTTCTCTGGAGCATGCTGGTGTCTTTTTTCCATCCCATTTTTCCGTCAAGGCATGGCTCTCTGGAACACGCCTGCAACTTTCCTCCTTTTCTTCCTCCAGGTGCATTTTCTTTACCTGTCTTAGTCTTAAGCTCCAAGGGCCCTTCTTTTTTCTCTGTAACTGATTTCCTGAGCCCACATAGCCTAGCTGGATCACCTTTCCTCATCTGTGATGTTCTAAACGAACTTTCTCTTATAATTTGAGTCTTGGCTCTGAATTCTTTCTTAGCCAGCACTCAAGTAGAAAGAAGGTTACTGAAGCAACCTTCTTACTCTGCTGGTTAAATTCGGTACTGTTTTGCTGCTAACAGTAGCATAATTTTACTAAATAAGAATTGGGAATTTTAGTAAATTTAAGATTTGGCAATTCATATCAGTGTATCAAAGCAGTACTGAAATATATTTAAGTGATTTTAGTTGTTCAGTTTTTGACTTATGCTATTATTTAAGTTTATTAGAATGTGATGGCATTTATTAGAATAAACAAGTCCTTAGTATAAAATATTTTAAGAGGTTTAGGCAACATATACTTGTTTTTTAAGAGTACAGGAAATAACAGCAACAGAACTTGGTTGAACTTACTCTTACTGACATTTTTTCAGTACCAGGTATAATTACAAATGTTCTTACTGAAAGGAAGAACTACTGCAGAGAATATGAAGTTAAGGACAATTCAAAAAAACAAATTGCACACTCTAGTCTTGCTGTTTTATAACTTGATTTAGTAACAAGTAGGTTTATATTAGGTCCTATTCAAATTTTAAAACTTTGTTACCCATGCTGCTTTTTCTTTTCCAAAAACAGGAAAATGAACAACTTAACAGTGAAGACTTGGTAGGGTGTTAGGTAGTTTTACCAGCAGGGAAGCCAACTTGGGGATTTTGTTTAATGTTGTGGCTTAGAAATTTGATTTGAAAAATGTTGAAAAATGCTTTAAAACAAGAACTAAAGTTTTTTTATAGCCTCTGTGCCTGAGATAATACCTGGCACATAATAGATACTGATTAAATATTGTAAGTATTTTTGGAATGAATGAAGAACTATATTTTTCCTATGTGAAAATCTTAAAGTTTTATTATTATCCCTCTTTAGTTCTTATACATATGTTTATCAGACACAGTCCTAAAAATATTTTAATTTTGTTAGCTGAAGGTTTATTCTCAATTGTGTTAACATTTCATCAGCACAAAAAAAGAGAAAATTTTTACAGTGTATGGTGAGTTGCAGTGACTAAATCCTGTATGAGCTTATGGCTAACCCCTGATTTTTTCTGATAATGAAGTTAAAATAAAATTGGGTTACAGGAGATGTTATTTTGCTTTTCATTGAAATAGTACTTGATCTCTGACTAGTTTTTCTTTTCTATTACAATCTGGAATTTGATTTTTTAATTCAGAACTAGTATTGTTTCAAAAATGACCACATAAATATCTTTCATAAGATCAATAAAATTGTGCACTAAGGACCAAAAAGCACAACTAGTATTATTTGTACTTTCTCAGAAAAATATAAATTAATACTTCAATTGTTAATTTCTGACCTGAGACTTACAGACCCATAGTTTGTTTTCTTAAAACTATAAGACATTGCTGAAATATGTGTCAAAATATATCAAGAATTTGAATGAGCATTTTCAGTAAAGAAAAAAGTGCATATATTTCTGTCTCATCCTATATCTATCCTCACTGTAGATCAATAATTAAAATACATTATTTTTTATCTCTGTGATATAAATTTTTATTCATCAAAGAAAAATAGGTTGCAGATATTTTTAATAAGCTTGTGAGAGGGAAGGCATTCATTATTTCAATGGACTTAGAAGGAACTAAAACAATTTTAATATATAAACAGTTAACTACAGGAGAATTCCCATATGACTGTCAGCTGATTTCTCAAAACAAACTTTGCAGGCTAGAAGAGATTGGCAAGAAGTATTCAAAGTCATGAAAAGCAGGGACCTACAGCCAAGATTGCTCTACCTAGCAAAGATATTTAGAATTGAAGGGCAAATAGGGAGCTTCCCAGACAATAAATAATAAAGGACTTCATCATCACCAAACCATTATTATATGAAATGTTAAAGAGATTTATTTAAGCAAAAGATCAAACTTATGAACAATTAAATGGCAACAAACACATAGCTACTAACAATTGAATCTAAAAAACAAACTAAGCAAACAAGAAAAACAAAGAGAGAATCATGGATACTGAAAGCATTTTGATGGTTGCCAGAAGGGAGGGGTTATAGGGGAATGGGTGAAGTGGTGAGAGGATTTAGAAGTACAAATAGGTAGTTACAGAGTAGCCATGGGGATGTAAAATACAGTATAGGAGATGGAGTAGCCAAAGAACCTACACATGACCCATGGACATGAACGATCTTTGGGGATCATCTGAGGGAGTCAGTGTTGCTGGGTGGAAGGGGGAAAAGAGGGAAAAATTGGGACAACTGTAATAGCATAATCAATAAAATATAATTAAAAACAGGTATCAAACTTTCCCATAATCTGATTAAATTTTTTTAAAAATGAAATACAGTGAATAAATGAGTGGAACATAATAATCTCAATGTTGAAACAATAGTATGATGAATTCTTCATGTCTCAAATTACAGACAAACTATCACAGAGGGGTGCCACTGAGCTTTCCCTTTCTGGGTATTCTAGTGTCTAATACAAGTTTAGTGAGTCTCTTGATACATTTACATTGGTTCACCTCATCTTTAATTGATCTGGATTCCCATTCTATTACTTACTTCTACATAAACCACCAATAACAAATTTTGATTTATTCTTCAGAGCTAAAAAGTTTCTCTAAACATTTCGGTTATATATGCTTACACTCCATAAATCACATTTTTTTAGTCTCAAGAGCAGCAGGTTGATCTTCTCTGTATTTATTTTCCCTCCTCCATACAGTTGGTTTTCCTCATCACAAATGGAGACATATCTCTGCCACACTGCTATGACCTCAAAAAGCATTTGTTAATAGTTGGATATTAATAATTTATTTTATAATCTTTTCAATTTTTGTCTGGATATTAATAATTTATTTTATAATCTTTTAATTTTTTTCAGAGTGATGGTGCTTTCTGATTTTTTAATGTAAATAAAATTTCACTTTCTTTCAGCTAGGATGGAACAAGAGAAGTAGATTTGCCTACCTATTAAAAATATACATAATTGCATTTTTAATAGCAAACATGGTTGACCAATATTTGTTTTACATTATGAGCAGTTTTGAAATATTTTTTGAATGTCACACTTGTTAATGGTAATGTTATGTTGATGAAGTTACTTCTTACAATAGCTATAAGGTTGGGGGATCATTAAAGTGTTCTTGCTCAGAGATGAATCTTAAACGCTCTTTGACTTGACGGCTTATTTTCCAGTGTGTCCCAGATGAGATGAATTCATTATGGTGGTATAGAATGTTTTATATTATCTGACAGAAAGGAAATTCTATTTTGTCTAACATGACTGAGACTCAGTCCTCCACATACAATTTTTATGTGTCAAATTCTTGGAAGAATTTTCCACAGACTAGGTTTTATGGCTCTCTACATTTCAAATCTTTTTTCTCTTCCATTTTTCACTTGCTTCTAGTTCTGGGTTCTATAGCATTCAGTCACATCACTACATAATATCTGGTCTTGTACCTCTGTGCCATGATACAAAGTAAGTCAATACTGTGTAGATTAAGAGTATTTCTAGAAATCATACCTTCACCAGGAAGGATTGGAAGAACTCGAATATATTTAGAAATAACAGCAAATTACATACATTCATGGCACTTAACTAAGTTGAAAATTCATGTCACCTCAACTTCCCCTTCAGAATATCAACAACAACAAAAAAATGCTCTCCACTCTTTCAACAGTAACGGAAAGAAATGTGGGAAGGAAGTAAGAACAGAAAGAGAGAGCATTCTTAATTCTATACAGTTATATAATATCTTAGGTTTACAAGATTTGCAAAAACACAACTATATACACATTGTGAAGGTTCATCTAGTACCTTACAGGGGGGCCAGGTAAGAGAAGAGTTTGAAGATTCAGCTTCAATAGTTTCAAAGTAGATCCACCACTAGACACATTCCCATGTTTTTCAGAGAATGAGGGCTGAATGAATGAATGTTGTTTTTTTTTCCTGTAAATGTGGAAGCCCAGGCTGGCAGCTGAGATTACAGAACTCACCAAACAAGTGAGAGGGACCCACAGGAGCTCTCTATTCATTTGTGTCCTAGGTTATCAGGTCGGTCTTAGAGCCCTGTGCAGAACTGAGTGCCACTTCAAGAGTGATCTGACTCATGCAAAGTAGAAAAGTCACCTTGCTCATTCCAGAACATTTGCCACTATTAATCTAAACTCAAGTGATTTTGTTGTGTGTGTGTGTTTTCTTTTCTTCTCAGTTACTATAAATTCTATTGCAATAAGATTGTTTTATTTGTTTAGGCCACTATCTTTTTTTCTTCACTGATTTGCTATATTCTGCCCTCTATTTCCCCTGACTCCCCTCCAGTCCCTAGGAGAGTAATCTCTTCAAGTAAACATACTGTTAAAAGATCTTTAATTCCAAACTTTCTCTTTTTCGTATCATTTCTTGGGATAATATACCTGGCTCCCAAGCAGTCAGTTTGCTGCTTCATATTTATTCACATTTTGGTCTAAATTATTATTTTTCATGCAAAAATTCAAACAGAGGAGGAAAACACAGGACATATATGATAAAATTTTAAGTAAACCACAAACTTCAAAATATGCCCAAGAAATGCATAACCACTGCTGAGAGGAAATAAGGTGCCAGCAAAGAGAAAGATTGTGGTTGTCCTTTCACAGCTGCTTTTCTCTGATGTACAATAAAAAAAACTATTTAAACATCTGCACGCAACTCTAGGCAGAGTGAACTAAGTGTGTCTAGAGTTGAAAGCATAGAATAATGTATGTCCTATACCAAGAATTTAAAAAACTTTGATCTCTCTGTATTTTTTCTATTGTCAGAGTAGAAATAATATCTTTGCTTCAGAGACAATATTTTATAAAGCATTTTAGGAAGTCAGCAGTTAATATTGAAAACAGATAAAGACATTAAAAGAAAGTGAAAACACAGGTCAATTATCTTTCATGAATATACAAACAAAATCCTCAACTAAACAGGAGCAAATTAAATTTAAAAATGTACAAAAGAAGTATACAGCATGACCAAGTAGGCTTTATTTCAGGTATAAAAAGCAGGTTCAACATTCAAAAATCAAGAAATGTAGCCTGTTTTATCAACAAGCATAAGAAGTAGAAGCATGAGATCATGTCGACTGACAGGAAAAAAAAATGTGACAAAGTTCAACACCCACTAATGATAAACACTCTGATGTAACAAATGGGAAATTCCTCAACTTGATAAAGAACGCCTACAAAACAAAAACTACTGCTAACATCATATTTCATGATGAGAAATGAGATACTTCCCCCTTTATGATCACGAACAAGACAAGGATGTCCACTCTCACAATTTATGCAACATTGCATTGGGTGTTCTAGCTCATGAAGGAAGACAAGAACAAAAAACAAAAAGAATACAGATTGGAAAAGAAGAAACAAAACTTTTTTTCACCAGATGACATGATTGTCTTGTTAGACAACCCCCAAAAATTGAAATTAAAATAATTGGAAATAAGTGTATAGAGAAAATTTGTAGGATACAAGGTTAATATATATAAATCAACTGCATTTGTATACATTGTCAATAAACAACTAAAATTTAACATTTAAAATATCATTTACAATAGCACAAAAAATAAAAGTAAGTGTAAATATATCAAATACATACAGAATCTGTTTTCAAAGAATTATAAAACACTGATAAAATACAAAAAAATAAAAAAATAGATCAGTGGAGAGATATTCTATGTTCATAGATTGAAAGATTCATTATTGCAAGATGTTAATTCTTTCCAACTTCATCTATAGACTGCAATCCCAGACAAATCTCTTCAAATTATTTTGCAGGTACTGTAAACTGGTTCTAAAACTATGGAAAGTCAAAGAACAGTTTCCTCATGCTGAGGAAGAACAAAGTTGGAGGACTCACTACCTGATTTTAAGACTCACTATAAAGCTAAAGTAATCAAGACAGCATGGTAGTGGTGAACAAATAGACATATAGATCAATAGGACAAAATGGAGATCTGAAAAGGAGCACAGTTTTAATACGGTAGACTCATTTTTGAGAAAGACACAAAGGCACTATAGTAAAGAAAGGATATCTATCTATCTATATCTATCTATATCTATATGTATCTATATATACCCAGAAATTGTGTTGGAATATATACATATATATATTCTGGAATTTATGCATATATATGCTAGAATATATATGTGCTATTCTAGCATATATATGCACACACATATATGCATATATGTATGTATATATATACACACATACATACACACACCCAGAAATGGTGCTGAAATCATTGAAAGTCTATATGTCAAAAAAGAAAAACAGAACCTTGACACACATAAGCTTTATACTTTTAACAAAAAGTAATTCAAAAACAGTCACAGAACAAAATGTAAAAGCAAAACTCTAAAGCTTCTTGAAAAAAACAGAAGTATATCTGCATAACCTTGATTTGGTGAATAATTTTTTTATTCAACACCAAAAGTACTACTCATGAAGTAAAATAAGTTAGACTTTATTTAAATTGAAAACTTCTACTCTAATAAAAACATTTTTAAAAGAATAAAAAGACAAGCCAAAGACTAGTAAAAAGTATTCGCAAAACACATATCTGATAAAAGGACTAGTATTCAAAATATACTAAGAACTCAATGCTTAACAAGAAGAAAACAAACAAGTGAATAGAAAATTTGACAAAAAATCTTAAAATATACTGCTTCAAAGAAAATATACAGATGGACATTTAGCACATGAAAAGGTACTCAACATTACCTGTCATAGGGAAATAAAAATTAAAACATGGAACTACAACTAGACACCTATTAGAATGCCAAAATCTAAAAAACAAACCAAAACAACTGAGAATACTGATTGCTGGTGAGGTTGGGGAGTGACAAGAACTCTAATTTACTGTTGATGGAAATGCAAAATGATACAGCTACTTCGAAAGGCAATTCTGCAGTTTCTTACAAAACTAAACATACTCTACCATATAATCCAGCAACTATTCTCTTATTTACCTAACTGATTTTGAAACTTCCATGCATGCAAAAGCCTGCACATGAACATTTAGAGTAGAATGATTCATAATTTACCTCAGCTGGAAGCAGCCAAGATGCCCTTCAATAGATGAATGGATGAGAAAACTGTAGTACGTATATATGATGGAAACAGCAGAAAAAGGAATAATCTATAAACCTTAAATGCATATTTCATATTGTAAAAAACAGTCTGAAAAGACTTCTGTATAATTTCATTTGAATGACATCTGGATGAGGCAGAAACGTAGAGAAGATTTGGGAGTAGGGTTGAAAAGTGACACAAAGTGGATTTCATTAGGGCAGTGAACCTATTCTGTACAATACTGTAATGGTGGATTCATGACATTAAGCTGGGAACTTCAAACTCATAGAACTTTATGGTAGAAAGACTGAACCTTAAATATGCAAATAATTTTGGAGGCCGTGAGCCCCCAGTGTGGAATGAAAACCTTCCAGAAGAATCTGAACATATAGTAAATGTATGAAACAGCCTCACTGAAGGGTGTGTGGGTAAAGTTTGCTGATCCTAAGCAACCTTAGAAATGAGACGTCTTAACTTGTAAGACTAATGACAAAAGGAAGTGTACATAAACACTGTAGTTGATGAAGTAATTCTCTACAAGGTATGGATGGGAAAACAATTCTGAACCACTACATATGTATACTGGAAATGAACGATTAAGTAAATGGATAGTGATGGCAGTAGATTTGTTTCTCACTCTTGGTATGAGAGGTCATACAAATGCAGGGAGGAGGTTAGCGTGATCCATGTTGTAATGTACAGGGGTGAGCAAAAGTAGGTTTATGGTTGTTCCTTTGGAAAAAACCATGCAGGTTAAATTACCAGCCATTATCACCTAAAAGATAAATCATACATACTCACAACTGTAAACTTTCTTTTGCCCATCTCAGTATTAGAGTTGGAGACATTAATATGAACTCATTGATCCAACTGAGGGCATTTCCAATGGCTAAAGTTGGAACAATGTGAGCAATATAATAAATAAAAGAGTATTGAATTGTAACTCAAAATGTAAAATAAATATGAATGAGTTTTTAGTGATATAAATGACTGAATAAATACATTAGAGAATAAAAATATGCCCTCAAAAGAATTTTAAATAATTGTATAGATACTCTGACTTCAAAGAGGTAGAGCATAACTCTCACCTTCTTAAGTATGGGCTGCACATCTTGGCTTTCTACCAAAGAATACAACATAGAAATTGGGGCAGGAGTAACTTTACAGTTGATAAACTTGATGAACACTACCATAGCCAAGTGACTGAAGTTAACAACGGATAAGTAGTGATAAGCCATGTTGATAGTATGTACCCTTCATAAGATGTGATAAAAATGGCAATTTATCTCTGTAGTCTTCCTTTGAAAACTTATATCCTGTGTAATGATGAGAAAAACATTAGACTACCCAACCATAATTTGAGAACAGTACACAAAATATCTGACCAGCATTCCTCAAAAATTTCAAAAATCATCAAAAAATAAGAAAAAAGTAAGAAACTGTCACAGCCAACATTTTCCTAACAAGACTTGACTATTATGTGAAAAGAATGGAATTTTTGACTAGAAAAAGCATGAGGTAAAAATGAAGAAAAAGGTATTAGTTAAAAAGTGAATAAGAATTGAATAGACTTTAATTAATAAAAAGCTAGCAATGTTGATTTATTAATTTTGACAAATGTACCATACTAATATAACAATAATAAGGGTGTTGGGTATGTGGAAACTCTCTATGTTATCTTCACAATTTTTCTATAAATCAAAACTATAGTAACAGAAAACGTTTATTTAGAGAATGAGAGATCCTTCACTCTTTAACCATATCCTTTGTGGTTTTATAGCGAGCTTTAGGGTTTGTGTCAGTGCCACAGTTCTTTCACACAAACGCTGCTTTTGATTAGGTGATGTCGCTCTTTCCATCGAATTCAAATATGGATCATTCTGTTTATCGGACATTTGGACTAGAGGAAAGCACAGAGAGACCCACGACTCAGAAGTCAAAGAGACATCCCTGT
Source organism: Trachops cirrhosus (assembly GCA_028533065.1). NCBI lineage: Eukaryota > Metazoa > Chordata > Mammalia > Chiroptera > Phyllostomidae > Trachops > Trachops cirrhosus. The sequence goes on from CM052539.1 coordinate 20,273,853, forward strand.
CATTGCCAACACAAGTGGATGTGCAAAGGTAAGAATCTATCATCTTTCATTAGACCACAGATTATAAAGCTAGGATTTTTTATGGGTCTTTGAATCCTAGGTTTTTAATGAGAACTTTTAAGAATTTGAACTAAAGTCTATTTTTCAAAAAATTTATTATCTTATTTTGAAATAACATGTTTACGCAGATGTCCATGTACCAGGTTATGTGGTTTCCTATCTCTAACCCTCATTTCTAGCACAGTTCCTGGCATGTAGTTATATGTTTATAAATACTATTAAACAAAATGTAATAGATCAAGTTTTACTTAACTTGTGTTGAAGATTGTAAAGGTGTTATAAAGATTGTTTTATTGAAGCAAAGTGTATAATTGTAAAGATTAGCATTTGAGTTTTGTTTCATGAGTTGGTATGCAATACAACTTTTATTTCAAACAATGTTTGGGAAGATGGCTGCAATATTCAGTTTTGCTTATGTTTCTCCATTAGACACTCATTTTTACTATTATTCAATTATTTTAATACAACTTATGTTTTATCTTCTTGGGCTTCAATCCCACTGAATATTATCTGTATAATTTAGTAAAAATGTAAATGAAGGTAAAGTGACAAATTCTAGCTGAAACGTTTTGACTAACCAATTGATCAGTTTATATGGACCCATTTGTTGGATAAGAGGTAGTTTTGGAACAGAAGTGTTAACATGAGAAAGACATTTAATTAAATAAAACATATTGACCCTTACTTTAGAATCAATAAATCTCTTTAATGATAATTAAGTATATGTTCATGTCAAGGTAATTTAAACAGAGACTGTAGATTTCTTCCCCCCATCATCAGGCAATGAACTTACATTTCTATGCCACATTTTCATTTTCATTTTAAATACCTAAATATTTCACAGAGAAAAAATATCATTACAGATTACCCTGAGTGTCCAAAGTGGCATCGGACTGCTCTGAGACTGGTCAGCATTGCACTGGTTATACTTGTTGCCGCAGTGATAGGACTAACTATTTGGGGTAAGTAAGTTAAAAGTTATATCCAAGTATACAGATGAACATATTTCCTTTGGAGTTTACCTTTATATCTCTAACGTTGTCAGATAATTTTTCACATTTGCCTGATGATTTCTTTCATTGTTTCATTTCTTTCTATATTGGTAGTAAATGACAGAATTGATGATTTCATTAATAATTAGTAGATTTTTCCTATAGAAAGGAGGCAATAAACTCATTTATAAAGCCTATTTCGCTCATAACTTTAATTATTTGGTAAATAGCATGGGCTTGGCAGTCACAATTCTATGAAATGAAGTTTTAAATCTTGGTGAAATTACTTAGTTTTATGAAAGCTGACTTGGCCCTTTTAATAAAATCTTTGATTTTGAAAGTGACTACATATTTTGAAGTTTTGACAAAATTTATCAGATGCTTGAAAATTGAAGTCCAAGTAAGATTAAAGATTTATTCCTACAAAGGTTAGTCCTAGAGCACTCAGTGCTGGTGATAAAAAAGACTGTGCACGGGGTCTCACGGCACACCTACTGCACAAGGTCACCTACCAAAGCTGCAATCATAGCAGATCAACCTGACACATAGAAGGAAACACGAAAAGGCAGCCAAAGTGGGGAGACTAAGAAACATGCCCAAATGAAAGAACCGGAGAAATCCCTAGAAAAAGAGCCAAATGGAGGCAAGCAATTTACCGGACATAGAGTTCAAAAGAATGGTTATAAGGATGCGCAGAGAACTTAGTGAGAACCAGAAGCAGAAGACTGAGTCAGCAGGTTGGAAAACAAGGTGGGAAAAAACACCAATCAGAGCAGCAAAAGAAAAAATCATTTTAAAAGGTGAGAAGGGTTTAAGGGATATTTTGGACAACATGAAGTGAACCAACATTCACATCTGAATGGTACCAGAAGGAGAAGATTGTGCAGCAAAGGATTGAGAACCTATTTGAAAAAATAATGACCAAAAACTTCTGCAACCTGATGAAAGATAACACACAAGTCCTGGAAGTACAAAGAGTTTCAAACAGGATGAACCAAAAGAGGCCTACACAAAGACACATCATAATTGAAACGGTAAGGGTTAAAGACAAAGAGAGAATCTTAAAAGCCACAAGAGAAAGACAGTTAGTTACCAACAAGGGAGCTCTCATAAGATTGTCATCTGATTTCAACAGAAACATTCAGACCAGAAGGGATTAGAATGAAATATTTAAAGTGATAAAAAGCAAGGACCTACAATTAAGATATCTTTACCCAGTATGGATATCACTTAAAATTGAAGGACAAATAAAGAACTGCCTAGACCAAAAGGATAAAAAAAGCTAAAGGAGTTTGTTATCACCAAACCAGTATTACAAAAATATTAAAGGCTCTCCTTTCAGAAGAATAAGAAAAAACATAGAAACATACTTAAAAGAATAAAATGATAATAAATAAATACTTATCAATAATTTCTTTAAATGTAAATGGCTTAAATGCTACAACCAAAAGACATAGGGTAGCTAAATGGATAAGAAACAAGGCCTGTCTGTTTAATTGCAGTCTATAAGAAACTCACCTCAGAATGAAAGATACACACAGATTAAAAGTAAAGGGATGGAAAAAGATATTTCATGCAAATGGAAATGAAAAAAGAAAAGAGGGAGAAGTAATTATATCTCACAAAATACACTGCAAAACAAATGTTATAGCAAGAGACAAAGAAGGACACTGCGTAATGGTAAAGGGAGCAGTCCAACAAGAGGATATAACTCTTGTAAACATGTATGCACCCTATGTACGAGCACCTAAATATATAAGGCAGATACTGATGGGCATAAAAGGAGAGACTGGCAGTAATACAGTCATAGTAGGGGATATTAACACTCCATTGGCACCAATGGATACATCTTCCAGACAGAAAAATCAACAAAGAACAACCTTAAATGACACACTAGATCAGATGGATTTAACTGATATTTTCAAAGCATTTCACCTGAAGCAGCACAACATACATTCTTTTCAAGTGCACATGCAATATTTTCTAGAATAGACCATGTGTTAAGACACAAAACAAATCTCAATATATTTAAGAAGATCAAATTAAATTAACCAGCTTCTCTGGCCATAATGATATAAAATTCAAAATGAATCACAAGAAAAAAATTGAAAACCACACAAAAAATTAAGGCTAAATAACTTGTTAGTAATCAATGAATGGGTTAACAATCATATCAAAGAAGAAATCAAAAGATACCTTGAAAAAAATGAAAATGAGAACACAACCACCAAAATCTATGGGACCCAACAAAAGCAGTCCTAAGAAGGAAATACATAACATTAGAGGCCTACCTTAAGAAATAAGAAATATCTCAAATAAACAATCTACACTTCAAGGAACTAGAAAAAGAACAACAAACAGAGCTCAAAGTGAGTAGAAGAAAGATCAGAGAAGAAATAAATGAACTAGAGTCTAAAAAGCAATACAAAATACCAATTAAACTAGAGCTACTTCTTTGAAAAGATAAATTAGATTGAAAAATCTTTAACCAGACTCATCAAGAAACAAAGGGAGGATCAAAATAAATAAAATCAGAAACAAAAGGGAAAAAGTAACAATTTACTACACAGAAATACAAGGGATTGCAAGAAAATATTACAAACAACTATATGACAACAAGTTGGACAATCTGGATTAAATAGATACATTCCTAAAAACATACAATCATCCAAAACTGAACTAGGAATAATAAAATAATCTGAATGGATAGATTATGACTAGCAAAATTGAAACAGTAGAAAGCAAACAAACAAACAAAAACTTCCAACAAACAAAAGTTCTGCACTGGGTGGCTTCACAGAAGAATTTTACCAAGCATTCAAAAAGAACACTACTTTTCTCAAAACCTTCCAAAAATGTTAAGAGGAGAAAAAACTCCCAAGCTCATTTTATGAAGCCAACATATTAAAATTCCAAAACCAGATAAAAAACTACAAAGAAAGAAAATTATAGGCAAATAACCTTGATGAACATAAATACTAAAATTCTCAACAACATATTAGCAAACCAGATCCAGCACTATATTAAAAACATCATATACCACGATCAGGTAGGATTTATTCCTGGAATACAAGATTGGTATAATATATGCAGATCAATAAATGTGAAACACCACATAAACCAAATGAAGAATAAAAAGTACATGATTGCATCAATAGATGCAGAAAAGCATTTGATAAAATCCAGCATCCATTTATGATAAAAACTCTCAGTAAAGTGGGACTAGAGGAAACATATCCCAACAAATAAAGGTCATATATGACAAACCCACAGCTAACCTCATAGTCAATGGGCAAAAACTAAAATTATTTCCATTAAAGAAATAAAATAAAGACTAAAATAAAGACTAGAATGTCAGCTTATACCACCCTTACTCAACATAGTCCTGGAAGTCTTAGCCACAGCAATCAGACAACAAAAAGAAATGAGTCATCCAAATTGCAAAGGAAGAAGTAAAGCTATCATTATTTTCAGATGACATAATATTGTATATAGAGAGCCCTAAAGATTCCACTTGAACTGGAATCTACTTGAACTGATAAATGAACTGAGTAAAGAAGTAGGATACAAAAATTATGCAGGAATGAATTGCATTTCTATATACCAATAATAACCTATCTGAAACAAAAACTAAGAAAACAATCCCACTTACAATTGCATTAAAACATGCCTACGAATAAATTTAGCCAAGGATGTAAAGAGCCTGTACTGGGAAATTATAAGAAAGAAAACTGTACTTGAACAACAATAAAAAAAAATAAAGAAAACCCAATTTTGGATTTTATAGGAATAAGGAATAAACTTTGATTGGATTAAAAAAAGACATTGAAGAATAAAATTAGAGAAAATACAAATAGGTGAAAGCATATGCTGTGTTCATTAACAGAAGAATTAACATCATTAAAATGTCTCTACTACCCAAAGCAATGTATATATTCAATACAATTTTTATCAAGATACTAATGGGCTATTTCACAGAACTAGAATAAATATTTCAAAAAATTATACAGCATCACAAAAGACCCAGAATAGCCTCAGCAATCTTGAGAAAGAAGGAAAAAGTTGGAGGAATCATGCTACCTGAAATAAAAGTATACTATAAGACCATAGTAATCAAACCAGCATGGTACTGGCATAAAAACAGACATATAGATCAATGGAACAGAATAGAGAGCCCAGAAATTAACCCATGTCCCTATGGTCAATTAATATTTGACAAAGAGGACAGCAGCAAAAACAACATCTTCAACAAATGGTGTTGGGAGATCTGAACAGCTACAGACAAAAAAATGAAACTCCATCACTAACTTACACCATACCAAAAAAAAATAAGCTTCAAGATGGATAAAATACTTAATATAAGTCATGACATCATAAAAGTCCTAGAGGAGAAACTAGGCAGGAAAATTTCAGATATTCCATGCAGCAATATTTTCACCAGTATGTCCCCTAGAGCAAAGGACATAAAGGAAAGAATAAACAAATGGGATTTCATTAAATTAAAATGCTTCTGTATAGCTAGAGAAAACATTGGCAAAATGAAAAGGGAACCAACCATATGGGAAAATATATTTGCCAATGATACCTTGAACAAGGGTTTGATCTCCAAAATATATAAAGAACTCATATGACTTCACACTAGGAAGACAAACAATCTAATTAAAAAATAGGCAAGGGACCTGAACAGATGTTGCCCAAAGGAAGACATACAGAGGGCCCAGAGACATATGAAAGGATATTCAGCATTGCTAGCCATCAGAGAGATGCAAATTAAAACCACAATGAGATGCCATTTCACACTGGTCAGAATGGCCATCATAAACAAATCAACAAGCAAGTATTGGAGAAGATGTGGGGTAAAGGGAACCCTAGTGCACTGTTGGTGGGAATGCAGACTGGTGCAGTAACTGTGGAAAACAGTATGGAATTTACCTAAAAAAATAAAAATGGAACTGCCTTCTGACCCCGTGATTCCACTGCTGGGATTATACCCTAAGATTCCTAATACACCAATTCCAAAGAATCTATGCACCCCAATGTTCATAGCAGCATTACTTACAATAGCCAAGTGCTGGAAACAGCCTAAGTGCTCATCAGTAAATGAGTGGATCAAAAAATAGTGGTATATTTACACAATGGAATACTACGCAGCAGAAAAGAAGAATGAAGGCCTACCCTTCATGACAGCATGGATGTAACTGGAGAGCATTATGCTAAGTGAAATAATCCAGGTGGTGAAGGACAAATATCATATGATCTCACCTGTAAGTGGAGTCTAACTAACAAAACAAACAAGCAAGCAAAACATGACCAAAGACATGGAAATAAAGAATGCACTGACAGTAACCAGAGGGGAGGGGGGTAATGGGGATTAGCAGGGGAAGGGTGGTCAAGGGATATGCATAAAGGACCCATGGAAAAAGACAATGAGGAAAGGGGAGGACTGAATGTGGGAGGTGGGGGTAGGTAGGGTGGGGGAGAGTAAACGGGGGCATGAGGACAACTGTAATTGCACAACAATAAAAACAATAAAATGATAGTGTCTAATATATTAAAATAAAACAATATCAAATCACAATAAGATATCACCTCACAAGGAACAAATGTCGGTGAGACTGTGGAGAAAAGGGAACCTTCAAGCACTGTTGGTGGTAATGCAGACTGGTGCAGGCACTGGGGAAAAGAGTATGGAGCTACCTCAAAAAATTAAAACTGCCTTATAATCCAGTGATTCCACTTCTGGAAATATATCCAAAGAAATGCAAAACACTAATTCAAATGAATATATGCACCCTTATGTTCATTGTATTGTTATTTACTACAGCCAAGATTTGGAAGCAGTCCAAGTGTCTATCAGTGAATGAGTGGATAAAAAAGCTGTGGTACATTCAGACAATGGAATACTACTCGCTGTGAACAAAAGGAAATCTTACCATTTGTGACAGCATGAGTGGACCTGGAGAGCATTATGCTAAGTGAAATAAGCCAGTCGGTGAAAGAGAAATACCATGCAATCTCACTTATATGTGGAATCTAAAGAACAATGTAAACTAACAAACAAAATGGAAACATCCTGATAGACACGGAGAACAGACTGAAAGCTGTCAGATGGGAGTGGATAGCAGGGCTGTGTAAAGAAGATGACGGGAATTGAGCAACAGTGTGGTGATTATCAGAAGGAAAGGGAAGTGGGACCGGTAGAAGAGGGTACAGGGGGAATAAATGGTGGTGGAAGGAGACTTGACTTGGGATGGTGTACACACACAGTACAATATACAAATGGTGTATTATAGAATTGTACATCTGAAACCTATATAATTTTATTAGCCAATGTTACTGCAATAAATTCAAAAAACAATCTATTTCTAAAATGAGCTCTAGTTCAATAAGCCCTATGGATAATTATATCTGTTATTGATTCTATTTGTTGTGAACTTCTACATGTTAGGATATAAGAAAAATATTTTATGCACATTATCTTTTAGCCTTAGAACAACTCTAAGAGTGTTAAACATTCCCCCTTTCATATATGACAAAACTAGAAACAGAGAGTCTTCATAACTAGTTCAAGATCGCAAAGAATTCTAACCTATACTAATAAGCAGATGCAATCTTAAATATATTTTAATTTTACTTAGATGATTTGTTTTATTGTCTGTTTCTAATTACTCTTTGGCAAGTGGAAATCTATTTCTAAATTATCCGTGCTTTGTCAAATTAGAAGGTGGAAATGTTAATAAACAGGCTTCCCTGCAACCAGTAGTGTGCATTCACTTGCAATTTCATTCTAATAGATAATTAAAAAGCAGAGTCTTATAAATTGTAGAAATCTAATTAGTATTGCTCCTTTTCTTTATTTCTTAGTATGTAAGCTACGCTTACGTCCCTTCATTGATAACCACTGCATGGAGATGTTTGATAGTGATAATGAAACCAGAACTTGTGATTGTATGAATATTCTTCCCCGGAAATGGCCTGGAGATACAAACTCCCCAAGTAAGTGATTTTATATTGTTCTACTGTAGTGGAGTAAAAACTTTCCTTCTACCCTCTCTAAAGTTTAGTACCTGGGGGACGATGAATTAAACTGACAGAAAAACAATTAATAGGAGAAAAATGTTTATCTACATGCATACCAGAACTAACAAAAGAAGTAGTTACTTCAACATTCTTGAAGTTTAAGCTTATATGCCTAACTTAGTTTAGGTAAGAAATGACTTCCATGGGGAAATCACTTTTTTTTTTTTTGGAAAGTCAAGTGTTTCTTTTTTTTTAGAACAAACTGGAGAAAGGAAGTTTATCATAGTGTCTGTTTATGCAGGTGAAAGTAGTCTTTCCTTTTTTTTCATGGACATAATATTCCCCCCACAGGGTGGGGACTTATGGTGGGTTTCCTCTCAGTATTTTTCCTGGGAATAAATCACCCCAAAGACAAAATTTATGGCAGCCTCATTTCTCAGAATTTTCTGCATTATTCAGGCTACAGTAGCTCTAAAGAGCACTTCCTGAATCTCAAATATCTTCAGCTTAAAATAATTCTTAAATGAAAATGAAATATTTTTGCCTGGTATATTCAGACCCCTTTCAGTATTTTGAAGACGATTTTCTTATTTCACTTCTTCACCTCCAGTCCTGCTTCCTGTTAGTCTGTTCAGGTTCACTGCTCAGACTATGCTTACTGCTGATTTGCTTACCTTACCACTGCTAAAACTCTCCTCAAATACCACTGTCTCCAAGAGCCATTGGCTGCTACTTCAAGTTTTGTAATTGCCTTGCTAGATAACAAACCTATCACTGGCTATCTGTTTCCATTTTTCAAAATTTAATTTATTTATTTCACTTTATATCCTTATTAGGCATATATAAAATACTTGGTTTACTGACAAGACAGCAAGAAATTTAGAAAAATTTTCTGCCTTTAAGAATCTCACGATCAATGTGTGAGATTGTAAAGATAGAGTCAAATCGCACTGCCACAGGCCGTTTAAACTGATGAAATCTTTCCTAACAGAAGTCTAGAGTAGCTTTCTACATGAGTCATTAGGATCTCTAAAGGCAAGGTGAGTACAGGAAGTGAAGTATGGGTTAATGATGATATGATAATAATTACTTGATGACGCTTGATAGGTGTAGAGTCATATTCTTGGAATATGTATTTGGTGGAAAGTAATCTAGATAACATCATATTAAATCAAACTCACAAATACATCGAGGGTTAGAAGGTAATAGCTGCATGAAAATTTAAGATGAAATCAGCTTTTTAGGAAATTATGCTAGGAACTTAAGGGATAAATTCATTGTCCTTTATCCTTTGAGATAATTTGGTGGAAAACTGTGAGGTGCTTTGGCCTACAGTAGTTTTGTTGGTGTGATTGTCCTCTACTCTGCTACTCAAAGATATACTAGTGTTTTAAACTTATTTTTATCCATTAGATGCCACTTCTATATGATAGTGATCACTGCTTTTGTACTTATTACTTGTTTTAATATGCAATTAAGATGTTAATTAATTTTTAAAATTATAATGTCAAAAGATCGAGTTGTAACGCATTTGAGGATCACTATGTCTCATAAAGAAAGGGGTTTTTAATTTACCAACGTTCAGTGGATCTCTGTTCACTCTCCGTGCTGCAGCCATCAGCATCTTCCTACAATGCGGATCAGCAGCCAGGGCGTTCCTGCAGTCAGAACTCTGCAGTGACTGTCTATAGTCCTTAGATAAAGTCTAAGCACTTTAACATAGTCTATGATGTCCTTTGAGTCTTGATTTCCTACAATAGCAGTCTAATTTTTCACAGTACAAAGCTCTCCTTTGTCCTAGTCTCCAGCAAAACAAACCTCTATGAAGTAATATGAGGTAGTGTACTCTCTCAACTTAAAGTCATTATTCATGCTGATCAAGTCCATCTCTTTTGAATATTTATTCCTCCATTTCATCTTCTTACGCTCTGAACCCTTCTAGCATACACACACATACACACATAGTTCAGATTGGACATGCTAATATACTATGATAAAATCATGGTTGATGTTTTGTATTTCTTATATAATAGGGAAGTTAAATGTAAAATCACATATATTGGATATTTGTGGTTTTTACTCTGTAAACTGCCTGTTCGCCATCTTTGCCTCCCTTTTTTTTTAAAAAAAGAGTTAATGTGCTCATTTTTTCTTACTTATAAGTGTTTATTGTAGAATAAAAGTTAACATTTTCTCACAATTTACAATTAACTTTGAAGTAAGAAACCTACCACAAACCGTAAACTTTAGCACAGGTTAAATACAAAGAATTATACTAAAATATATTTCTAGTCCTTACATTAAATTTGGAAAATTAATAAATGAATTCTCATTAAATGTTGATGGACATAGAATGATAGAATACAATATGAAAATATAACTGATGTTTATGTTTTTGATCACATTTTTCCCTTAAGACTTCATTCTTCAACTCTTTAATAGGTCAACAAAGTACTTTCTTATTCTGGTAATTCCCATATTCCTCCCCATACATTAATCTTCTAGGCTTCCCTCAACCACTGGGAGGCCTCCCTTTGATGGGAGTCCCAGTGCTACTGCACTAAAAAATTATTTGTTGACCATTTTCATCATCTTAACTTTGGCATATCAATAATAGTCCCCTATGCTCTAAATTAATATAATTTTCAATGGATTAATTTCTTTTTCTTTTTACTGTATTGACAGAAACTAAGGCTTCTTTATTGCTGTGAGTATGTGACTTTTAGGCAAATAAAAAGAAGAGTGGAATGAATAATTCATGTTTTATTGTAGACGCAAAATGCTACCATTGCAAAGGGCATGTCACAGTACACCTCTGAATAAGCATGAGCGCTCAGTCATTTATTTCCATCAATAATTTATGATACTGAACGTCAGCAAAAGCAAAGTTTTTCTCCAGCTTTGGTCTCAGGTGTACTGTTGGATATTTTTCCAGGTAAATGTAGATAAAGCCTAGTTTATGAATACACTATTTCAATGGCCACTTTTTTGTCATTGCTTATAAAATGAAATCCCTTGGAAAGAGGGTTGTAAAGAATTAGGATACTTCAATGATTCAAAACAGAAACTTAAAACGTAATATTTCCTTGAAATAATCTAATTTCTCATACTGTCTCATAAAGAGCTCCCACAGTGTCTAGTGAGAAAAGCTAACTTTTATATAGAGTATCTTATAGTATGTATTTTCATGTTCATCTCATTTAATATAAGCATATCAAATAAGTTTTTATACAAATTTGTGAATATTTTCAAAATGATAAGCAATATTTAAGACATATAAAAACTTAAATAGAATAATACAATTAATACTTAGGTACCTCCTATTTAGTTTAAAATATAAAAAGAATCAGTTCAGTTGAAACCTATGTGTACTTATTTCTGATATAGTTTTATTTTAATTGTTTCAAGTTTTTCCTTTATACAGAGATAAGTCTGTTGGTCATTGAGGCATGTGGATACTGGGGTCATGTTGAAGAATTTGTTTTACAAAGTTGCTAATATATGTGTTATGAAATACATTGTTTTGCAGTATAAAAGAACTCTGAAAATGACTTTTTTTCACAGCAGTTTGCTTCTGATGCCATTCAAGTTCTTTGTTTTATTTTAAATTTCCCTATTATTAATTATATGACTTTTAGTAAATCACTTAACCTTTAGTTTCCTAGTTTATACTTAAGCTTAACCTTAGTATCTTTATTTACAAATGAGGAACATAGAGTTAATAATTTCATAGATTTCCTAAGTTTCTTACAAGAAAAATTTCATATATTCATGTGCACAAAACTATTTGACATGTAGTAATTACTCAATAAATAATAACAATAATTACTGCATTTATCTCTTCTATAAGTGGAGGGGGAGTTTATTTCTTAAAATGGAATAAAATATTTACTTTAAAGGAAATAGTTTACAAAATTAGTGCAAAAATTGTTTTACTTTTTTTTTTTGATGTTCAAACCTTGTCCTCATTCCTATTTCTATACATATTGTCATTTCAGGAAACCCTAGACTAAACTTGTGCCCTAATGGTTGGGTGCAGGAAAAAGGGAAACATTACAACTTTATTTATACTTTTAAATCATGGATCAATAGCCAAAAATCCTGTTTAAAAATGAAATCACATCTTTTGATGATCCAAGACAAGGCTGAACTGGTAAGAGCTAATTTCTAGCCCTTTTGAAACTAGAAGAAATAGTTATATTTTATAATCCAAGAATTATAGTACTAATAATTATTGCCACTTACTGAATTCCTGCTGTATAGCAGGAACTGTGGTAAGCATATTATAAACATTATATAACTTAGTGGTCACAATAACCTTATGACATAGGTGGTATTTTCCCCATTTTCATAAGAAGAATCTGCAGAACTTGACAGGTTGTACAAACTTGTCTATGTCATTAAGTAAATGGCAAAACTAGGATATCCATGCCATCCTTTCACATCATCTCTTGGTGAGGAAGAGGAGCTCTCTCAGGTACTCATCAAAAGCATTACGGATATTCAGAAATACCCTTAGTATCTTAAGCAGGAAGTGTAGGTCTCTTTCATTTGTGTGACATTTCGCCATAGGCATCAGTTTTCTATGAGACTGCACATTGGTGGACAAAGCAATCTGCGTATAGTTGCTGCTCCTTTAGACAGGCTTATTCCTTCCTAGTTTTTGCTTTACATCTTCTTTGTACCCTTCTTAAGATTTTCCTAATTAGGGAGATAAACATCAAAACCTTTTAAAGTCTGGAAAAAAGCCAAAGGGTCTATTTTAGTAGATATAACTCAGTTAAATTCCTCTTGAACCCCTTTTACAGGATTTCATACAAAACAATATACAAGATGGAATCTACTTTTGGATTGGATTAAACATTACACATCCACAAAAGACTTGGACCTGGCTGGATGGAACCCCATTAAACCCACAGTTGTGAGTGTTTGACCTTTGAGTAACATTGGGGAAATATAAAATCTCAGCAGCCAATTTTTAGTGGGAGCCTCCCGAAACTCTAGATAGGCAATTGGTTCTCCTAGTTTGTAGACGTTGATCCCTGTTAATGTGTGTGTAGGAAATTTTCCTTAGAAAAAGGAAGACTGCTAAGTTAATTTATTTTCATGTTTGGATTTTTTTAGTCTACTTATAATATTTGAGGTATAAATAGAAAATTGTAGTCAATAAAATTTTTCTAAACTTAAATCCTTAGAAAATATTTCCTAAATTTTATAAAATAATCCTTACTTTGATTAATAGAAAGATTCTATTAATTAAGACATACTACAGAATAACCTTCATGCAAACTTGCTTAGAATTATTAATGTGTAATCTAGCTTTTAAAATTAAGAATATTTTAGTTTTTTAGATCCCTTGTGTTTTATTTGTTTAAGACATCAAATGTCAGTTGAAACATCATGGAAAATCAGAATTAAAACAAGAATTTTCCTTCTTTCATGTTAAGGGTGAAGGATTTGAGTATCTCCTATGTATACATATAAACAGATATTCTCTTGTTGAGGTGTCTATGAGAGTTTAAAAATTTAGAAAAGGAGAGGTTTTCTCCCATATTCTTCACTCTAACTCTTTCCCCCAAGAAAGGCTAGGGTTAATGTCACCAGTTTTTAACATGTGAAGTCTAGATGTAGGAAAGAATATTCTTTCTTAGGTCTCTTATAGACACAAGGAGACTCATTATACAAAAATAGTGAGGGAAAGTTTCTGGAATGTGTGACATTTGGGATTTAGGTCTGGATGATGAAAATGTCAATAGTTTGATATATTCTTTAGAAAACTGGTTTAATATTTTTGAAAACCATGGATAGTTTTAGATGTGTTATATTTCTAAATCTTAAAATAATAAATATGATATTGTATGCTATAGAGTTGATTATCATTCAGTTGTTACAGATATTCAAAAAGCTTGAATCAGGAATTTGGGAACTAACAAAATGAATTTTTCTCCCAAAATGGCAGGATCGGCCTCAAGTATGTTTGGGCTACTTTACCACAGAATGGGTGCCTTATAAACAATAGAAATTCTTTGTATTGATGTTCGAATCCAGTGGTCTCCATTTTCCCACCACCACTTTCCCCCGCCCTACCCACGCCCATCTCCCACCCTCAATCCCACTTCCCCTGGGCTCTGTCCACGAGTCCCTCATACATGCTCATTTACTTCCCTTTCCCTTTTTCCTATGTTATTCCCCTCTCCCCTCCCCTCTGGTTACTGTCAGTTGTTGATTTCAATGTTTTTGGCTATATTTTGCTTGCCAGTTTGTTTTTAAACAATAGAAATTTATTTCTCACAGTTCTAGCTAGGGGGATTCCAAGGCTGAGGTGACACCACAGTCGTGTTTTGATAAGGGCCCTCTTCCTGGCTTGTAGCTGGAGTCTTCTCCCCATATATTCAGTAGTGGAAGGGCCTAGGACTCTCTCCAGTGTCTCTCTGAAAAGGGACAAATCCTATTCATGAGGGGTTCACCCTCATGACCTAATCACCCTCAAAGCTCCACCTCCTGATACTATCACACTGGGTATCAGGATTTTAAAATATAAATTTGGGGTGAGGGGACACATACATTTAAACCATAGCATACAGCTTGAGAAACAGAACTTTGAATTCATGTTATGTATGATAAAGTGAAGAGTCTTCCTCCAAATTTTACAGAATATATTGGCACAGTCATTATAGCTAGTGTGTATCCTCTTAGAGGCCCTGCTTCCTAATATCATTATTTTTAGGCATTAAAACAGTTAGACTATAGCAGTCCTCTGAGATCTTTATTTTTATATAATTACATGGCATTGGGAAACCAGTGTTTCTTATTCACATTTTTATTCCATGCAGTATTTCTAGTTACAAATGATCATTTTTGGTTAAAAATTTATTTGCTTAAAAAGCAATGTCTTCATTAAATAAATGGTTGTTTAATGTACATTTGTACATTCTTTGTCTGAATATTATAATGCCTTAGGTTTCCAGGTTGGAGAGTAGTACATTCTTTCTAAGAAGAGAGAAAATGCGTAAAATGCTCATCGTTGTGTTTTCAGCAGTGTGAAGACAGTGTCTCCTCTTCCTCTACAGATTTCAAGTCATGGGCGAGGCTGAAGACAATGCCTGTGCTGCGATAACAAAGAAGGGTGTTTTTTCTGAAAAATGTCACACTCAAGGTTACTGGATTTGTCGACACGTGATTTCTTCAGATGATGACCTCTAAATTGATCACAGGTATTTCTCCCATTAACAGAAAATTTCACAAACATTCCTTATGCATTTAAGTAGAAACACTTCATTTCTACAACAAATATATGGTAATACTGATGACAATGCTATAGATTTGTGTCACTGTAAATCCAGGCAATCATCCTCAATTGATTCACATTATATTTTGATAGTCATCTCTCATTTATGATAGTAGCTATCTCAGACAGAAACTATCCTTTTATCACCTCAATAATTCTCTCCCTAAGCCTCTCAATCACTATTAAAAGAGGAGCTTTTTTTTTTTTAAAGAGAAGACATTAGATGATATATTCCTGCACTTTATACCATTGAGTCTACACATTTATCTGCATCTTCCTACTTTTTCCTCTTTTTCTATCTCCAAAAAAAGTGGTATCCCTCTTTCTGTCTAAATCAAATCTCCAAGTCTGTAGCCAGGATTACATTTCTTAATTTTTCTAGGAAATCCCTTCCTTGATTATCTCCTCTCTTACCCATCTCTTCTTATATTTCCCTTTATATCAGCAACTAAACATTCAAGAGCAACAAGAAAATTTTCCCTCAACCACATGTGGCTTCTAGTTTCTGTTTTCTTTTTCCCACCTTGGGGAAAACATCAACATTGTTGGTGTTCCCCTTTTCCTCTTTCTACCTAAGACTTCAAGTTCTTTTTGTTTAAAATTGTTGTTCAAGTACAGTTTTCTGCATTTCCCCCCCTCCACAGCACCCCAGCCCTCCCTGCTTTCCTCCCCCATTTCCACCCCCTTGTTGTTGTCCATATGTCCTTTATAATTGTTCCTGTAATCCCTTCACCCTTTCCCCCCATTATCCCCTCCTCTCTCTTCTGATCACTGTCAGCCTGTTCTCAATTTCAATGTCTTTGGGCAATGTCTTTGCCCATCAGTAAATGAATGGATCAAAACACTATGGTACATCTACACAATGAAATTCTATGCATCAGAAAGAAAGGAGCTCCTATGCTTTGTGACAGCATGGATGGAACTGGAGAGCATTATGCTAAGTGAAATAAGCCAGGTGATGAAAGACAAATACCATATGATCTCATCATTAGCCGGAATCTAGTCAACAAAACAAACAAGCAAGAAAAGTATAGCTAAAACTTCAAGTTCTAAAATTTGGCTTCAGTTTTTCATACTATTTCACTAAAGTGTTCTCACGTTGTCACCAATGACTTTCTTCTGGCTAATTACAAGGAGAACATTTTAGCTTTCATTTTAACTATCAAATTTGCTCAATGATGACCTATCCTTTCTTCTAGAAATATTTTCTAACTTCACATGAAATGCTCTTGAACTGCTATCTACATCTCCAGACATTCCTCCTTACTTTTTTCTGCAGTGTCTCTTTCCTCTTCTGAGCTCTTAAATACTGTTATTTCTGAGTTCTGTGTGAGTTCTCTATCATACAAAATTCTTGGCTAAACTTGTCCATTCTATAATTTTAATTGCCACTGATTTACTGATAATTCCCAATCACTTATTTCTAGCCTAAACCTTATTACAGATGCCCATTGGGCATCTCTATTTGGACAGCTCAAGGCCCCTGAATCTTCACATGTTAAAAATTAAACTCACTAACTTAATGACAGGAACATGCCTATACTAGTCTAAGCCAGAGTCCTTGGAGTCAACCATGACTTCTATTTTTTCACCCTCACTATTCAAACACTAATTTAAGTCCTGTCAATATTACTACATAAATATTTCTAGAATTCATTTACGTATCTTCATACCTACCCTATCAACTGGATTACTGCATCAATCTTTTTGTTTGCTTCTAGTTTTGTCTGCCAAAGTCCATTCTTCATATTGTGATGTAGTGACTCTCTAAACCTCATATCAGACCACATTATTCACTACCTAATTGCTTTCAGTGCCATTTCATTGCTTAAACCTTTATTCAACTCCTACCAGAGGCTTTGTGTCTTGACTCCTCTTCGTTTCTTCCTCATTTCCATGTGTGTAATGATGCAGACGTACTAATTTTTGTTCAGCTCCTCAAATGCGTCATGCTGTCTCAGGCCTCTAATCTAATCACACATTGTTTGCCTCAGTTTAACATTTGTTTTCTGTGTTACTCACCTTTTTGAATTCTTGCTTATTTTTCAGGTCACCTAGTTAAATGTCATTTGGAGGAATATACTTTTTTTGACCATTCTCCACTCCAGACAAAATTTGGTAAATATTTTCATAGCTCCCTGTACTTATCTAATCTTAACATCTATCTATAGTACCCTCTTTTTTGGCCATTGTTTCCCTAAGTCTTTTTTAATGCACTGTGAGCTATGCAAGGTCAATAATCATTATTATTGTTTGGAACAATGATGTATAATGGATGATAAATAAGTACCTTTTATATTAATATATATTTGTAACATGTTCTATGAGTTCCCTAGCCCAAGTTTTACTAGTTTTGCAGAGCTTTTCCCAGTGTAGATAAGCATAACTTGCATATAGAGAAATAATCCACTGTATTTTCTTCATACTTAAAAGGTCAGTGTTACGTTTATATGCATGAATAAATAAAATTTTCCTTGTTTGCTGTTGGTTTTTGTTTTTAACCTAGAACCTACATTGAGACTTGGAGTAGAGGCATGACTACATTAATGTTTGTTAATAAAATATAAGTTTACCAATGGGACACCTATTTTAAAGTCCTAGATCCACTAAGGTAAAACTTAAAGGATATACCCACATTTTAAAAATATATTTATTTCAAATACTTTTGTTTGAACAGAAGTAATTATAGTTTATAGGAAATGAAATAGAAAACCTTCAACTCAAAAAATTAAACACAAGGAACATGGAACCATGTTTATTGAGTATGTGTCCTATTTTATTAATGTGAACACTTAAGAAATGTGGAAAAATGATTGGAGAGCAGTTACAATTGAAGGGGGGAGAGGAAATAATGAATGATTAAGAGATCTCTAATATTGAAAGCCAAGTTATAATGTTCTTTGAAACATTATGTATAGAAGAGACTAAGAGCTGTCAGAGAGAGGGAAGGGGAGTTGGGGGGCTGGGTGAAAAAAGTAAAAGGATTAAGCTAAGAAATATTTTTATGCCACATAGACCCAGACAATAGTGTGGCAATAGCCAGAGGCAAAGTGGGATGAGGGGAGGTGGAAGTGGGCAAAGTGGGAGATCAATGGGGGTGGAAAGACTTTAGTTTGAGCAATGAGCTCAAACTGTGTGCAGACAGTGTTTTATTGAGCTGTGCACTTGAAACTTGTATGCTTTTATTAACTATCCAGTGTTACCTCAATACATTCAATAAAAAGTATTTTAATAATTAAATATTAAAACATTTAAAGACAATTTAAACAATTCGGTTGCATTTCTCTTTATTATTTGAGGATTTTTCATAAAATAATATTTTCCATTAACTTCTAAAAATTGAGTAGCAATAGAGAAATGTTTTACTTGTGAACTTCTGATGTGAGAATTCTAAAAACTACTGTGAATTTAATTAATCATGCCTAAAAGTCCTAATACAAATCAAAGCTTGCCTTATTATTTCCATTATATATCTATGTGTGTGTATTTTTGAGAGATTAGAGTATCTGAATCTTAACAAAGTTATTTTTACATCATCTAGTCCTCCAAATTAATATTATTTTTTAATTATGGAGTGATTCTAGTTGTTGGGAGGGAATCAGATTAAATAATGTAAATTAGGAGATTCTTAGTGGAAAAAGCTTCAGGAACAAATGGGACAATGATAATTTATGGCACTTCAAAGTTTTTATCTTTAGACTTCTGGAATGTGTGTGTTTATGTGTTTGTGTGCTTGTTTGCCATTGGGGAAAATTATGGTTCACTAGGTAAGGGCTTCAATGAGGCCACTTCCAACTTCCCACTCAGACCCCCATTATAGTTGAGTGTTATGTCTCCTCCTCTCCCCATGAAAGGAAAACCAGCTTAGATTCCTTTGCTCCTAAAGACCTGACATTAGGTAGACTTGAAGTGTAAAAATAGGAAAAGAACTTGGCAGGTGCAGCCACACACTTGCCACTCCCTATTGGTTTCTCACTGATATTATGTTAACACGGTCAGGTGCACCTTACTGAATGATGGCCTTCACCGTGGTGGTTTGTTCATTTCGAGAGCAGCCAGTTTAGCGGGGTGAACACATTTGAACACCCATGGCTAAGGAATTTGAAGTCTCCATACTATTTTTCTTGTTTACTTTTTTTAAACAGGAAGTTACTTCATCTATTTGTTTGTTTTGAACAGGAAGTTTTAATGTTGACTTTCTTAGAAATATTATGTGACAATTTCTGAAACCAATTTAATATATAAATTGCTGCAGAAGTTCCACTGACTAAAAAAATGTTGCCATACACCTTTCCAGTACCTTTTAAAATAATAGTTTTTAAAATTAAATTTAAAATCATAAACATTTACTTCATGAACAGAAATTTCATTCAGGAATATATCCTTTGCTGAAAAGAATTTGCAAAAATTTTGTTTGGTACTAATAAATTTTATGTGTTCAAACACTTCATTACATGTTTTACACAATGTAAGAATATTGACTATTAAAGTATATAGTTCTAAACACAGTTTGCTCATCATATTTAGACAGGTATTAATTTAACATCATGTAATTAACAGCATACATTCAATAGCAAAAATATGTTTCACTATTTGAAAGAACATTGTGCTGAATCTAGTGTCTGAAATGCCCGAAGCCTCCTTGAAATATTACAATTCAATGCCATGTACCAGGGGAGCACATGCTTCAGTTTGCATTGAAATTAATATATGGATTAATATTTTTGTTATTATGAGAAATAGCATTTGTACAATGATTAGGTGTTGGTCTAAGATTTGGTATGAGTTCCAGATTAAAGTTAAGTTTGCGGTAGAGTTAGTGAGTACCCTTGAATTTACTGTGTGGTATGAAGTTAAAATCAACAAAACAAATGAGCTAAATAGAACCAGAGGCATGAAAATAAAGAACACACTGACAGTGATCAGAGTGGGCAGAGGGAGATAAGGGGGGAAAGAAGGGGAAGGGCAAGTCAGGAACATGAATATAAGACTCCTGGGCATGGACAACGAGGTGGGGATTGACTGTGGCAGAGCAGGAGAGAGCAACGGGGAAAATAGTGGGGCAACTATAACTGAACAACAATAATAAAATAAAATAGGTAGAGAAAAAAATAAAGAATATGGTGTTAACTATAAAAGAAAGACTACTGTGCTAAACATAGTGTGTGAAATGCTGGTAGCTTTTTAGAAATATTATTATAGTATAGTGCCATTTACTGGGGCTGTGTCGTGGCAAACATAGTTGGCAAATGGCTCTTTTAGAAACTATGCATTCCACCTGGCTGGTGTGGCTCAGTGGACTGAGTGCCGGCCTGTGAATTGAGGGGTCATTGGTTCCATTCCCAGTCAGGACACATGCCTGGGTTGCAGGCCAGTTCCCCAGTATATGGGCTGTGCTAGAGGCCACTGCACATTAATGTTTCCTTCTCTTTTTCCTTCCTTCCCCCCTAAAATAAATAAATAAAATCTTTAAACTACAAATCATTAAAAAATAATAAAAAAATTCATTCCAAACATGCACAAACTGACTTCCAAACTCCATTTGCAAGTCAGTACTTAAGAATCTTAATGCTTAACCTCTTTTAACTTTACTATTTTGTGGGCTCCCTTTCTACCATTATCATTATTTTTCCACCAAATGTCTTCATTAATTCCCCAAAAATAGTTTGATTAATTTCCAAAAAACAAAGACAAACAAATTGTGTTTATTTTAATAGTGAAAATGCATGTTGAATGACATGGCAGCTCAAGGGTGGTAAGCCTGAGATACATGTTAGGTGTTGTTTTGGTCCAAACCAAAAGCAGAACTCCAAAAAAGATAAAAGAATCAATAAACCCTTAATGGTAAATTGTTCATAAATATTAAATTACCAATATGGGAATATATGTCCATAGATATCATATATCAGTTGATTTGCATTCTCACTTCTAAGTAAGCATCTCTTAAGTCAAATGAACTATGATATAGGTAGTTTCACAAAATAATAAGACTATATTCATGAATATCTTTTTTCCCCATTTATACTCAATTGTATTAAACATTTTAGCTTTCCTACTAATCACTGTAAAAATTAACATGTTACTTTCATATTTCATTTATGCTTGATAGTATATATCCATATATATACAATTATTTTTAAACTTAAGGGCATATATATTGTACTTGAGAGTATAACAAAAGTTTTATTCAAGTAGAAAAATGTTTTAACTCTTAAAATTATCTTTCCAGAATTTTAGAGATATGCACTTCTAGGCATAATTATCCATTATCCCACAAGAGAGGTATGAGCATATTTGTAATTTTATTTAAAAACAAAAACAAAATATCAATTCATTTTTAAAGTAACAACTTTATTTTAGTATCAATTAAGAAACTTGAGAACACTTTAAAATTTATGTCATTAGGTGTAAGATAGCATTAGGTACAATAAAAGCAGAGTCATTCAAAAGATTCTTGGCATTGTTGTTCTATTATTAAAGAGTGTTAATACAATGAAGATATAATTTTTAAAACTATAACTTGAAAAAGCAAAAAAAATACATTAGTATATTTTTCTACTTGAGCTTGCACACTATTCAGTATTAGAAGTTTTGCAGATCCAATATTTGAGAATATTACAGCATCTCTATCTTCTGAAGCATATGCATTACTCTTTTTTAACTTTATTTTTATTGTTGACACTATGACAGGTGTCCCCCTTCCCCCTCCCCCTTTGTTTACCTCCATCCATCCTCAGTTCCCCTTCCTGGCTGGTGTGGCTCTGTGGACTGAGTCCTCTGGTCATCACCACACCGTTCTCTGTGTCTATGGGTTATACATATGTGATCTTTGGCTAATCCCTTCTTATTTAACACTTCTGCAAATACCCGTGACTGATTTATTTGTCTGATGTTATGCTACTCTTCTGCTTATAGGCACAGATTTAGCTTCATGACAAACCCAAAAGTTACCTTAATTTAGACATCACCTAATTTCTTTTAATTAAGAAAAAAAAGTATACCTGTCTGTGAAGTATTTTTTTTGTATTTAATCCT
Organism: Trachops cirrhosus; assembly: GCA_028533065.1. Taxonomy (NCBI): domain Eukaryota; kingdom Metazoa; phylum Chordata; class Mammalia; order Chiroptera; family Phyllostomidae; genus Trachops; species Trachops cirrhosus. Next base: position 20,296,248 of record CM052539.1, read on the forward strand.
TTCACCTTTTTCACCTAGCCCCCCAAACCTCTCCCCTCTGACAGTTGTCAGTCAATGTTCCCTCATAGACAGGCAATAGTATGATGATTACCAGAGGGAAAGAGTGTTAGGGGAGGTAGAAAAGAGTAAAGGGGGGATAAATGGTGATGGAAGGAGACTTGACTTGAGATGGTGAACACAATACAACATATAAATGATGTATTATGTAATTGTACACCTGAAACCTATTACTTTTATTAACCAATGTAACCCCAATAAATTCAATAAAAATGAAAAAAAAAAGGCTTAAGGGGAACTGCACAAAAGAAAGTTTATATAGAAGAAAGTTATTTTTCCACTAAGCAAATAATTGTCTTTTTGCTACCATATAATTTTCTCCTTTTGCTTTGGTAAGCTTATACCATAGATCTGTGCAACTGTGCATGCATCTATTTCATATATCCCCCCAGACTGGCCCTTCAGTTCCAAAACTGTGTAATCTGCTTCCTACTAAGCTTTTCCACCTGGACTTCTACAGACTTCTGAAGCTCAATAATTTAAAAATATCCTTTTGTTTCCATATCAGTTAATAGCACCACTATTCACTTGATTGATTTACAGTGAAACCTGGGATTTATTCTTAACATCTATTTTTCCTCCATCCCTCTCATCCTGTATTTTTCTAAGACTATCTTTGAACCAGTTTTTGAATCCATTCACTCCTTTGCATTTTCCCTGCTACCATTTCTGGGCACTGCTCTTATCATTTTTTCTTCTAGTGAATTGGACAAACTTCTAAGTTCATTTTTCGTCCATCAGATAGATTTTATATTGCCTTGAGAGTTATTCTGAATTATATATTTGAAGACATCATTATCTTATGCATAAGTATTCAATAACTTTAGAGCAATAACCTAAAGCATCAAGGCTAAACTTCCCTTGGCATGGAGTCTAATTTCCACTAAGTCTGACTCCTTCCCTCCCCCAAACCCAGCTCTTGTTCTTTCCCATCGTACACCTGTCCTTCTAGTGCTTCTTGACTATTGCAATTTCTCACTTGTGTAACACTTGGTGTCCTCACATATGTTTTTCACTCTACTGGCAATGTTCTTCCTGATAATTTTCTCCCTGGAAAACCTTCAGTTTAAAAATATTTTTCCTGTGAGAATTTTGCTGGGCACCTCTTTCTCAATTTTTGGACACTTTCTTCATGTGTTGTCATCGAATCATATACACATTTGTTTTTGTACTTCTACTCCGCTTGGTAATTACACATTGAAGATTCATCTATTCAGTTTCTGATTTTCTAAACTAATTGTGGATCTAATGCTCAGTTACTTGTCATCCTTTTTTATATTCTAGCTTTCAATAAATACATTTTATTTACTCCTGATGCAGGAGAACAATGGAGTAATAATACAATACAGTTTGATAAAAGAAAGACCTTAAGAACAAAGTCAAAATACAGACCTTACAAACAAACTCCTGAGTTTTCTAAAGATCCATGCAGTGGTTGGTTTTAATTAGGAAATTTCCTCATTAAGTCTTTTACTGTCTTGGTACTTATTTGACTGTGGACAGTTATTTCTTCTATTCAGGTTGAGACTAAAAGAATCAAATGACCATTTGTAAAGAATGAGGGAAAAGGGCAAGTACAGGGAAGAAAAGAGTTAAAATGAGGATGAGTGAAGAGGGTGAAAAGGTGGGAAACTTATTATGGTCTATAATAAAAGGTATAAGAATGAGACTTTTCTAAGTTATTTTCCCTAAATTCTTACTAGTCCCATTCTTTAATATATACTCTCCTGTTAAAACTGTTCACATTTCTATCAATGAGTATACATTCAGTATCCATGGATGCAGATCACAGATTTCACAAGAACTTTAAAAAAAGGATTATGTTTCACAAAGGGACATTGTTAATGTTGAATAAACATAAAGACAATACCCTCTGAAGAAGTATGCATTCTGATGCAGAACCTAGTTTGTTTTCTCAAATAGAGAGAAACTTGAGCAGCCAAATTCAAGCCAGTCCTTCACCCATCTGCGCACCAAGTGATTACTATTTACATCTCCCCTTGTGCAATAGGTTCTTGGCATTCACAGATAGAATGTTGCTAGTTCAAGGCTCACAATCTTGAAGACCCCTTACGTGATGATCTGAATGTGAAATCTCATTATTGCTTTATTTTTTTGCTGTGAGGTTGGCGTGGGAAAAAGATTTATTTATCTAGTAAATCAGCACCTTTAAACACTGTTACTGTATTTGAATTACACTAGATTCATGAATGAATCTCACAAAGCAACACAAATATTGCATATGTAAAAGCAAACCATCCAATGGTTATTGATAACAAAAGAAAGGAGACTGCAAAAATATCAGAGTTCTTTTGAAAAAAAGTAATTTTAAATGACATTAGTCAGAATTCATATGATTACATCTTAAAATGTCATTTAATTTTTTTCATTCATATATCAGAAATTTAATTCTATAAAATTTGGAAACTTTTAAATATGTTGAGGCATATACTTTCCAAATGCCAAGAATCTAATAAATTTCTAAAAAATTAGAGATTTGAAGTGAAACATCAATAAAAATTCTAACCATGATTTTTATGTACCTTTACATTAATATAGCATATTTCTTTCAAGAAGAATACAAACTACATTTTATGTAAAATAGCCTAGGTCTGTGACATCTCAGCTTCCTGGGATGCACACATCTGGTTTGCCACAAATCCATTTTCTAACCAAATGGGTACTGGAACTGCTAATCCCATTCTTGTGTAGGTAAGCACCTTCTCCAAATCCCATAACTTTAAACCTGAAACAAAGCACAAGAGCAAAAGAGGCTACAGAATGAGCGAGTACTTATTGGAAGAGTTAGTAAAAAAATGTCTTCTGCGGTGTGCTTTTATTCTAACCCCAACCCGGTGTCACTGGAATGTAAAGCAAACTGAATTTGTAGGCCTTGCCTGGCCTAAAATGTAACCTATATGATATCTTATTATTCACGATATTCACGATATCTTATTATTCAACAGTTTTGAACATCATTTTTAAAATTTAAAATGGTGATAAGTATACTCACTTCCCGGAGTTGTAAAGGTCAAATAATATGATTATGAAGCATTATATTTGGAATATTGTGGGTATTAAGTAATTTATATAATAATATGTATTACTGCATTTTCTCTGGGTTCATTTTATTCTCTACCACAAAGAAAGCTGCCAGAATGGTGTGGATGGATTGTAGCTCAGATCTCTCCACAGTGGGAAAGGCTCAGGTCCCAGCTTTAGGTGTGTGAATTACACACCCAGGACTTACCAGCCACTGTACACAGTTCCATCTATCCACTCCCAGGCCTGTCCTGGTTTTCGGCTCAGTCCAATCCAATATTGAGAATGGTCAGAGTAGCGCTTCAGGAAATCCTATTTACAGGATAAAGGGAAAATGCCTCATTCTCTTGGATTTTCTTTCATCTAATTCATTACATAATCTTTATATAGACACAGACTTCTAGATTTGGGAATAATCTTAGAAGTGACATCTTCATCCAGTTCATGCGCTCATTTATGGGTTGTGTTACTTCTGTAACAACTTCGGTATTAAGTGGCATTGGGTAGGTATCTCTTCCTTCTATTTTCTAAATGAATTTTATATAAGAGAAAAGTGATCTCTTCTGTGAAGGCTTGGTTGGATTTGCCAGTAAATCTTTCTAGGCTTGGTTCTTTTTAGGATGGGAGGATTTTGGTTAGCAGTAAAATATTTTGAACAGTTATTAGTTTGTTCAAGTTTTGTATAAGTTCATAATTTATTCTGATACATTATGTTTTCTGACACGATTACCAGTAATCTAACTTTTGTTTTATTTGGCTTCGGCTTGGTCAGTGGTTGCTTTCCATATCTTTGCCTTTTGCTTTATCTCCGACTTTCATGTATGTGTGTGTGTGCAGGCATGTTTACATGCTTAGCCATGTCTGCGTAAGTGGCATTAACTGTACTTTGTTGGTTTTTAAAAACCAATGTGATATATTTGTCTTTTAAGGGATAAATTAAAAACATGAACATTTTATCACAATTGCTGTTCTATTGGATTTTGTGTTTTCTGACTATCTTTTCCTTCTTTTACTTTTTATGAATTCTTTTGGACTGATACTTTTTCTATGTCTTTATTTGAATACCTTAGTTTATTTGAAGATTTTTTACTTTTTCATGCTTACCATTTTATTTTTAAGAAATACATTAATCTACACATATTTCAATTTTAGGTTTTCTAAGTGATTGCTTAAATAATTGTTTAGACATAATTTTTTTCTTCAAAGTTTTAAAAGTTATTGGAATGAAAATTCCAATACCATTTTATACCAAATATTGGTATTGGTATACCAAATACCAATATTTTAGAAATATTATAAAATATTTATAGATAGTATAAAATAGTATACTATAGTATACTATTAGTAGAAATAGTATAAATAATATAAAATATTTATAATATTTTATACTTTTAAATCTCTGCTCTTTGTATGAAGGTGGGTATATATTTTCTTTTTATCAGTGATTGGTCCTGTCTATCCAGAGAAATAGTTTTACCTTTGTATATCCTCATTGATTATTTTGTTATATTCTCTTTTTGATTTTTTTCTTATATTGATTCCAAAAACTATTTCAATAACTATGCTTTTTAAGTTATTTATTTTCTTTGCTCTGTTTTCAGATTGATCTCTTTCCCATTTTTTTCATGCTTTACTTTCATTATTTAATATTCTAATAAATTAAATGTATGCTTTCATTTATATTTTTCAGCTGCTGTAATATATTCATTTTAAAATCTTCATCAGAATGTTCTACAAAATTAAATTTAACTTGGGTCAATCCCTTTTCTGTCTATTCTCCAGACAGGAAGTGTTCAATAAATGCTAAATGTATCTCCATGCTCCTTAGGACCTTTTCTGTCTCTTACCATCTGGTATTCTACCTGGCTATTGCCTCTGGTCTGAGGGCAGGTCGTGTTGCATGCTTTTACGTCCCTTCATGTACCCTTTGTGTGGCCCAAACCTCCTGGATTTTCTTAACTGTGCTACTCATTTGTAACTCTTTCTGGTATTTCTGACACATGGCTTGTTATGACTCTTTGCTTACGATTTTAAGAAATATAATTCCACAAAGGCAACTCTCATTTGGTGTAAAATAGGAAGGTAAACAAAAGAGGCAGGTGACCCTGGCTGGATGCTCCCTGTGGTCCGAGTTGCTGTGGAAAATAGGATCTCCTCTATGCCGGGTAAGAAGCTCTTTTCTGGACCATTCCCATTTCCAGTACCTAATTCGTAAACACACTATAATCTCAAGAAGATAATCGTAGTTCAGGAGTATTGCCTTACCAGTTCTTGTGTGGTGTTGAACACAACGAGAGTTGCTGTATGAGAGACACAGAAGTTCTGGCTTGCTGCCCAGGTGGTTGTATTCTCAGAAAAATAGAAGCACTTTCCTAGGTAACCAATCCAGCCATCCAAGCATGATTTGTGGTCGGGGGAAGATTTGTGTTTTTCTACTAAAAAATGATTTAATACCATGTTAAGTTGTGAGGGGTGAAAAGCCCTGAATAATAATTAAAACAATTATCCATGTGATGAAATCCACCAGAATTGCTTTGATTCTCTAATCAGAAAGACTTCATTGAATACACTTTACATTGTTCCCTAAGTGAGAACAACTTCCAGTTTTTTGTACTTATTTTCTTACTAAGTTGAAAGAAATTCTTGAGTACTGAGGTAGTAGTTTTTGTCATATTTAGGATTTTGTGACCTTCTCAAGTGACACTACTTCTAGGTGATCATATTCTCATAACATTAAATAAACATATTTTTACATACATATACAGACACATAGATACATACATATAAATGTATATATGTATGTACACTGTGTGCATATATAGGCATGTGTCTATATGTGTACACAATGTATGTTTGCATATACATTTACATGCATATGTACACACATAATCATGTATATACATATATTTATATTTTAATGCCTAGTTCATAGAATAAGGTTGATTAATAATGCATTCCATGGAAACTATTTTATACATATGTGCACATATATGTGTACAGGTATATAGAATACCCACTCATCAATTTCTATTACTTTATACATGTATATATTTAATGCATATTTATAATATATACATTAATGTATAAATTATATACACATCTATATTGTATATACTTATGTAGATATTTTCAAACATCTCACTAAAATAATTTTGAGTTCTTTAGAGAATATATGTCCATAGTTCACTATCAGATAGGGAAGATGTATTTTGCTGCAATTAAAGTCTAAAAGTAATCTATATTTTGTGTTGAAATATGGTTATTAGGATAGCAACAATTTTTTTTCTTGCTCAATTCTCAATAATCCATATATTTAGCTGTGAATTATGAATAGGAGTTGGAAATCTGTCCCCATCATTTTAAGCTGTGTAACCATAGAGAACCTTGAACTCAATTTTCATCCTTATAAACATAGACCTCAATTAGAAACAGCTTAGGGAAGAAATACTACCATTTATATAAAAACAAATGGTTTAGGGCAAGGTAGTCCACAACTGGATGACCTTCTGCAAACTGTTCGCTATCAGTCCACAGTGGCATTAGGACCTAGTGACATATTGTTAACTAAGTCAGCAAATGCACTGTTTAGTTCTTTTGCTATTTCTTCAGCATGACACTTTCTTGATGAAGGAAGCAGTATGGTGATTTACATTTTACCACAAGCTCCTTACCTTGTAAAGACCAACTAATACTGGCTAAGAAGGAAATTTCATAGACATTGTTATTTTAGTCCTCACAATATTTAGTACAGCTAGTATCCTCATATCGTGGAAGAGGGAACATATGCTGATTCTGTGTACACAGAGGTGCCTGATGACCCTTAATCCTGAGCTAAAGTATAAAAGGTACACATATGATGAAATATTTTATAGGAGAGTTAATAGGACCAGATTTAAGAAATAGAAAACTCACCTGTTAAAATCATGGCCAGTGTAATGATTATAATCACCAGAAAGAAGGTGATGATTTTAGAGGTACAAAGTCTCTTTTTATCCCTTTCTAGATTTTCTTGTGACTGTAGAGTACGTCTGGAGGATGTATCGTAACCTGTAGAAAAATAATCAGCTTTTCATTACTGATAAGTTCTTCAGAATGTTGTAAGGTACATCAATATATACAAACTAATCATATTTATATATACTATCCATTATCATAGGAAATTAAAATATACCATTTACAATGGCATAAAATATTAAATACTCATAGATAAATCTGATGAAAGACATGTAAAACTTTTATACTGAAGATTACAAAACATTGCTGAAAAAATTGCAGACAAAATAAATAGAGAGATACTGTTTTCATAAATCATAAAACATTAAGACACAATATTATTAAAGTATCAATTCTACTCAAATTAATCTATAAATTTATCACAATCCCAAACAAAATTCTGAGCATGCTTTTTCTTTTGTAAAAATCGGCAACCTGTTTATAAAATTTATATGAAAATGCAAAGGAACTAGAATGGCAAGCACTGAGAACTAAAGTTGGAACACAAATATTACCTTGTTTAAAGACTTATAAAGGCACAGTTGCCAATAGAGCATGGCATTTGTGTCAAAGTATAGGAGTGGTCTAGGATAGACTCACACCAGATTTTTGGTAAAGACACACACAAAAGATAGGCATTTTGATCAATGGTTCCAGAGTAATTGGATATCTATGAGCAAAAAAATTTTTGATCCATATATCCTACATACAAACATTAAGTCCAATGGATCATGTAAGTGAACATGAAATCTAAAACTATAAACCAATGATGTCCTCAATCTAATCCAAAAAGGCATAATCCATTAAAAAGCAATAAACTTAACTTCCTACAAAGTCATAACATCTGATATTAAAAAGATAGTGTTAACAAAATAAAAAGACAAACTGGAGACTGGCAGAATATATTTGTAAATTGAATGTCTGATAGAGGGATTGTGTCCAGAATATATTTGATATTTGATAAATACTACTCAATACTTGATAGGAAAACAAACAATACAATAAAATATCTGAGCAAAAGAGTTGAACAAACCCTTCATGAAATAAGAGATGTAGATGGAAAATTAAACATAAAAAGATGCTCATCATCACTAGTCATAAAAAAGGCAAATTAAAACTGAATTTAGAAATCACTATTAGAGTGACTAAAATTAGAATGTCTGACCACATCAAGTGTTGGGGAGGGTATGAAAGAACTGGAAATCCTGTCTGTTGTTGGTACAAATGTTAAACAGTACAACCATTTTGGGAAGCAGTGAAGAAGTTTCTTTAAAAACTAAATATACACTTACTACAAAGATGTGTCCATAAATTTTTATAATAGCTTTATTTGTAATAACCCCAAACTGAAAACTTCCAAATGTTCGTTAATGAGTGAATGCACAAGTAGGCTGTGGTATAGAGAGATGAAGGAATACTAGTCAGAAAAATAAAAAAGAAATGAACTATTGATATCTATGAAACATGGATCACTGTTAAAATAATTGTGCTGGCCCTGGCCGAGTGGCTCAGTTGGTTGGAGACTCATTGATCGCATACACCACAGGTTGCGGGTTCGATCTCTGCTCAGGGCCAATATCTAGGTTGTGGGTTCAATCCCTGTCAGGGCGTGTATGACAGGCAATCGATCAATGTTTTTCTCTTTCTGTCTTTCTCCTCTCTCATTCTCTCTCCCCCACTCTCACCTTATTATTCTCTTTCCAAAATCAATATACATATCCCCTTGGGTGAGGATTAAAAAATAATAATTATGCTGAATAGTACAAGCTGAACAAAAATGAGTACATGCTGTATGATTCCAAGTATGTAAAATTTCAGAAAATGCAAATCTATCATAGCGACACAAAGTTGACTTGTGGTTGTCTCAAGGAGGGCATGCTGAAAGTGGCAATAAAAAAAATTACAATGGAGTATGGGGAAGCATTTGGGGTTGATGGTTATGTCCAGCATCTTGAACATATGCATGGTTTCATGGATGTGTGTTGTATCAAAATTTATCAAACTGCATACTTTAAATATATGCATTTTAATATATGTTCATTTTATCTACATAAAGCTGTTAAAAAGCACAAAAATCTGTTATCTTCTATTCACACCGTGTGGATCTGTTTATAAGATACCTTGAATAGATAGCTGAAAATAATTTGACACAGATAGAAAAGATGGAGAGCATAGAGACACTAGTTCTCCAGGAGGGCAATGATTCAGAGCAGGCGGCAGGGAATGACCAAAGGTAAATTTGCTTACATCACAAACCACAACCTGAGCCAGCTGTACACATGCTCCTTACCTGAAGACTGGGAATCTCCTGCACTTCTCAGCCTTGTGTCATTGTCCATGTTTCCTTTGGATTAAAAAAATACAGACTGGTCATTAAGAACACATTGGATTCAAGATCCCTGCCCACTACTTGCATTTATCTTTAATAGTATAAAGGAATATCTAAAATGAAAATACAGCATTAATATGAAAGTATGGATAAAGTTCCTCAGAAATTGGATCATTTAATGTCATTCCAAAATCATTCTGTGTCACTGCAGTTTAAGGAGTCCCTGGAGGTAGTTAAGACTCTGAAATAATTGTGACTGGATTCAGTGCAAAGAAAGTTAGATTCAGTGGTTTATGAAGGCAACTGTTTGAGTCTTTACAGCATCACCCTGACCTACCAAAACATTGACCACTATGGGTCCCAGCCACAGGTCCAATTTAAAAAAAAACTGAGCATGAGATGGAAACTTAGACTTCAGTAAAATAATATGAATTTGCTTTAATAATAATAATTAGATAATATGTAATATTTATTGTTTCACTGTATGGTAGGCCTGCTTCTGAGCTCTTAAATGTTATGATTTAATTTAAACTCACAACATTATCAAATAGGAGCTTACTATTATCATTAATTCACAGATGAGGCAATTTTAAAGTAACAGAGAGGTTAAAGACTTTCTTAAAGTCACACAGCCAATACGTGGCAGAGCGTAGATACTAACAGGCTCTGTTTATTCAACCACACTGTTATATTTACAGCTTCTCTCTGTCCAGAACATTTCCATAAGTATTCCTTATGCTAAACTTCTGCTTCCAGATATAGAAAGCAGAACTCAAGTTAAACAACAGCAAAAGTGTGCTATTTGCATTTTTCTAAGATGATTATAATCATGTCATATCATTTGACAGAGGTGAGGATGAAATAAATATAGGCATGGCAGCCTGTATTTTCAAAGTCACCTGGCTGAGAGACAAACAGAAAGTAAAGTGTTGATAATTTTTTAAAAGCTGGGCTATAAGGTATAAAGTTCTCTTTAGTTATGTATGTTGAAGTTTATAATGTATATTTTTTCACATCTCCAAAACAATTTCAGGAGCCAAGCAAATTGTGTGTGTGTGTGTGTGTGTGTGTGAGAGAGAGAGAGAGAGAGAGAGAGAGAGAGAGAGAGACAGAGAGAGAGAGAGAGACAGAGAAATAGATATTGGGGAAACTGGATGGACACATTAATGCTAATTACGAACCATAGCCCAAACCCGGGTTCACTTACTAGTCTGTGCTGTGTTGGCTGAGAGTTGTCTGATAGAAGTTGGCAACCATATGGCTGTTTCTAGCTGCAGTCCGTCTGTGCTTGCTATTCTGAGATGCAGGCTGAAGAGGCAGCTTTTCCAGAAGCTCTTCTCATGGAGATATCAGAAGTGTGGGGCAGTAAGCCCAACTACTCAGCTTGTCTCAAGTCAAAGTTAATCACGCTGGTTGAAGCTCATCTCCTGGCTGACAAAGTTGGGGGAAGTACACTTTATTTCCAGTGAGAGGAACCTTTTACGTCACAAGACAAAGGCTTTGATATGCACTTGAAACCTGTGAAATTTTATTAAACAATGTTACCTCAACAAATTAAATAAAAAGTTTTTAAAAAGAGGAATGAATTGTCAATAACTTACAAACCGTAACTTGCTGGCTGGAGCATTTCTTGAGCCCTTCTGGTCAAATGTCACCATTGATCTGTTTGTTTGTTTTTTTAATTAATCTCTTAGATATTTTTGCATTATTTTGATTCTAAATTAAGCAGTTTACTTAAGAGTGCTGTTTTCAGCCTTTCCCCATTTTCTCTTATGGGCAATACAGCATCTTCAACTTAAATAAGGTTAATCACTTTCCAAAATGAGTTCCATATAAACTTTTCCTATTGCTCATGTGTTTTATCACTTTTCTTTTTTCTTCACTTTTGGTACATTTATATGCCCACTTTATGCTAGTCCTGTCATGTTTTTCAAAAGGAAATGCTACGGAGTAAAGCAACCTACTTTTGGAGGAATAAAGTTATATAACACTACAATGAATCCATATAAGTAGTCGGAGCCATACTATTAGAGGCAAAGGTCCTGTTTCAACCACTTTACTTTATAAATGAGGAAAATAAATTAAGTATAAATTAGTTAATTATTCAATATTACTTAGCTGATTAGTATCAGGTTCTGATTCTGCATTTGCCAATTTATTTTCTCTACATGGTTGTCTAACTTTGTAGATAAATGTGATTGAGATTTGAAAGCTTGTTCTCAGCTTTTATAAAAAGTTCAAATCAGAAACTGGGGGCTCATTTGATTTGTTTAAATTTTTACCAAATAACATTGATCAGAATTATACATAAATATCTCTTCAATTTGTCTCCTCTTATCTCATCAAAATTTTACTCAATATTTTAATGCCTTATTTCTTCTAAATCAGACATTTTATGTTAGCCTCTGAAGTAATTACTTCACCTCTAGTCCAATCTCTATCTTCTCTTTCAACTCAACTTTCACATTTCGGGAAGAATTGTTTCTTTCTAGAATGCAAATCTATTCATAAGCTTCATTGCTTAGTTTTTTTAAAATTCTATTATCTCCAAATCAAAATTAAGCTCCTTAGAATGACCCTTGGCAATTCAAATGTTGAATTACATTATCCTGTTCATCTCTCTTCCTCTTTTTCCGTACTGGATTTTGCATAATTTTTCAAATATTCACATTATTTCACTCTTCCATGCCTTAGCACATGCTGGTAATTCTACCTGAGGCACCCTCCTCCCATTGCCAACCCAGCTCAAGAGTTGCCTCCAGGGAAAACAAACTTACAAACAAACAAACCATCTCTCTTAAGTCTTCATTTTCCCTACCATACTACCAATTTAGTCTCTGTATTAAGAATTTACCATTTTAAATTATAATTGTTCATATCTGTCTCCTTTAAGGTACTAGAAGCTTCAAGATGGAAAGAAATCTATGTATTCATCTTTGTATTGCCACATAGTGATTGACCCAAAATAGAATGCTAAACCTAGTGTTTGAAGAATCAGTAAATTAACGTTTTCAGTCCTTTTTACACAGTTTCTGGTTCAGCCTAGTTGGACCCATCCATACTTTCTAAAACCAAATCTCTTTTACTTACAAAATGTGAATTTGTTTTTTATCAGATGTATCATTGTAGAATATGTTTTCCATTTAGTGTGTTGTCTTTTCATTTTGTTGGTGGATTTCATTGCTGTGCAAAAGCTTTTTAGTTTTATGTAGTGTCATTTATTTTTCTTTTATTTTCCTTGCCCAAGGAAATATATCAGAAAAATATTACTATAAGAAATGTGTGAGATTTTACTGCCTATGTTTTCTTCTAGGATTTTTATGGTTTTCTGTCTAAAATTTAGGTTTTTAACCATTTTGAGTTTATTCTTGTGTACAGTGTAAGTAGGTGGTCTAGTTTCATTATTTTTTGGATGTATCTGTCCAGTTTTCACACCATTCATTGAATAAACTGTCTTTACCCCACTCTATGTTCTTGCTTTTTTGTCAAATATTCATTGAACATAAATGTATAGGTTTATTTTTGAGCTCTCTATCTTATTCCATTGACTATATGTCTGTTTTTATGCCAGTACAATGCTGTATTTTTCCTACCTGTCCTCCAGCTCATTGATTTGATCCTCTGCTATGCTGTTTTGATTACTCTGGTCTTATAGTATAGTTTCATATCAGGTAGCATGATTCCTGCAGCTTTTTTCTTCTTTCTCAAGATTGCTGAGACTATTCTGGGTCTTTTGTGATTCCATATAAATTTTTGTAATATTTGTCCTACTTTTATGAAATAGGCCATTAGTATCTTGAAAAAAATTACATTGCATCTATATATTGTTTGGGATAATATGGACATTTTTAATAACATTAATTCTTCTATTCATGAACACAGTAAATGCCTTCACTGACTTGTATCTTCTATAATTTTATTCTTCATTGTCTTATAATTTTCACAGTAGAGATCTTTTACATGCTTGGTTAAATTTATTCCTGGTATTTTATTTTTGATGCAATTGTAAATGGAATTGTTTATGTAATTTCTCTTTCTGATAGTTCATTATTGGTGTATATAAATGAAACTTTTATTTCTGGATATTTATTTTGTATTTTGCTACTTTAGTGAATTCATGTATTAGTTCTAATATATATA
>CM052539.1:20309908-20387223 GCA_028533065.1 Trachops cirrhosus
TATTTTATTTATTTATTTTTAGAGAGGGGAAGAGCGGGAGAAGGAGAGAGAGAGAAACATCAATGTGTGGTTGCCTCTCATGTGGTCCCCACTGGGGACCTGGCCTGCAACCCAGGCATGTGCCCTGACTGGGAATCGAACCTGCGATGCTTTGGTTCGCAGCCCGCGCTCAATCCACTGAGCTATGCCAGCCAGGGCTATTAGTTCTAATATATTTTTAATGGAATCTTTAGGGTTCTCAATATACAGTATTTTGTCACCTGCAGATAATGTCAATTTTACTTCCTCTTTTTCAATTTCGATGCCTTTTATTTCTTCTTTTTGTATGATTGTTGTGGCTAGGATTTCCAGTACTATCATGAATAACATTGGCAAATGAGGACAGTCCTGTCTTGTTCTTAATCTTAAAGGGAATACTTGTAGTTTTTGCTCAATGAGTATGATGTTGGCTATGAGTTTGCCATACATGACCTTTATTATGTTGAAGTATGTTCCCTTTATTCTTACTTTGCTGAGAGTTTGATCATAAATGAGTGATGGATTTTATCAAATGCATTTTCTGCATTTATTGATATGTGTGTTTTATCCTTCATTTTGTTTATGTGATACATCACATTTATTAATTTGCAAAGATTGTATCAACCTTGCATTCAGAAAAAAATCCCAGTTGATCATGGTGTTTGATCTTTTTAACATATTGCTGGATCTGGTTAGCTAGTATTTTGTTGAGGATTTTAGCATCTGTGTTCATCACGGATACTGGCCTGTAATTTTCTTTTTTTTTCTGTAGTGTCTTTGTCTGGTTTTGAAATTAGGATAATGCTGGTGTCATAAAATGAGCTCAAGAGCCTTCCCTCCTCTTGAATTTTTTTGAAATAGTTTAAGAGAGACAGGTGTTAGTTCTTGAAATGTTTAGTAAAATTCACCTGTGAAGTGATCAGGTCCAGGACTTCTGTATGTTGGGAGTTTTTTGATTACTGCTTCAATTTCACTAGGTGTAATCTATTCAGACTATCTGATGCTTCTTGATTCAGTTTTGGAAGACTGTATGTTTCTAGGAATTTATTCATTTTGTCCAGGTTGTCCAATTTATTGGCAAATAGTTGTTCATAATATTTTTTTTTTACAATCCTTTGTATTTCTTTGGTGTCAGTTATTTCTTCTCTTTCACTTCTGATTTTATTTATTTGGGTCCTCTCTCTTTTTTTCTTGATGAGTCTGGTTAAAGATTTGTCAATCTTATTTACGTTTTCAAAGAACCAGCTCTTGGATTCCTTGATCTTTTGTATTGTTTCTTTTAGACTCTATTTTGTTTATTTCTGCTCTGATCTTTATTATTTCCTTCTTTCTGCTAACTGGGCTTTGTTTTTTGTTCCTTTTCAGGTTCCTTTAAGTGTAAAGTTAGATTGCTTATTTGAACATTTTCTTTTTCTTTTAGACAAGCTTGTAATGCCATGAATTTCCCTCATAGGATTGCTTTTGCTAGGGTTGTTGTGTCCTTTTCACTTGTTTCAAGGAATCTTTTGATTTCTTCCTTGATTCTCATTGTTATATCACTCATTGCTTAGCAATGTTATTGAGCTTCCATCTCTTTGTGTGGTTTTCTTTTTTTTCCCTTGTGATTGATTTCTACTTTCATACAATTATGGTCAGAAAAGATGCTTAGTATGATTTCAATCTTCTTAAATGTGTTGAGACTTCTTTTGTGTCATAATATCTGGTCTAGCCTAGAAAATGTTCCATTGTGCAGTTGAAAAGAATGTATATTTGCTGCTGTGAGATGAAATGCTCTGAAGATATTAATATATCCATCTGATCTAGTGTGTCACTTAAGGCCATTGTTCCCTTGTTGATTTTCTGTCTGGGAGATCTATCCATTGCTGTCAAAGGAGTGTTAAAATCCCCTACTAAGACTGTGTTACTTTCAATCTCTCTGTTCATGTCCATCAAAGTTTGCTTTACATGTTTAGATACTCTGTGTTGGGTACATAAATGTTGGCAAGGGTTATGTATACTTCTTTGATTGCTCCCTTTATCATTAGGTAGTATTCTTTGTCTCTTATTATAGCCTTTGTTTTAAAGTTTATTTTATTAGCTATAAGTATTTTTACCCCAGCTTTTAAATATTTTACTTGTATAAAATATCTTTTTTCCATCCCTTTTAGTCTTTGTGTATCTTTCATTTTGAGGTGGGTTTTTTGTAGACAGCATATGTATGAGCCATATTTTTTATCCATTCAGCCACCTAATGTCTTTGATTGAAGCAGTTAAGCCTTTTACATTTAAAGTGATTATTGATAGGCATGTATTTATTGCCATTTTATTTATTTTTTAAAAAAGATTTTATTTATTTATTTTTAGGGAGGGGAAGGGAGAGAGAAAGAGAGGAAGAGAAACATCAATGTGTGGTTGCCTCTCGGGGCCCCCTTACTGGGGAACCAGGCTTGTGCCCTGACTGGGAATTGAACAGGTGGCCGTTTGGTTCACAGGCTGGCACTCAATTCACTGAGCCACACCAGCAAGGGCCAATTTTTGTTTAACTATTTTCCTCTTTCCCTTATCCTCCTCCTCCTTCTCCTGCTTCTTCTCCAATACCTTCTTCTCTTCTTCAAGAAGGCTCTTTAACATTTCTTGTAATGCCTGTTTGGTGGTAAGAAACTGCTTTAGCTTTTTCTTGTCTGGGAGCTCTATTTCTCCTTCAGTTTTAAATGATAGACTTGCTGGATAAAGTAGTCTTGCTTGTAGGTCCTTGCTTTTTGTCACATCAGTCCATTCTGGCTGAAATGTTTCAGTCAAGAAATGAGCTAACAGTTTTATGGAAACTCCCTTGAAAGCAACTGTCTTCTTCTGCAGCTTTTATGATTTTCTGTTTGTCTGTAACATTTGCCATTTTAATTATGATGTGTCTTCATGTGATCCTCTTTGTGTTCATTTTGTTTGGGACTGTCTGTTTCCTGGACTTGTGTGTCTTTTTCCTTCATCAGATTAGGAAAGTTTTCAGTCACTATTAGTTCAAATAGGTTCTCAATCCTCTGATGTCTCTTCTTCTCATACCCCATATGATGGGGATGTTGTTACGCTTCATGTTTTCCCTAAGGTCCCTTAAACTATCCTCATTTTTTAAAAATTCTTTTCTCTTTTTGCTCCTCTGATTGGGTGTTTTTTTCTACCTTGTCTTCCATGTTACTGATTCAGTTCTTTGCTTCATCCAACCTCCTCTTTACTCTTTCCAATGTGTTCTTCATTTCAGATATTGTATGTTTCATTTTTTAAAGTTCCTTTTTGATGGTCTCTATGTCCTTTTACATGCTGTTGCGTATCTGTATAACCATCATTTGAACTCTATAACCGATAAATTTCTTGATTCCATATCATTTAGCTCGTTTTCAGGAGATTGCTCCTGTTCTTTCATTTGGGAGTCTGTTTCTTTATTTCCCCATTTTGGCTGCCTCTTTGTATTTGTTTCTGTGAATTAGACAGATCTTCTATGGCTCCCAGTCTTTGTGGTGTGGTCTTATGTAGTAGGTGTCTGGTGGGGTCCAGCTGTGCTGTGTCCTTAATCACCTGAGGTGGATGCACCACAAATCTTTCTTGTGTGGGTTATGTGGTCTCTTCTGTTGAAATTGAGTCTTTTCTTATTTTTATTTTTATTTTTGAAAGAGGGAGGAAGAGAGAATTAGAGAAGGAGAGAGAGAGAGAAGAAATATAGATTTGTTGTTCCATTTATTTCTGCATCAATTAGTGGATTCGTGTACGTGGATTAGGGGATTGATCCCCTGACTGGGGATCAAACCCACAAACTCGATGTATCAGGAGGATGCTCTAAACAACTGAGCTACTTAGCCAGGGCATAATTAATTCTTGATTGCTATTGGTCTGTTCATGGCTGTGATTGGGCTTCAGGCTGGCTGACTGTGAGGCTCAACCCCAACCACGGTGAGAAAACTGCTGTGCAGGTGCCGACCACGTGAAGCAGAATTCGTCTCAGCAGTGTTTGGTACCTTTTGAGACTTCTCTCTTGACATGCTGCTTTTGACGCTTATTGGACCCTGCTGTGATGTCTGAAGTTGGCTACTGAGTGTATTTGTTCTGGGTCTCTTGAGAGATACTCTGGTCCAGACCAGTGTCAGTCACTGCTTGTAACTAATCCTGGACAACCTGTTTGGAAGTACAAGAGATCCACAGTTTGTAACAACAAACTGTGGTTGTAACCATTACTGGACCTGGGTGCTGTCAAGGAAACACCAAGCTATGTGCTAATGCTGGTTTTTACCAGCATCAGTCTCAGGGGCAAGTCAACAAAAGTCCCAAGGTGCCCTCAAGGTCTGACTCCTCCTGCCTCTGCTTGGCAGCTGTCTGTTAGGCCCGGTTACTGGAAGAGCCTTTGGTGGTACTCGAGTTGCATAAGCTATGGTCAGTGAGTCACCAGGTGAGGGTGAGTGGTTATCTTCCAAGGGGGTGTTTCTTGTCAGGCTTCCTCTTAAAGTTAACCACAGGGTATACTAGCTATTGAGGATGAGAAGTATGTTATAAAATATTGAAGGAGCTATTTTTTCATTTCAATGACTTTATTTTTTTATATCTGTAGATTAAGCAATGATTTTGCTCTCCTTGCCCAACCATTGCTACTTGTGATTTCTTTTTTGTTCATGGGAAAACAACCAATGCAATTAATTTTCATACTTTTAATTTATGAGATTAGTTTGTTAAATCTACGTGGGATTTAAATTCATAAGTACTGAATATAGAAATTCTAATCAACACCAGAAGTTTTTTGAGACCATTCAATTTAATACTGTTCTAGGTACTGTGATTCTTTTTTTTAAGAGGGAAAAGATACTAAACTGAAGTACACATTCCAAATAAGTTTTTGAACTTCAAGGGATTCATGAACCATATACAACAGTTTGTAGTGTGTGTGTATGTGTTTAGTTTTCTGAGTCATCCCCTTCACCAGACCTTTGGAGAGTCCATTCATGTAAGAGATCTCTATCAGTTGGTACCCTGAGGCCCTAGATTTATCCTCATCAGTGATCCCTTCATACCTTTCTTTTAAAATGTGTATCTCTGTTTACCCTCTTCAGTGTCTTACTAAACTCCTTTACTCCATTTTTGTTTGTTCCCACTGAAATACATCCCTTCAAACAGTTATACCTGGAGACAGATAAATGAAGGGTGATTTCTAGGGTTTTGACTTGGATGACTAGCGAAATAAGGTATAGTGGGTATTTATTTCTCATTATTTCAGATGTGCAGCAACTGGACCACTTTCCTTTGCCTAGGCAGTTCTTCACCACATGAGTCCAGATGGAAGGGCAAAGAAAGCTTTTCACCTTCCCAGCCTCCCTAGGAACTGAGGATACTGAGGGCATTTGGCTGTACCCAACTCAAATCACCAGTAGGGAGCTACCTATACACTTTTCTATTAAAGTTCCTCTGAACATCTAAGCGGAGTTGTCTAGTAGCCATTTAAATACAAGATTCCAACTTTTAGGGAAGAGATATAAATTAAAGCTAAAGGCTTGAGATTGTCAGCATGTATGAGTTAATAAAAGCTTTGTGTATAGAAGAAACTACCTAGCACACAGAATATGACAAGAATATATGCCAAGTCAGAATAAAACATTTAAATAGTAGTATCATATGATTTATGTTATTTTATAATGAACTTTTTTTCATTAAAAATCTTTCAATTTTTAAATAAAAATTTTGTTATCCTCCTAGTATGTTGCCAAGCGTTATTATTTGGTCTCTTTCTCCTCATTTTCTCTTATTAGACAGTGTGGTTTCCTTCTTCCATGCAAACCTGGGCCAAAGCTAACCCTATTCAACAACAATTCAGTTAAACCTATTTCACACAAATTCAGTTTTAATATATAAATGAATTGAACAAACTGTCAAAAAGAGCAAATACTTTATCATTACATCACATTTGTTGGTACTTAGAATTCTTTCAAAGCAACTGCATCTAGTGAAAATTTAATCTTCATTGACCTAATTTAGTAACTACTTTGCAGTATAATAAATGCAATATTTCATTTTGATGGAATAACTTGCAATTTTGTTTCTGTAACAAAGGTATTTATTTACTTAAGATGGACCATCTTAAAAGTTAAGATTGGAATTAAACATTTTATACATAAGAATTATCCTAATTAATTTTAACTTTTACATATAAAATTCAACATGTATATAAATATATACCTCACATACATTTTTTAAATGCAATCTCTATTGCACTGCACTTTAAACCTTATATGTAAAATATAAAACTGTTTTTCTTTTAGCTCAAAATTTATTGTTATGAATACTAATTGTTTACTTTTCTTTAACTCAGCATCTGTAAAGACATTTGATGTGCAGAGGGCTACTTTACTCATTCCCTAAATGGCATTAGATTGCTTGATTGATATTTGAAAGCAGATAAAACCTAGTTAAATTTTGATTTTAATGTGCTTATTTTCTCATTATAAAAGTGCAGTGGGAATAGATTTTACCTGTTCAGTACAGGTGATGTACTTTCCTTACTTCACGGCGTTGACTTTTGAGTAATCAAGGATCTGATCTTTTCTTTTTGTGATTAGAGATAAAGGAATGGAACATACAGAGTCAGGCAGAAGTAACACCATTGAGTGTGGTTGGTAGAGCACATGAATGTCTCTCATGAGATGGACAGAAATTTAAACATTTCACCTAAAATGTCCCATGGTGTGCTTGAGTGTGATATTGTTATGTTACAGAATTACACACTTATGATTTTGTAATAAAAGATTTTTATGTAATAAATAAGGGGTGTTATTTGTGCCAGATCCTATATAAATTCTGAACCATTGAAAGAAGAAGGAATGCTGTCCATACAAAGCATTTTGTATCAGCTGGTGTCATTCTACCAGGTAATTTACACCAATGACAAGGAAGGTATAGATCTGTGGATCCTTCATGAGAGAGTAGTCAGCATTGTGCCTTCAACGCTATTTTTGTCACCCTGTGCTTCTTCACACCTTGGCTAATGCTGTTACGAATGAAGATCATTTTCATTCCCAGAAGTTGCTTGCATCAGTATCTTAGTGCCCCCCACCCCAATTCAGGCACTAATATACATCTTGGAGGACAAGGAGGGCTGTTTCACTGAAGTGAGGCCCTCATTTAGTGTTGCAAGTCCTTTGCTACCTCATTTCTATTTTTCCTGAAGAGAGCAGTTGCTTCTGCCATCTGTTCACGGATCACCACTTCTCACTTGAAAAACTGCTCTTCTAATCCAGACCTAGGCAAAGACCACATCCCCTTTCCTTTAAGATAGTTATGCCTATATCTTTTTAATTAACAAAAAAGTGAATGTCTTAGCTGGAGTGTAACTTATACTGAGGATATTGGTAAACAATATTAAAGAGTTAAGATTGTCCAGATGATGATAGGCCTTGAATAAGAGAGAAATTTCATACAACAGGCCTTTTCTCTTCCTGTTCCTCTTTTCCAGAAGAAAGAAATAAGTTTGAGGTCAAGAATGTGGTATTTAACACAAAACCTAAAAAAAATGTAAAAGTTTTGAAATACATTTAGCATGAATGTCTTCTGTTCTTTTTTCTCCAAATCCCACATTACATGCTTTTAATTCTTACTTTCTTTTTCAGTGTCCTTTCTCAGGACATAGAAAGACTAACTGTTAGTCTTTGCTACATAGTAGTCTTTTGTATGTAGTATCTAAAGCCATTTCTTTAGTAACTTTTGGACTAAATATCTATTTTTCTTTCTTGTTTTCCAGAGTCACATATTGTCTTCCAGAATTTAAATTTTCCTTTGAGAAAAAGCTCTCCCAAACCTACTCTGGTCCCATTGTGACCATCACGTGTGGTGGTCCCTTCCTGCCACATTTGACCAATTACATTTTTCCACTTTTCATAACACAATGAAATATTTTAGAAATAGATGATGTCTTATAACTGAGTCTTACATGTCTTACTTGATATTTAACATGTAATATCAGGTAAGGGAGGGAAGCTATCTCTCTTCCTCTGGGATTAGGATGTACAAAGAATTCCTACTAGTCTATTTCTCATTTCATGGAGAAAGTGACCTACACATGAAGCCCAGAATCACAGGATAAGAAAATGAAAAGATGGAGAGAAATGTCAACTTTGATAAAAAAAAAACACTTGAGTCCCCACATTGAGCCTAAAACCAGAGCTGATTAAACAATATGCTTTCCTAGGTATCGTGTAATCAATCCTCATGGAAACCTAGGCTTTGATCGGTAAGACTGTGTTTTATAATACACACTTCCTAGGTCAGGAATCAAAAAATTAAACAACTCAGGTCCATAAAACTGAGATAGGTGGTCTGATTCTAAAACTCATACTCATGGTTTTTTTCCATATTCAAGGTTGTTGTTTTCTTTTTTTTCCTAACGTAATTCTCTTAAAAGCCAAATTCTCTTTTGAATATTTTATATCTCCCTGGGAAAAAAATTTTGCCAGTTCAATACAAACAACCTGGTGACTGAAGGGTTGGATTCAGCCTTTATACTTCCTTTGTTTGCCAAAAAAAATGTTTAAAGAAACATTTTTACAACATTTGAGAACATTTGAAAATTGGAAGCTGTTACACAAAAATATGGGTTCCCTAAAATGCTGGACTATGTCATCACCAGGTCTGTAATCCTTCCTAGCAACATTTAAAAAAAATGGGAGCCAAGGGCTAGAATGGAAGAGGACAGGGGTCCTCAAATCTGATTACATTAGAAATACTTCGATTTTAAAACACACATATGCTTGTGTTCCATTTGTGACCAATTCATCATAATCTCTAAATGGAGATTCAGTCACAGTAAATTCGACATGCAACCACTGATATGGGATATGTGTTCTTCAGTTTGTCACAGTCCTCACTGCACCCTCTTCACTCACACATGACCTCCTGACCTTTGTAGAAGTTTGTCACCTCTTTAATCACATTTGCAATTCACAAACTCAAATGACAATTTGGATTTCTGTGTTCAACACTCTAAAACTCATTTGTTTTAATTTTACCTGTACTCACAAAATTGTCAACCTTTAAAATACGGGATCAACCTTTAAAAATTGAAAATAGTAATATTGTCTGGAAATTATATAAGCTTTTTTAAAATCATGGTTCTCTTTATTGTAGGAGCTGAGAAGTGTTTTCTATTTCTTGTTTGTTTTTTGGATGCTTGCATTTTACATAAAAAATAAGCCTGCTAACAAAAGAAATGAAACTTAGCTATATCTTGTTTTCAGAACATACTAATTACATGGAAAACTCAGGAGGATGCTATCTTATTTTTTTGATAGTTGTTCATTTTATACTTTCCTCCTTCCATGAAATTCCTCCAGAACAGCAAATCTGTACTGTATGGTCACTACATCCTTACCCTCTCCATATCCATTTTGAAAATCAGATGTAGCTCTGGCTGCTTTGGCTCAGTTGTGTGGAGTGTCATCCTGTACACGAGAAGGTTAGGAGTTCAATTCCCAGTCAGGACACACACCTAGGCTGCGTGTTCAGTCCCTGGTTGGGACACTAATAGGAGGCAACCGATCAATGTTTCTTTCTCATATCAATGTTTCTTTTTCTTTCTCCCTTCCTCTCTCTCTCAAATCGATAAATATATTTTTAAAAACCAGGTTTATTTCATGTTGATGTCAGAAAAACAAGTAATTGCGAAGATAAATTGCTATATTTATTCCACTTTACTTCAGAATATAGATTGGTTTGGCAGGGTGCAGTTCTCCTTTGTTAATTTGTAGTATGAGACCTCAGCAGTGTAGCTTATATGCAATCATTCTCTGAATTAAAGGCTGGATAACATCACGCTGAAGTGCAGATGTGAGGTGAGGACGTGTCCGACTGAGGATTCCTCTGAGAAAGTATTCTATACCATTGAACAAAGAGTCCCGCGTGAAAGGAGAAGCAGCCTCTCTTCGTGGTTCCCATTCTGCCGCAGTCAGAACAGGCAGGGATTTCCCAAACAGGCTATGGCAGTTTCTTTATCTTCAGTGCAAAGTGACACAAATGATACCAAGAATTTGTTTCAATTCTAAAAGCTAAGCCCCCCCATTCCCCTTAAACATCCCATCTCATTCCATCCCACTGTCTCCATGCATTCATTATGAATCAACTTTCTGGTTTGATAAAAATAAACCATTTCCTTCTGAGAGCCCCACGTTCCTTCTATTATACCCTGTTGCTCCAGGATTAGATGAGTGGATCAGTCTAAAACGGCACCATTTTCTTCCCTGACTAAAACAGGAACTGGATCTCCATTCAGCGAACATTGGCTATGCCAATGACTGTGCCAATATAATTTGTAAAATTTGGAGCAAGACGCTTCACTTGCTCATACGTAAGATGTATACAGCGTTCTTTTTCTCAAGCTGTGCGCTATGGTCAGAATGTATGAATCCCCCCAAATTTATCTGTTAAAATCCTATTACCCTATATAATAATATGAGGAAATGGAGGTTTTAGGGGGTGATTAGGTCATGAAGGCGGAGGCCTCATGAATGGGATTAATGTCTTATGAGAGAGCCTTCACAGAGCTCCCCAGCGCCATCCACCATGTGAGGACACAACTAAGGTCTGTGACCTGGAAGAGGGCCCTCTGCCGACTGTTGGCACCCTGATCTCAGACTTCCAGTCCCCGGAACTGTGTGAGATAAAGTTCTGTTTATAAGTCACTCAGCTTGTGGTATTTTGCCACAGCAGCCCCAACCAGCTGAGACACTGTGTCCCCAGAATCTTTTGTGTCCCAGACAGCTGTGTCAAGACCTCCATGGGCAGAGAGAGGGGGTGATGAATGAACAGGAGCTGTACATGGGGCATCTTGCACTCTACCCCTCTTAAGCCAAAGTACATCATTCTTTTTAAAATATGTTATAACTGTTGGTCTTCCACATAAGATTTTGTATCCAAACAGGATTCTATTACTTAAAAAGTTTGGGTACCACACTGAATTACAGGGAAATCTAGTAGTATTAGAGGTGAGAAAAATAGATTCAATACCATTCCAGTTGACTTAACTATCAATTAGTGTCTAATCAGGAGACTAAAACCCACAATAATTTGAACAGGGAAAACAATATAAAAGTTATTAATAGAGGGTTGGAGTAATGAGGGTATTTGTTAAAAGGAAGTAAACTAAAAAATACAGAAATATTATACAGAGGGAGTAAACACTACCCCTTGGGGTGAGACAAAACACTCCAGGAAGCTGCCTTGAAACTGTGGACTGAAATCCTGACCTTAGCAGACAGGGCACAGGACGGCTCAGCAGATATGGAGATGCCAACTGAAGTGCCACATCAGTGAATCTTCCCTCTGGAGTGCTGGGGAAAGTGTCCACAGCGGGCGCTGAGTTACCAGCGGGTATGTGAAGGGAAGCCCATCATGGGAGCGGCCCTGCTGGGACCACTCAGTTATGAAGGGCTTGAGAGGGTGCTATTTGAAGTTGTCCAGGGGAAGGCATTCAGCTGACCAGTGTGTACTGGAGAAAAACCAAAGCCGTGAAGCAGCCTGATGAACAAAGTTCACTGGAACCAGGAAGAGAAACTCCTTCTTCTTCCAAGTGTCTCCAGTCCCTTCAGCTGACAGAACTTCACACTGTGCCAGCGGGCAAAAGGGAAACATTTAGAGTCTGTCAACATTACAACAGAGCAGGTGATGAAGGGTAGGTTTGGACCTAAGAAGCTATAAATTGATGATTGGCCCAATTCCTAGACTAATTGTTTATATGAACTCCTTGAATTTTTCTGATAGAAAACTTGAGATAAAACCAAATCCTCTGAACTCATAGAACTGTCATGCAGACCCTAAAAAAAGGATAGTTAGATGCTTGGTGTTTCCAAGCACTTTGATAATGAGGATATTAACTTCATTCATTCACTTATCAGTTTATGCATTTGAATGCCTACTCTGTTCATGGCATTGTGCTTAGTGCTATAGGAGATGCAAAATACACAGTTCCTCAGGGAAGAGAAATCAGTGTAAAACAAAGCTCTTAGCATTCAGCAAACTAAACTTAAATATTCTAGACGATACATTGGCATGAATCCAAATCCAGACAGCTGCTAGTAGAAGAAATGTTCAGGAGGTGCCTTAAAAACAAAAACCACATTTGTTTCTACTAAAACTTATTTTACAAGTGTTTGAGTTGACTTGCAAAAAATACACACTTCGAGAAATATTTATTGTCAGGAACAAAGGGGGGCAGCTTAATATATTGCCATAAAACTAAGCAAATTTGGGGTTACTACACATCAAATATGACTTTGAGATATCTGGTAGACAGAACTGAAAAAAAAACATGGTTACTTATATAGTTTCCACTATTAAAGTCATGAAACATCACTTTATTGGGAACTGTGAAATTTATTTTTCTAATATCCAAAAGTATAATACTTACATGAAGTTTTCTATGTTGATATATGTTAGTCCACAGACAAATTTTTATTTGACTTTTATTTTCTGAGACATATAGTCTCAGAAACACAGATGGATCCTCCAGAACTAAAATAATTGTGAACAGTTGCTGCAGTTAATAGTTGTGGGCTAAGACATGTATAAACCACAGGACAAAGTTTATACAACGTCAATCCAAGGTGGACTGTACACCAGGTTCAGCCAGAGTGTTTGGTTTATGATAATGGGTTTTTGTCACACAGTGATTTTAAAGAGAAAACAAAAATGCTCATTTTGAATGTCTGTCCAAGTTTGCCAGTGTCTAAAACTCTTATCTTCACTCAACTAACTTCACTCTCTGCCCCTTAGGTATAATATAACTGAAAATTATTATGGACTCTGAAACCCCATTGCCTGAGTTCAAATTTCAGATCTGTCACTTACTAGATGTGAGACCGTACAAAACTTACTTAAATTCTTCAGAAGAAAAAGTATCTTTATCTGTAAAATGGGAATAATAGCCGTGGCTGGGTAGCTCAGTTGATTAGAGCATCATTCCAACACCCTAAGATTGCAGGTTTGATCTCTGGTCAGGGCACATACAAGAATCAACCAATGAGTCCACAAATAAGTGGAACAACAAATTGATGTTTCTCTTTCTCTCCTTTTCTTTCTCTCTCTATAAAATAAATAAATAAGAATAAAATATTTTGTTTATTAGATTCCACACTCACATACACAAAGAAAAGACTGACAGCTGTTGAAGGGCAGGGATTTGGGACCTGGGTGAGAAGGAAGAAGGGATTAGGCAAAGAAAACACAAAGACTCCTGGACACAGACCACAGTGTGGTGATTGCCAGAGCGGGGCGGGGCGTTGGGGGAAGTAGGAGATACTACAGGGAGCAATAAATGGTGATGGAAGACTTGACTGGGCGTGGTAAACTCACAGTACAATATGCACATGTTGTGTTGTAGATTTGTATACCTGAAACATATAATTTTATTAACAAATGCTGCCCCAATAAATTCAATACAAATAAATAAGCAAAAATAAAATAATTTAAAATAAAGTGAGAATAATAACAGTGTCTCCGTTTTTTGGATGAGGTTCAAATACATTTATTTTTAAAGCAATTAGAACTATACTCAACATATAGAAGCTTATTTAAGTGCTGACTTTTTTTCAGTATTTGAGTTTGAAACCCCACAGAATGAGTTGTTTAAAGCAAACATGGGATTATTTGCACTATTTTCTATGTGTTCAATTTACATATGAGATACTATTTACTTCAACTCTTCCAACCATCCTGATGAGATAAACTTCTAATTTATATTTCTATAACCAATTATTTCTCACAAAAGCATCCAGTGTTTAGTGTCCAGGTTAATCTTGCAGTGCCTCAGTTACTCCCCGCCTGCCTGGGGCAGCTCAGAGTCTCAGTCCGAGGTCTGTCCCCGCTGTGCCTCCTGTGCAGCCTCATTACTGCGCTCTGTGTGTGAGTTTTATAGTTCACTTTTGTATTTAAGTGGGGAGGTGTGATTCTCTCGTTAATGAAAACAGCGATAAATGAGGTGTCGAGACTAATTTACTAACACATTTTCAATGCTCATTTTTTTTCGTAATTTAAGGCTAAAACTGTGTTAGAAATCAGAAGAATTATGGAGGTGAACAAAGCAAATGGAGATCTTAAGAGGCACAAATTAGCTTTGTGTTTTCTCAACCCATCCACCATTTGGAAACCCAGTCACCAGTTTAATTCTTTTCTCTCATTTCCCAAACGTCTTATATGGTATACACACATTGCGTTTTTTATTTTTCTTCCTCATCTATAAGTTACAGTGAGTAAAGTCAGTTATTGATGTTAACAGTTGGCTCTCTGTATCAGAAGTCCCTAGAGAAAATAGTTTTCTTGTAGTGTGTTCCTTAGACTACCTTCGGTTAATGGCTCCATCTGCTGGACAGAGTTTGCAGTACTTGTTTTTGTTATCAGGCACAATGTGTTAGGGACAAGCTAGATAAGGCCCTAGAAATATCTAGAGAATTTCCAGAGAATTTGATTTAGAGCTAAAACCACTGTTAGTTGCATTGTGAGGAGATTCAGAAAGGGATGTTCTGGATTCCCAACACTGCAGGTTGTCTTTTGTTACAGTGAAGGCACTGATTGGGAAGGAAGATCTTAAAACTAGAATAGAGAAAACGGCAAGATTCCAATTAAGCTACGGACATAGAACCCTAAATTCTGTTGAGCCTTTTCTTGCTAGCAGAAGTAGCCCTTCCACTCACTCCTGTTTAAGGAAGCTAACCTTGTTCATTTTTGTTTGTTTGTTTGTTTGTTTGTTGTGTTTTTTTTTTTTGAGAACCTGTAATGCTCTACCTTAAGGGAGTTCTAGGTCAAGTTAACAGGAGACTAAATTGAATCCTAAAAGCAGAGGGTCATGTTCCCTCAATCAATTTCCAGACTTGAGTCACTTTATAGATCTGGAATCTCTTTAATTAATAGTTTGGGCAGAGGGGGCAAATACCTTATGGAAGGACGCTGTTAAAGTAAAAAAGTTTATGTAGTTAACTTTTCCCCACTTTTCCCTCAAGGAGATCTATAACCACTTGCTTCGGTGTCTTTGCATTGAGGAAAGGGAAATAATCAGACTTTTGTAGAGTTACTGGGCCCTTCCAGATCATTGATTTACAGTATTTTCAACATACACATTTATATTAAATAACATACATTTCCATTAAGCAAAACTTTCTTTGCTCCCTGTTTTGATATGCATTTGTATTACCACTCAGTTCAAAATACAGGGCCCGGCAGAAGTAACACCTGCCTGAGTGTGTTTGGTAGGGTAATAATATGTGTGTAATAATTTATAGTTTTAAGCTGAACATTTCACCTAAAATGTCATATGGTATGCTTGAGTGTGATATTGTAATGTTACAGAATTACATGTTTATGATTTTGTAATAAAAGATTTTATAATAGAAAGGGGCATTATTTGTGCCAGACCCTATATTTTGCAATTATTATTGTGATCTTTTTATATAATCAAGCTATTGTCAAACAAATGAATTTTTCTTCTATTTTTGACATTTTTCCCTTTCATGATATCACTAAATTCTAAGAGCTGTCTTGTATAGTTTCAGTTCATTTTAATTTGTGGAGATTTATAAATGTTCCTTGTGTAATTGAAAAGAAAAAAACAGTTGTTTCATGTACTGCTTCTGACAGATCATTGGACATCTGTCTTCGGTCAGTTTTGTTAGCTTTGTTCTTCAAATCTTTTACCTGCTTACTAATTTTTTCTGTTTGTTCAATTCATTGTTGATAGAACATTTTTCCTTTTTTCTAAATTATATTTTGTTGATTGTGCTATTACAATCGTGTTTTTAAACAAATCCTGTTAATCTTGTTTTATTTTCAGCATTTGTCTAGTTACATTCAACTAAGTACTGGTGTATTTGGGTTTAAATCTCTTAGTAGCTGTTTTCTAAAAAAAATAACTATTAAGAGGTGAAAGGGGATTTTTGTGAAAAGATGGAAAGTACATGGGGAAAATAAGAGAACCTTCTTAGTGGAAGTAACCAAAACACATTGTTCTCTATAACATCAGCTGCTCTTTTAAGACATTGGATTATGTTATGAGGGTTCCCACTTACTCCCAGCACGTGATGCATTTGTGAGCTCATGTTGGGATAAAGACTAAGGAGAGGTGAATTTTTCTATGAGATAAATGAGAAGAGTATAATGTATTAGGGGAAGATGTGGGGGACCTGAGAAAGACAGGGACCAGAGTTGAGAGGAACTGCATGGATGAAGAGTGGGGAGTTCAGGCCCTCAAGAGCAGGCAGTCCAAAAGAGATCTGGGAAAAAATTAGTAAGAGTTGATTTTTAATTTGTTTGCACTGGAGTGTAATGTGCATTTTTTCCCCATATGTCACCTGCAAACATTATCAGGTTTTGCTAATATTTGTGAAATACATCAATTTGGTGAAAGAATTCTAGGCCCAGACACTATCAGAAATGGATTCTTTTGTTTTTGTACTTTTCCCACTTTCCTAAATTAATTATGTAAATGCACAGAGACAATCAAAATGGAAACTCTTAGAAAATAACAGAATATTATCCCTCTTGGGAGACAGATTAGGCAAGGCAGGGGCTAGTATGAATGGAAATTCCTAGACCCTCCAAATATGGTGGACGGCTCCAGAGTAAAATTCTAAACACAGTGATTTAATGGCCAGGATTGATTACAACAACTTAGGATATCTGCATAATGAAAGTCCCTTACCAAGGTTAATCACTCACCCTCCCATCTCAATTATTATTAGAAGCAAAACTTGACTCAGATTTTGAACAAGTGGTTTAATTTTCTTATGTCTTTGATGCTTTATTGAGAAAAACAAACAAAAATTAAATTTCTCACCACAGAATCATTGTGAGTTTCACATAGAATACTGTATGTAAAATCACTGTGTAAATGATAAAGCACACACACACCCTTTACTATTATTGCCACTGGCCATTTGACCTTGTATACTCATGGTTGGGGCTATCAAAGTCTAACCTCCCAACAGTCTTCCCTCAACACCAATTCCTCGTAGCCTCATACAAAAAGCCTCTGATCTTGAGCACTTGTAATAGTTTCTTGCTTTCCAAGTTTGGAGACCTTGTCATTAAAAAAAAAGATGGCCCAAGACTGGCTTCCTTTTTTGAAAAAATTGATGAATTTATTTCCATTCTTTCCTGTGTCTTTCTACCTAGCATGACTTAAGAATTTTCACAGCCCCAGTACAGAGGATAAGAGGGATTTGGTAAATTCAAGGATATGGGAAAATGTGAGTCCTGCCAAGCCTGCCAGGCCCTCCTCTCCCTGTTCTGCTCTTGGCTGGAGTGTGCATACTCTGTCTCCTACAGCCACCTGAGCGAGCTTTCTCTTAAAGGCAAGTAGCCCTTGCAGCAAGACCACTGCTACAGCAATGGTGGAAGCTGAGATACTGTGTCAGGAACTTAATGGGGGCTTTCTTTTTTTTTTGTCCTCTTTGGCATCACAACTGGCATTCCCTCTTTCAGCAAACACTCAATAGGTCCAATTACTAACCACACTTTACTTAGCCTGGTCTAGTTCTGGTCTTTTTTATCACCTTCTTGTCCTGAACACTCAATGGAGGCCCTTCTTTCCTCCATGGTTGCTGTCTCAGCTCTCCTGTCTTCTCCTTCACTAACTTCTGCCTTCTCTCTGTCATAACTTCACACTGAGTTCTGCTTCCTCAAAGCTTCCTTTACTCTCATCATTGGCCTTCTCTCTGCCCCCAGGTATTAGCCTACTAGTTATCAACCAGTATCATTCTCACAGGTCAGTTCTCTCGTGCCCCACCCATGGTCTTATATCCTCTGCCTTCAGAGTCTTCCTGACCACTGGGTTCTATTAATTGTTCATGTGTCCTTTGTTCATATTTGTGATTTGCGTTCCCATCTACGTAACCAGGTTCTTCTGTGCCACTAATCTTAGCTTCCCTCGCCTTCCCTCTGGCTTACCCTCATCACTGTTTCCCCCTGTCACTAGAGTCCTTTCTGTGACGAGATTTCAGGTTCTTATAGGACTTTTGTCTGTATTCACCATTTTTTCCATTTCCTCTCCTTCTTCAGCCCACATATAGACATGAGTTACTATTCCTAAAAGAGACCTCACTTTGTCTCTGGACTCTTACCTCCCACCTACCAGACTTGTTGTCAGGATATTATCTTCTCACCAACCTTAGTCCTCTCTGTTGATCTCACTGAGTCATTGCCTTTTATCTAATACCACCAATCTTTCCACTCCACCATCCTCAGACTTCATTTATCTCCGATTCTGGCTCTAAGAGGACATCACAGCTTGATGGACGGTGTTCCAGAGAGTTTATCTCCAGATATCTTCCATTGATTGCTCTCTAATTTCCCAATAATTTTGTGATTGCCTATTTCAACCATTTTCTGGTGGCTGGTGTCTGGCAAAGACTTGTCCTATCTCTCTTGCTGTTCTCTTCATACTTCAGAGACCTCTCCCTGGGAAGAGGTCTCTATAACTAAGCATGTGGATGCTAGTAACTTCTATCTCCTCAGGACTATAATCCAAGCCCTCCTGAATATCCATGTGAAAAATGGATTTCTGAATTTGAGAGGAGAAAGAAAATAAGGAAAGATCACTTTCAAAATATCTGTGGCGAGACTATGAAGTATATTCTTTCAAAACCACTCCAGAATCACATGACAGGAAACAATACCCCCATACCCTTTTGTGAACTAAATGCACACTAGAGCACCTGTGCAGCCATCACTGTGTCTGAATCCCAAGACCTTTGCAGACCACTCGCAGCATAAAAGGTATTCTTGGACCTACCTGCTCTGCAGTGCAAGTCCTTGGTGATTATTGTCCCTGGAAGTATTTCTGTGTTTTCAAGTAGTTTAGTTTGGAAGCTAGTCTAATAAACATTCATACAGATTTATAAACATGTCTGTGTCCCCAAAAGTGAAAAAATATTTTTGACTGAGATGCAGTGCCATTATACCATAATATGAATGCTTTACCCATCAGTGTATGTATAATGTCCAAATCAACATGTATAAGGTGGTATGTCATGCTATGCTATGAAGTTCAAGAAAACTTGTAGGAATAGAATCACCATAAAAAGATTAGCATAAATGTCACAAAAATGTTTCTGAAGCACTTATTTATTCAGATTAACTCCTTTGGTATTTGTAGGATTCCCATTTGATATAAGTCACAGAAGCAGACAAATACTTTGTTTTTCCTTTGTCACTAAATGCCCTACCCATTAGTTCTCCTTTGTCTGAGTCTCTGGTTATTTTGCACCCTGTTTCCCAAGCCACCTATCAGCATTTTACTCCTGTGATCTCTTATAGAAAACTTAATAGAACAAATAATTTTATGATTTATTATGTGGCACATACTTTAAAGGCACTGAAAATATAAAAAACCTAAAATAGAAAAAGCAGTGAGGCCTTATGCAATTTACAGGCACGTGAGGGTGGAGAGCATTAATCAAATATTTGCTCAAAGACTGATGTAAGACTGACAATGTGGCAAGTGCTGGGGAAGGGACTATGCTGCTGGGATATTGGACCTTGCCATGGAGCTCGAGGAAGTGTTCTTAAAATGTGAGCCAGGGTATAAATAAAGTTCGGAATTTAACTTGATGGAGAAGAGAGGAAAGAGAAGGGCAGTCTAGGGAACTTATGCTAAAGCAATGAGGTGAAATAGGGTATAAGTTCCTAAAATTAGTCCCAAGTGACAGTGGCGCTGAGCGATGGGGTAAGTTTGGAATAGGAAAAGAAATAAGTAGGCAGGACTAGACCTGACAGGGGTTTCTAAGCCACGTTATACAGTTTGCTGTTATCCTAAGAAAGATATTGCAGTGTTTCTTAAAAAGGAAGGTTTTATTATATATATATGTGTGTGTGTATATATATAATTTTATTTTAAAAATGTTACTAAGGTTTCATGGCAGAGGATGGTGGTGATAGGCTAAGACTAAACAAGAAGGCCTTGTTATTGCCATTATTTAATACTTTAGTACCCTTGTACTGAGATCATAAAAGTGGTGATGGAGAGAAGGGGACAGATTGAGGGCAATTTAGAACAAAGGTAACACTTGGTGATGTGACAGGGAGAGTGGAGGGCAGCCTAGAGCGGCGTGTGAGAGAGACGGTGGTGGCAAGATGACAGCGGGTTTACGGATCACGGCATTTTCCTGCATGGCGTGCCACCTGTTTAAATACGGTCAACTGGAAGACGATTCCTTTTGTGAAGAAAGTTAATGAATTATTTTTTATGTGTTGAGTTTGAATTGCCTTTGAGATTTTAGTTTTGATGTGTTAAATAGGCGGTATGGTACATGGGTATGATACCCTGGGCTGATATGTAAATTTATACACATAACTTCACACATGGTAATTGAAATTGAGAGTGTAAGAGATTAGCTAGGGATATTGTAGAGGGAAGGTATAGAGAACATAAAGGCTAAAGTTCCAAAATACAGGCTAAATGAGACCAATGACTGAATAACTGCATTGCTAATTCCGATAAAAAAATGTATTTGGCATATGTACTCATTTTATATAACATTTTTTTCCAGCACCCTTCCCGCACCTATGAGAAACAGTGCTATAGTGACAAGAGTCATGCATGAACACATGTGTGCACATACAGAGCCTTCCAGGACACAAGTAATACTCTGGACTATCCTCTGGCATGAGCTCAAACTTCATGTGGTTTTCAGCCGGAGAAATGGAGACTGATTTGCTGCTGAGTGGATTACAGCTGACAAATCCATTGCTCACGGTCTTCACACTTTTTTCTGATCACGTTGATACGAGATACCTGGCCACATCTCATGCTCCGAGTCTGTGGGGTGCTTTCTTCTATTGAAAACCTGCGTGAAGGAAGCAGTTATTTTACATCGGCTTGGAAAATATGCATATGTCCAGAGACTAAGAGGAACTCAGAAAATATTTTCTAAGTATCGAATAAAACTATGATCATTAAAACAATTTAAACAAGACACAACAATATGAAAGGTAAAATAATTCTTCCCCCTTCAGTTTTATTTCTCAAAACCTCTCTCTAGAGTAGTTAATGGTTAATAAATACTAGTTAGTTTAAAATGCATATGGGTGTTGTTAAAATAATACCTTTGATTTTTTTAAATTAAAAATTATCGAACACTGTAAGAAATAAACAGAAATTTATATTTTGTGAACTAAATTTGTACTCCCATATGAGATTTTACAATATCCAATGTCTTCCTTAGATGGAAAAGATAAAATAAAAGTCACAAATCCCATTTCACACGTAAACCTTCAGAATGAATGAAATGAAATTTGTTTTGTTTCTCAATTTTCTGTGAGGAGCATTTTATGTGAATATTTATCAGGTTATAAACGTTGGGAAATTGCACTTGTTCACTTAGTTCAAGTCCAACAATCTCAGACGACCCTTTCTCATCACACAGAAAATCACAGGAAAGCTAGAAATACAATAGACTTACAGATGGGGGTCAAACGAGCTGTTGTCCACCCAGGTCCATGGTTTTTCTGTGGTTGCAATACTCAGGCCAATCCAATAATAGTCTGAATGACTTAGGTGTAGCCATAGGAAACTCTAAAGGGAATGGGAAATATTTTGTGAAACAACTGACTAATTCTTATTGATGTAAGAAAGACATCTCAAGTGCACTTTATATGTGCTTGGAGTTGTACTAGAAGCTGGGAATGAGCAGATGAGCAAGACACTTCACGTTTTCTTAGGATCATCATAGAAGGACAAACTACTGCAATGCAATGCGATGACTGTGAAAGCAAAATGACGTACGGTAGTAGCAGATCCTATGGCTGTGCAGTCAGACTGCTTCGTTTGAGGCCTAGCTCTCCTGTCTACTGTGGTGCATCTTAGCACAGTTATTAAATCTTTTTACTTCTGTTTTTCCCAGTCTTATACAACTCAGTATTATACAACTCTGAGTATTATAAAACTCAGATTATAAAAGTTACTATCTCAAAGAACTATTACGTTTTGTTGAATAATATTATTAAACACTGCCTGGCACATAATAATACTCATTACATAAATGCTAGTGAGTATTATTAAAAACAGGTATGAGATATGTATAGAAGCAAGAGAATACACAGAAAAAATTAAAGAAAGCAGTATCTGACCTAATGTGGTTCATATTGTTTATAGTTTTTCTAATATCTCTTATTTCTAGAGTAGCATAAACCCTGAGCCAAAGTACATGACCAAATACAACAAAGGCTGTATTTTCTAGCTTCCTTTTTGGCTCAGTGTGACGACGTGACTAACCGTATTTCTGACTAATGGAAAGAAATGTAATACTGAAATTCTAATTAAGACATTAAAGGGCACGGCCATATTCTTTCATTCATCATTTCCTTCCTTCCTTAATGACACATGGGTATTCTAGATGGACTAATAATTATTTTGGGGGGTCATTTTATCTTTAACTTATTTGAAAGCTGGAGAAGCATTTGCCTGAAAATTATTTTGTTTCTTGAAGTAATTATTCTTCTGTAATATATATTTTATCTGACTTTTACTCACCCATTTTTGGAGAGATTTGGGATGGAAATATCTATGCATGAGCCCTATGCTGACTCCTATTAGACTTTCACTTATCTTCGAAAGGGAACAATTACATCTAACGCATTCATTTGCTAATGAATATTGTGAAGAGATGTAACCTGCACTGGAAAAAAAGTTGCCATTAAAACACGCTGTTTCAGTCTACTGTTCTCCAAAATCTGGTTTGCTGATTGACTAGGAGACATGTCTTTCTGCTGTTCAGCATTCTTTCCTTTGATTTGTGGGCAGCGAATAGATGAGGTTCTTAGTAAATTGCACAGTTTCTCCATGTAATGATTTACTGTTAGTTCATTACAGAGCCTGCTTCTCCTTTCTTGTCTTAAAATTGACTTTTGGGGGAAGAAAACAGTTTTTTTCAGTTCTTAATCCATCCTTATTTGGTTCATACGTGAACCAGCTTGAACTGCATCTGACAAAGAGTCTTATAGTTTGGTATCTGGGGTTATACTGGTTACCATGAAGATAGCTTATTTCTATTTTTGTTGTTCTTGTTGTAGATTTCCATTCAGACATTTCCACAGCTGCCCTGTTGTAAATAACACAGAGGGCTGTTGCTCTACCAGGATGGTGAAGCATTCATTGAGTTTTCAGAAACAGTCTCTGTCATAGTTGTGATTCCAGCATACCAATACTCATGCTGAGAACCCTTATTTGATGTTTGCCAATGAACACCTATATTGGTCTTATTAAGTAGGAGATTTAGTGTACAATTTCATGTAGCAAAACTTCAATGTAAATGAAGCCAGGGTTAGCAAAATATTAGTTCTCCTCAAGGAAGAACAAAGTCTTAATGTGAAGGACTGTGCTGTACTTGCTGTCTCCCGATATGATCCTTAATTCTAACAAGCTTTGTGAGCACTGCAACAACATGGGAGGTGGGATATTTTATTTTACATTTTAAGGTGGCATCTGACAAGCATGGGGTGATTTAGCTGTATAATACTAAATGAATTCTTTCTATTCTTTCCAAAAAGAGGCCTAAAATAATCATAGAAGTCAATGATTCATTCAACCAATATTTTGTAGTGAATAACAATGAGGAATAAAAAAATTATAGAAACTTTCAAATATGTAGCACAAGGAATACATTGTGATTTGAGGGAGGCCATAATCTCTAAGTTCTGTATCTCACCACATCAATGAAGTCTCGAATCACCATGAGCTGTGAATTTTTCATGGCACAGTCATTTCTACTTTCAATCCAAGATTTCTTATCAGTAGCAACCCAGTAACATTTCCCCCCATGTAGCTTCCAGTCTTTGTTGGGGCATGGTTTATGAGCAGTAGAAGCGTTGGAAGAAACTGGGAGAAAAAAAGGGTAAGTGATTAGAAGAAACCTGGGACTATATACCTAACATTGTATGATCATACTAACTTGCAATTTTATTGGTAATTTAATATTGATTATAATATTACATGATTAAAGCCTCTACAATTTGTTAAATAATGGTTCGAGCTTTTTTTTTTTGACAAAAGCATGTGCTTTTCTCAGGGTGGATTTGGAGAAAATAAAGATTAATAGGCTTGCAACCATGTGTATATTCATTCATTCATTATAAATAAAACTTTATTTACTCATTTAATTTATTCTCTTAGAAATATATCATCATTTTTTCTACCAGCTAAACAATACACCAGACACTAGGATAGGACAATAAACATCACCTCCAAGTCACAGGATGATAAAATTTTACAGAAAAATTAGAAATTAGGGATTTTGATTAGTGGTCCACCCATGGATCAGATATTTTGGGAGCTATGTATCACACTGAAATAGTTTTTCTTGAGAAAAATAGGTCACCCCTAAAACTTAGATTGATCCTTCTGTACACAAACGGGTCTTGATATCCAAAAATGGGCTGATAGTTAACAGATAGTTCTAATTTATAACATTTGCTAGTAGGTTTAGATGACAATACACAAGCAACCTACGTATAACAATAATTTATTGTCCTGTCAAATAAACACTCTCTGAAAACTCACACATACAAACGCACAATGATCTACAAATCTGTAGCCATTGAAGAGTGAGCAAAGTAGGCATATTTTGGAAGGGAGCTGACACTTGAAAGGTATGGCAAGGACCCGTGGGTGAAGACAATGGGAGTGAGGATTGAATGTGGGGGGTGGACAGGGGAGAGTAATGGGGGGGAAATGAGGACAACTCTAATTGGACAACAATAAAAAAAGAGAAAGGTATGGAATGGTAAAATTGTCTCATTTTTACAACTTTTAGCCTAGAGATACTGACATTGGTACCATGCAGAATGAGTAAAATTTCAATAGTTAATCTGCATTGTTTCTAACCTGAATAATCAAAGAACAGAGTCTGGGGCAACCACAGACACTGAAAATGATAAGTGAATCTCATAAAAGAGAAAACATAGGGGGTGTGCACCAACTTCTGTATGTAAACTTTTTCTAAGTCCCTGTATGTGAAAACTAGGTTACTTCTAAGGATAAAAGAGTGAAATTGAGATTTGAGCTGCTGCCTAAAAGATAGAAATTTGAATTTGAGTACACCTATAGAGAGTGCCTGCTAAAAAAGAAAAGTCAAGTCTTTTGGGGGGGAAATATATCAGAATCCATAGATTTTTAGCATAAATTTCACAATGTAACAGTATTCTCTCAAAACATTTGCCATAAGGAAAAAACAGGAAAATATGGCCAATTCTAAAAAGAAAGGGAATTAATGCAGTCTAGTGGGAAAATGATGCAGAAGTTACAATTATCAGACAAGTATTTTAAAGCAGCTGTGACAACCATGCTCACACCCAAGGATGTGAAAAAAATGTGTTTTCAATGAATCAAAAGATAGGATACTTCAGCTAAGAAATAGAGAGTATAAAAAAACTAAATAAAATTTAGAATTGAGGGACCCATGGACAAAGACAATGGGGGAGAAGTTTACACGTGAGAGGTGGGGGTGAGTAGGGTGGGGGAGAGTAATAGGGGGGAATTGGGGACAACAGGAATTGAACAGCAATAAAAAAAAGAGAAATATAATGTATGATATAAAAACTGAGCCAAGGAAGAACAGGCAAATGAAGAGCACCAGCAAAGAGGAGGGTCTATTCAGGCAGGGCAGGCATGGGCACACGGGATGAGAGGAATGGCAAAAGAAGCTGAAGGAGGAGAGTGGGGGCCAGGTCTGGGGACCCTCATCTTTTTCCCATAGGAGACGGTGGCCCGTTGATTAATTTGAAACACAGATATTTCTGTTGGCAAGGGTGTGTGGACATAATTACATTTTTGGAAAATTGTTTTGGGTACACTTTGAGGAGTAGGAACGAACTAGCAGTGGCAAGACAAGCCCGGGAAGCAACATTTGCACAGAAGCCTACATTTCCCTAGTAAGCCCTAATGTTTGATGCAAATATAGTTTTCCACTGTGTAACATACCTCATAAATAAAGGTAAACATACTTTACCTGAAATCAATTAAAGTTGCAATTGACTATTTTGGAATAAAAACTTCATTGGGTAGGCTTAAACGCAAAGAATTAACCAAAAAAATCTGGTTAGTAAACTTAAAATTGCCTAATATAAAAAACAGACAAATATAGTTGTAAAAACATACAGAATCTCAAAGATTCACAGGACAGTATAAATATCTAATATAGATTAAATTAAAGTCTTAGAACCAGAAGAGAGTGAAAATAAGGCAAAAAAGATAATGGCTTCTATATTTCTGACATTAGATGCTTTGACTAGATAATTTGAAGCTGTGCTTTTCAGCCATTTTTGTTTAATACAATATAAAAATATATTTCCAAAGTATCACCAGATTAATAAATAATAATCTGTTTATAGTCTACCAGTTAACCACTGGGATCTTTGTAGCTCAAGAACCTTAAGGCATGCAAATGTGTTAGGGCACAGTATTAGAATAACTCTTCTTTGAAGATACTTTTACTGCAAGATAATTAGAACTTAAACAAATTAGATTAAAAATGTTGCTTAGCTTGGGAGAAATAAGAAAAATTGCTAAAAAGAACCATTTATTCAGGAGTGAAATGGGGAGCAATGACTGTGTAAATGAATTCAAAAGGCAAGGTTCCCTCAAAGTCCATGCCTTGTATCAGTGCTAGGATTGTAAGACAAACCTTGGACTTACTGAAAGGTGATGCAGTGAGTTTGTGAGACTCTTTCATTAGTCTAGAGTCTTCACATGGGCCATAAGTCATCCAAATCATTAGCTCCCCATTGTCTCCTTGCAGAGGAGAATGCAAATAATCTTTGCAAAAAAGTATCTTTAATTTTTCTCTTAGAAATCTAACAACTGAGATTAATCAAAGTTTTTAAAAAATCGAATACTTAAAAAACAGGGAATGTATTAGCAGGAAGTAGAAACAGCAGATTTGGTCACTAACGATTTTAGATATTTAATAATCATATGTATCATAAGTAATAATGGTTACATTTGTTTTGACCTTTCAAAGTGTCAGGCACATGGACTATGAACTGGTAACACAATCATGAGATATCCTGTAGTACTTGGTTTTTCAACCCAGTTAGATCACCTGACCACAATGAGGAAGCCATCAGACAAGATGACATCAGGAACTAAATTAATCATTAGGAAAACAATGGAAGTTTGCAGAAGAACTAACCAATCAGCTTTATCCTTGATCCCTAAATCCTAACCCTCAATCTTTGCCTTTAAAAGCCTTTGATTAAAAGCCATTGAATGGTTGGTAGGAGAGGGGGAAGTTAACAAACAGATTTGAAAATAAATCTTTAGGTTTAAAAACTAGTCATTGAAACTAGACTTAACGAAAGAGTCAGCAGCTTAGAAACAGGAAGAGAGAATTTGTGAACTACCAATGTATCTGAAAACATTGCCAAGAATTCACAATGATGAGAACAAAATACAGGGTAAAGAGAAATGGAAAGTAGAAAACTAAGGTCTATTATTGCAAATCAAGTGTATGTCCTAGAAAAAACACAGAAAGAAGGTAGACAAAGAATTAGGAGTCATGGCTGAACAGATCTGTTGTTTTACTTTAAGTTGATTTTATTATTTAATTAAGATCCTACAAATTTAGAGTTGGTATCCTTTCCTGTTGAATTGAAACTAGAAGTCTAGGAGCGGTGACATACATCTATAACAACAGAATGAGGATTAGAAAATGGGTTTCTCAGAATTTAAAGCTAGAGTCTTTTGATGGCCACTGGTACCATTTGTATTATAGGCACTAAGAGTTCAACAGAGTGTGTTGCTTTGGAGATAATGTTCCAAATATTTGTCTTCATAGTTATACTAGTTAAAACACTCTTAACCACTATGGATGTTGTATCAGATAGTGTTTAGAAATTGTTTGAGGGGCTTCGAAACCTCAGAATCCATTTGAAAGTTTTAATGAATTCCCAGAATCTGAATGGACTCTATAACACAGACTGGTAAGTCTTTCTAATAAAACTATATCTGGATGCTCAAAAGAAGAAAGTATATGGTGTTTTAATACAGAATTAAAACTTAAATGGAAGGACTTAAAAAAGTATAAAGGAAATGACTGGAAAAAGGAAATGCAAAGGCCAAATAATTATTTTCATAAAAGTATGAAAATATATTCATAAAAGAGAGCAAGAGAAAGACCAATATAAGATTATCATTTGCAATTTGTTTTTCATGTAATAACAGGAAGTTGACAAAAAACTGCCTGGTATGATCATAAATTTTAAGAATGAAAATATTTTGAACACATTTGCACCTATGTATGTTCCAACAGAAATTAAAAAATAATAAAATGCAATTATTTCAATGAAATACCTTTGTATTCACTTAAAACTCATTATTTAAACTCATTTTTCATTTGCCTTGGATCTTGGAACATTTTTGTCATGGACTATAATGGGCCTATGAAAAGCAATGATCTAAACCACCCCTTTGTGGGGGGGGTAGAATCTCCCTGGGTAGATATACTCAAGTAAAACAGACACTACTGTTCATGCTTGGTTACTCAGGAATTAAGCCATATAAAATAATGTTACCTATGGAGGTGATTTTTCCAGATCTATTTTTCCCATCACAGTATGCCTCTTTCGATTCATTATCCACTTCAGTATGTCTTGCAGATTTGTACTGGATAACTAATGAAAGAAAACCAGATTTTCCTAATTAAATACAATGCACAAAACCACTGAGTTGTAGTGTCAATGAAGTTTTCATTTATGGGGAAATTCTGTAGTAAGCTAAATGATTAGAAGTTAAGTGGGAGAGGATCCAAGCTTGCAGTGGAGTATGTGAATGATACGCTCCCCTCCTCTCGGGCCAAACTGGAATTACAACAAAAAATGTAGAACAATCAAGCTGAACAACCAACTGAAAACTGCTGATCAGAAGTCTTATAGCCAAAGATTTACAGAAGAAGCCACATCTACGCTGGTAGGAATGGTGGAGACATGAACAGGATGGCTCTATTTTGTAAGCACCAGCTGAGACTCAGGAGGGATATGATATCTCAGCTGCAAAGTTTCCTCTGAGAAGTTGAGGTCTCAATCCCATTCAAAGCTACACAGCTCAGAGCACTACAGCCAGGAAGAGGCACCCGCATAGCATCTGGTTGTAAAAATCAGTGGGAATTTTGTTTGCCTGGAAAAGATAGGAGTCTGCTAGAGACACAGTTACACTCTTAAAGGGCTTATGCACAAAATCTCATCCAACCACTCACCCTGGGCTCTGGTGGAGGGGGTGTGGAGTGGACTAGAGTTGTGTGAAGAGAGCCTGGGGTTTGTGGTTCTGGGGAGATTGTTGAAGGAACACCCACCAGGAATTCTGGGCAGAATCCAGGACAATCTGAGTTGTGTGGCTCTGGGGCAGGAACAAATTCTCCCACCTTCCAACAGCTTGACTGGCACTGCCCCCTCTCAGGAGATCCACTAGTACAATCCTTCCAAGTCCTAGTGACAACACCTGGTGAGCTAGGCCTCACAGCAGAATCTTGGACAGAGTGAGTTGTGTGGCTTTAGGACAGGGACTACTTTTCCCCTGCATGCCCAACTGGTGCAGAGCTATCACGTCATGCAGCCAAATCTTGGTTTTTGGGGGCCTGATAAACTCTGCTGGCCTCACCCTGAAGAATCCCTGAACACCTGCCCCATCATGAGGTCTGCGGGCACCCAGTGCATGGTAGCTAGATTTGTTATATTCTGTGACATTTGCTGAGGGCCCTCAGGCCCAGCACCAGCACTGAGTTTGAAGTCAGTCTGATGAACACCACTTGCTCCTACCTGGCGACTCACTGAGAACATACCTTATGCAATTTGAGTACCGCCAGAGGCCCTTTCAGTGTCTGGGCCTAAAAGGAGCCAGCAGGTGGAGGCAGGCAGAAGCAGATCTTGGGGTGCTTTGGGACTTTTGCTGACCTGCCTCCCAGGCCTAGGGATGGTAAAAACTGGCCTTGGTGTGCAGCTTGGTACTTCCCGCACACACATAAGCCCAGCAAAGACAGCCATGTATAATTGGAATCATATCGGGCATCTTCTCTCATAGTAATGATGTGAAACTACAAGAAGTAACAAGAAAAAAAGCATAAAAAACACACAAAGACATGTAGGATAAATCACGTGTTACTAAACAATGAATGGGTTAACAATAAAATCAAGAAAGAAATAAAAAGATACCTTGAAACAAATGAAAATGAGAACAAAACAACCCAAAATATATGCAACACTGCAAAAGCTGTCCTGAATGGGAAATTCACAGCATTATAGGCCTATCTCAAAAAATGAAAATAATTTCAAGTAAACATCTAACATTACACTTAAAGAAACTAGAAAAAGAACAACAAACAAAGCCCAATGTGAGTAGAAGAAAGAAAATAATAAAAAATCAAAGCAAAAATAAAGAAAATAAAGTTAAAAAACAAAAAAGATGAATGAAACCAAGAGGTAGTTCTTTGAAAAGATAAACAAGATTGATAAACCTTTAAACAAACTCAGCAAGAAAAAAAAGAGAGGACTCAAATTAAAAAAAATCAGAAATAAAAGAGAAGTAACAACTGACACCAAAGAAAAACAAAGAGTTATGAGAAAATATTACAAACAACTGTGTGCCAACAAATTGGACAATCTGATCAGTGGGTAAATTCCTAGAAACACGCAATCCTCTAAAACTAAATCAGGAAAAATTCAGAAAATCTGAATACACACAGTATAAATAATTGAATTAGTAACAAAAAAACCCCAAACCTCCCAACAAACGAAAGTCCTACTCTGAAAGGGAAAATTGAACCTATGCATGCAAAAAAAAAAAAAAGACACTAGATCATTTTCTTACACCATCCACAAGAACAAACTTAAAATGAACTAAAGACTTAAATGTTAGACTCCAAACCAAAAAAACAACCAAAAACAAAAGCAAAAACAAACTCCACCAAAATCTAGAATAAAACATAGGCAGTAAAATTTCAGATATTTCTTGTAACAATATTTTTTTTCTTATATGCCTCCTTGGGTAA
Source organism: Trachops cirrhosus (assembly GCA_028533065.1). NCBI lineage: Eukaryota > Metazoa > Chordata > Mammalia > Chiroptera > Phyllostomidae > Trachops > Trachops cirrhosus. Next base: position 20,340,940 of record CM052539.1, read on the forward strand.
GGGAAACAAAAGTAGAAATAAATAATACTACATCAAACTGCAAATTCTTTGCACAGCAAAGGAAGCCATCAGCAAAATGAAAAGACAACTTACTGAATGGGAGAACATATTCTCTAATGATACATCTGATAAGGGGTTAAAATCCAAAGTTTATAAAGAACGTAATACAACTCAACACAAACACAAAACACAAGCAATCCAGTTAAAAAGGGAGCAAAGGACATGAATAGACACTTCTCCACAGAGTTCATACAGATGGTCAAAGACATAAAAAGATGCTAAACATCACTGCTTATCAGAGAAATAGAAATTAAAACCACAATAACTTATCATCTCACACTCGTCAGAATGGCTATCATCAAGAAATCAACAGGCAAGTGTTGGTGAGGGTGTGGAGGAAAGGGAACCTTTGTGCACTCTTTGTAGGAATGCAGATTGGTGTGGACACTGTGGAAAGAAGTATGGAATTTACTAAAAAAATTAATAATGAAACTGCCTTATGACCCAGAGGCTCCACTTTGGGGAATGTATCTGAAGAAACTTGAATCACTAATTTGAAAGAATGTATGTATCCCTGTGTTCACTGCAGCGTTATTTATAATAGCGAAGATTTGGAAGCAACCCAAGTATCTATCACTAGAAGAGTGGATAGAAGAGCTGTGGTGCATTTACACAATGGAAGACTACTCAGCCATAAAGAAGAAGGAAATCTTACCTTTGCAACAGCATGGATGGACCTGGAGAATATTATACTAAGTGAAATAAGCCCCTCAGAGAAAAATAAATACTATATGGTTTCACTTATATGTGGGATCTAATGAACAAAATAAACTTACAAACAAAGTAGAAACAGACTCATAGAAAACAGAGTGACAGCTGTTAGAAGAGAGGGGTTTGGGGATTTGAGGGCAAAAGGTGAAGGGATTAAGAAAAAATCTCAAAAACACAAGACAACAGTATGGTGATTACCAGAATACAAGGGGATGAGGGGAAATAAGAAAGGGTAAGGGGGCATAAATGGTGATAAAAGGAGACTTCACTTTGGGTGGTGAATACACAACACAACAAACAGATGTGTTATAGAATTGCACACTTGAAATCTCTATAATTGTATTACCCAATGCCACCCCAATAAATTCAATATTTTTAAAAGCTTTTTGAATTGATTAATTTGAAAGCAGTTTCTCACCTATAGATATAAGATCGATAATGCTCAAGGGTAGTTAATATGAATAAACCTACACATAAATATACTTTCTAATTTAATTTGCTTTTATCTGCATGTGGTTTTAACAAAGGTTGTGCATAGCCCACTATCAAAGTGCACTGGGAAATTAATTGTGTGATTGATCATGTTTATTAAATACACATAACTGTAATCTTGACATCTCATTTCTTTATCAATGGAATAAATATATATATTATATCACATGCTGAAGTTCTGTGGCACATCTCTACATGTAATTGTGTTTCAAATTCACACTTTTTGTGAAGTTTGCTTTACTGTTTATGAATCTCTTGAACAACAAACACAATTGCAACAGGTCACTAGAGAATAACACCTTGGGGATAAATGAATAGTATTATCAATTACTTACCAAAAATGCTGAGTATAATTATTATTACAAGGAGGACAATGATCATTGTACACCCAATTTTCAGAAGAATTCCATGATGGCAAGAATCTATAAAATTAGACAGATTTCATTAGTAAGCTCTGTAGATAATTCCTTAGGTAGTAATGGGTAGGAAAGGGCTGAATAAACTTAGTTATCTTTCTCCTGAGTTACTTTGAAATAGATAGGCCCAGCTTCCTCCTACGCACACACACACACAAGCACATGCACACACAAGCACACGCACACACAAGCACACGCACATACACCATAACTATTTTTTTAGTTTGTGAAAAGAGGGGCAAATACATCCAAATCTCTAATCCATAATAATTACAATATATCAATCCCACTAGATATGTTATACTAATACACATATACATACCATACTTTGAGATAGTATTAAAATAACTGATTTTAAAATAGAGTCAATTACAAAATCAAGTCTCAAGGCTGATTAACCTGAATGCTTATATAGTGGAATATTATTATAGAGTGCTCAGTTCTGTGTTCAATATACCATTACTATTAAGTAGAACATCTTCAGTAAGAATACATTAATTTTTAGAACATAAAAAAGCCCATGTATGTTCATTTACCAGGCAAAACGATGCAAATTGTGCCAGTCACAGCAAACACAAGAAAAGCGAGGTGCTATTCCTACACATATTTCTCATACGAAGAACTGAGGTTGTAGACCTAAACACTTACAAAATAAAACTTTGGATCTTATGAAAGGACTGACATAAGAGATATTAGGTCATTTTTATGCATCTGAGGTAAGATTTAAGAAAAACATGAATGTCTGAATATTATCTTAGAAAACTCTCATTACAATATTCCCTGATATTCCTGTGATATTTTCTTTCTTTTTCACTGATATTCTGCTAATTTTCATGGTGATATCCCTTTTGGTTTTCTATCTTGGAGAACCAATGAACCTATGATACTTACTGAGTATCTAATGAGTTTCATCGATTTATATATTCATTTATACATTCATTCACTTAACAAGCATCTTTTGATTGCTTTCTATGTACCTAGTGCTGTGTGAGGTGTTGGGGATATGAAAGTTTAGAGATTAGGGAGACAGTTTCAACATTTCCCTAATCAAATATGGCCATTTTAAGGGGCAAAACATCCAGAGCAAAATAAGTGAAATGTAAGAAGTTAGAAGAGGAACACCAGGGGCAATTGTATAGGGCTTTGTAGGACATGAAAATATGATATTTCACATAATTCTTCCCCTCTCTGATGATACGACAATGAGAACAAAAGTTGCATGTATCCAACAGAGATTTGCAGTGAAAGGTATTTGCCTTCTGGTCATAAGCATGATCATAGGTAAGTAGTTTAATTTTCATATTTTCTCATGTTTAAAGTTAGAAGATTGGACTAGATAGCGTTAAAGATATTGTCCCCAATTTCTAAATCAGAAATGAAGTAAAGTCCTATCCCTAAACAGAAAGGAGATCAAACCCTAGAATGCTGAATAGAAAATGCTGGTTTTGTCGATTGAATTGAGTGAAAGAACCTCTAGAAAAATGGACTAACTGTATGAGATTGTTTTAGGGTTGCAAGAATAAGAATGCAATTCTAGCTCATGTCATTTTTCAAATAAAATTCCATCATCTCATAGAAAATGAAAACACCTAGTCTAGGGAGAAAAGACAGCAAAAAAGCTTCTATTGGGCAGGTGAGAGAGGTAACATTTAAAAACAGGAGACAATGTGCTTCTGCCACCAAAGAAACATACACATTGAATTCACTTGACAACTGCAGGCTAAGAGTGTAAAATAAAAGATGCATTCTTTGGAAATATAAAAAAAAGCAAAACAGATTCATTTCACCAGGGGGAATGCAATTAAAAGAACTTAAAATATTTAAGCATTTTATATAAACCTTATCATATAAAAATTCTTATTCTAGGAGAGAATATAAATTCAACATGGAAATTTCCCTAATGCTTCAGAGAATAAATATACACTGGATTTGAAAATCTATCATTTTTGAGGCGGTTTGTGATTAAGGTATAATGTTATCTTAGACCAGCAATTTTCAACCAGTGTGCTGTAAGAATTTTTAAAACATACATCAGCTGACTGTTTAGTCAGGGTCACTGGTCTCTTTTCCCTCAGATTGTCAAATCAAAAAAATGATGGCAGCCAACACAGCAATAGCCACCTGGTGTCAATGAATCAAAATTATACCTGTTTTTTGTCATGTTGTGAAAAATACATATTTTTGGCATGCTGCAGAAGGTTGGTAATTAGTTTATATGTGCCATGAGATGAAAAAGGTTGAAAATCACTATTTTCAGCTATATGCTTATCTCTTCATATTTCAAAAATATTGCAGTACTCAGTCATTAATTCTAAACTCTATGAAATAAAATACTAACATTTTATGTCTCTTTAATTTAGCTTCATATTTTATCTTATCAACATGCAAATTCTAAAAAGGTAAATACAAATGTGAATAATTGCAGGAGACACTTTCCTCAGGGTAAATGAAATAGTGTGTTCAAAGGTCAGATTTGAGCAGGGGTCAGTAAAGTTGTAGAGAAAAGGGGTTATGAGCACAGCTCTCACCACCTGAGCATAAATGTTCACCATACGGAATATAGAGAGGCCCTGAAAACCAAAAGCAAAGTTCTATGCATTAAAATTAGAGTTGCAATTTATATTATGAACATTTTTTCATTAAATCTTATACTCAGTAAGTTTTACTTTTAACCCAGTCTCCTATTTCCAGGAAGACAAACATAGACACAGGACAGGAATGAAGGAGATTAAAAGCAAAATATTAATTTTAAAAACAGTCCTAAATTCAGCTTACCAGGTCTCGGGACTGGAGATGAACATTTTAAAGGTGAAGTCCTAACAGTTTGGAGATCAGCATAGACTATATCCCCAGACATGGCTTATATTAAAAAGGGGGAGACTGCTCTGCTGAAGGCCGTCTCATATTTCTGCAAACAAACTTCTGTTAAGTAGATTGAGATGGACGATTTCCTTCTACTCCCCCAGGGGTGGTGGATTTCCTCTATGAATAAAAGACATAAGCAATGTGTTCAGTCTTATCAATCAGGGTAACGGATTTTTGAACACTTGCATGATATAAAAGAAAAATATCCCTGAGGTAGTTTCTTGCTCTTCCGTTACTTTTCTGCCTAATTTTGGAATACTTTGGTGATATTGCATAACTTTCTTCTATAAATGCTTCCTCTTTTAGTTCAGATATATGCTCTGGCAGAAACTCTGTGACCTTCCAGTGGAATAGCAATTGGGGAGGGACAAGGAGAAAGGGATTTATTAGAGCCTGTATCCCTGAGGCTTCTGCGGGAGCAGCCAAGGCAAGGGGGATGGTAGGGCAGATGCTGCCGGTCTGCACTGTTGTTCAGGTTTGAAGACTTTCCACAGACCAACACAGACTTGGCTTGTCAGTCTATCTGTTCAGGTGGGGTCCCCCTCAGCTTACTTCTGGGTTACTTTCACAGGAATAGCCTTTGGGCTTTCTGAGCTCCCTCTCTATCTTGGGTCTTTCCCACAACCCATGCCCCAGGATTTTTCCATTTCTCCCAGTTCAGCAATGAATTGCCCAACAACATAAATATCTTGTCCCATAACTGGGCTCAACAAGGACATAGCCTTGTCCTATACCAGGTGCTGGGGGTGGACTGGAGTATTTTGGCTTTCCTTCCTTCCTACAGTAAATGTGGCCCCATCGGGGCCTTAAGAGACAGGGGCCTAAATGGCTTTTCTCATCCCCAGCTGCCTAAAGATTTGTTGTACCTCCTCTATAGAGTGCCAGGGTTCCATGTGCCCGTGGGGAATCCTCTCAGTGGACTAGACCTTTATGCAGGCTAGGATAATTTAATCCATAAGGGAGTGAGTACCTTAAATCTCCCACCTCACAGCACCATGCAGGGTATGTGGTGATGTAGCCCATTTTCTCTTCTTCCTGATAGGGCAGAGAAATGCTATCACACATGCAACCCCCATATACTTGCCCTGGCCTTTTGCTGGAACTTGGCAGCTATAACAAAGAGCCAAGTGGAAGTATATTTTCTCATCACAAATATTTCCTAAGTTGGGGGCTGCCCCACTCTCTGGTGGTGGTGTTGCTGTTGTTGTTATCCTTTTGCTTTCCTTCGTATTAGGGGTTGAAGGGCACTGGGTGTTTCATCCATCAATCACCACACCCTCCTCTTCTTTTTCCTCATTTCCTCAGGGATTTCATCTCTTAGCATCTCAATCAGTCTTGGTCACAAGCTCTTGGACCTTAATCCATGGCAGTCTGCACCTCCTTGGCTGTGCAAAGTGGCACACTGAGGTCTCCAACTTACCCTGCTCTCCCCCTAGTTTTCCATCCTTGAAGGTAACAGAGCAGTGGACAGCTGCACATCTTTTTCTAACCTCAGCTCTTCTTCCAACTTTCTAATTAGAGCTTCAGCTTGTGGTTGAGCGTCGGTGCCCACAGTGCAGGCCAGCCCACGGTGCAGCCATTCTTTTTCTTTCTTAGCCACAACATGTTCGGCACAGTTCCCCAAATAAGTGCATTAAAGCACCTGGTGTTTTGGGGGTGTCCCTGTACATGAGTGGCAGTCCACAAGCATCTAACATATGGGCTACGCCTTGTCTCATAGAGATAGATGGCCAACTGAGGACTTCCCCTGACGATGCCTCTTTCCCAAGGCTCATTTCTTTGGTCTCCTAGCTGGCTCCTCAATTGTTAGTGGGCAAATTGGTCCCTGTACACAGAGGGCAAGGAGAGACTGAAAAAAAAAGTTTCACTCCAGATTGCTAGGTGGCAATTTTAATAAGCAAAAGAACATACTTAATGAGGTTTTTCTCAGGAGACTGCAAGATGAGTAGATTTTCACAAGTAGATGCTCACCAGAGCCTTAAAAATTTATGTAGAGATGTTAACTGTGTTCAGTCATGTATTCAGTCCAGATGATCTCAAGAACAGCTTACTCTTTCAAGACTATGTCCTTGGGACAGCTCCAACTGTGGAATAGTAGGCAGAGTGTACATTCCCAGGGAGCTGGGTAAGGAGCCTTGAAATGCTCAGGTTTAGCTCGAGAGTTGTTAACATATGCTCATATCCTCTTGATTACCTTCTCTTACAAAGAGGCATTTTGTGTTAGGAAAAGGGACTACAAATAGTAATGCTTAAGGATGAGTGCTTATTTAATAACACATTGTATATGTTCTTAAGAATAAGAACAAACTGATAGCAACCAGAGGGGAGGTGGGAGGGGATAATAGGGGGAAAAAGAGGGAAGGGTTTTCAGCAACATCTCTAAAGGGCACATGGGCAAAACAAAAGGGGGTAGGATTGAGGGTGGGAGGTGGGGATGGCTGGGGTGGGGGAGTGGTGGGGGAAAATGGAGGCAACTGTACTTGAACAACAATAAAAAATAAAAATTATAATTAAAAAAAAGAATTTGGAAAGGTTCCCTTTTTCACTAACATCATGAAAGCACAAAGCAGGAAAGTAAGACAACAACAGCACAATAACATATTAAAGTCAATGGTGTTAAAATGTTAAAGACACAAAACAGACAATAGAGTGTGTTAAGTAATGAACCACATGGAGAGGGAAGTCTGAGAAAAGGGAAGTTCTGCAATTCACTAGAGCCATACAGTTACAAAAAGAGGAAATATGGTCTAAAATAGGGAGTAATATTTTAGCTTACAAGAAACCATGGGATCATCATTAACTTCAAATTCACATAAAAATTGAGGTTTAAGCAAAACCAGAGTGACCAATATTCTCTAACTAGTGACGAGAGACATTTACTTAGTTATTAGCACAGACATTTATTCATATTAAGGTTAAGAGATTTTTATCTAAATGACATGATATGAGAGGGAGAGGGAGGGAGAGAGAAAGGGTCTATAGTTTTCATTATTTTGTCTGAAATGGGTTTTTATTATACTTGTGAAATTAAAATATAGTTTGACTGAATGTAAAAGTTAAAATTGGTGATCACATTTTCTCTTAATTTTAGTGATGCTTTCTGTCAGATGATATAATACTTACTTAAACATACAATATTCCAATTTCTGATCCTATGTCTGGGGCCTAACTTTTCTGTCTGGAAACTTGAAGAATCTTTGATTTATTTCTTGAATTCAGAAATTCCATAGTGAGGTGTCTTTTGGATATATTTTTAACCTTTCTGTTGGCACTCAGTGGGACATTTTAAACAGAAACATATTCTTAACATCTGAAAAACTTTTATATTTATTTTATAATTTTCTCCCTATTTTTATTCTAATATCTTTTTCTAGTCTTTCTGTTGTGAGATATTGGTGCTCTTTAGATCATATTCTACTATCATTATATCTTTTCCTAGTTTTTCTTTTTTTAGAGATGGGAAGGGAGGGAGAAGGAGAGAGATAGAAACATCAATCTGTGGTTGCCTCTTGTGTGGCCCCCACTGGGGACCTGGCCTGCAACCCAGGCATGTGCCCTGACTGGGAATCGAACCTGTGACCTTTGGGTTTGCAGCCCGTGCTCAATCCACTGAGCTAGGCCAGCCAGGGCATCTTTTCCTATTTTTAAATGTATAGATTCTACTAGCTAGGAGACTGCCTCAAGTTTTTCCTGCACTCATTTTATAAAATTAGTTTACTTTAATTTATTTTATTAAAACTTTAATTTCTAAGAGTTTGTTCTTGTTCTTTAATTTTTTTATTTTACTCTTTTTGTTTAAGTGATTCAGTTTTTCTATATTTCTCACTCCCATGATTACTCATTTAAAAATATTTAAATTGTTTTCTGTCTTTTACCATCAATTTCAGTCTGAACTTCATGTTATTTGTGCTTGTTTTGTTCTCCACACTTTAAGATACCTACCTAAATATCTAGTGATCCTTGAATGTCTATTAATGCATAAGAGTGAGGTACTAACTAAGCAGTGGGAAGCTCTATGTCAGGAGCCAGTGGACATTAGTGTGGACATTCAGGCAAAGACTGCTCATATTTTCTTATTCTCAATATTTGTAGGTCTTTTATACAGGTTAGTTTTCTCCAAGAGAAAACTATTATTCTAAGTGAAATAAGTCAGACAGAGAAAGACAAATACTGTATGACTTCACTTACATGTGGAATCTTTTTTACCACCTCCCTCCACCACCCCCAAAAAACAAACTCATGGATACAAAAAACAGATTGATGGTTGCCCAAAGTGGTGTGGGAGCAGACAGAATGGGTGAAGGTAACCAAAATGTACAAACTTCCAGTTATAAAATAAGTCATTGGGATGTAATATACATCATGGTGACTATAGTTAATAATACTCTATTGTATATTTGAAAGTTGCTTAAAAATTCTCATCACATGCATAAAATGGTCCCTATTATGGTGACGGATGTCAACTAGCTATTGCAGAGGTCATTTTCATATATATATGTGTATACATATATTCTCATATATACATATCTATCACAAATCATGTTGTACACTTGAAAAATATGTCAATTATATCTCTTAAACTGTAGTCAGACAAATTTCATTGTTTTAAGGTATTATGTAATTAGTTCGGGACTACACATTCAATCCAGGACAATCTATCTGAATGTCTATAATATTAATTACATCTGCAAATTTCTTTTTGCCAGGTAATATCACATATTTACATTTTCAGTGCTGTGGATCTCTTGCAGGGGGTCATTTGACCTAGCACAGATTTCATTTATAATGACATCACAGCTGTAATATGTCTAGGAATAAATTTAAAGAGATATACAAGAATTTTATATAAAAGATCTATAAAAGCATAAAAGAAATTAAAGAGAGCAAATAAAGAAGACTGAAATAAAATGAGATTAAATCATAAGCAGGGATTAAAAGACTTAATAAAGATGTCATTTTTACCAGCTGGATTTATCAATTTATTGAATCTCAATTTGAGCAGGTTTCTTGTGAAAATTATGAAGACAATTCTAAAGTTTAAATGGAAATACAAACAGTCAAGAATAATCAAGATACACATAAAGATCAGTAAAGTGGAGAAACTTGCTCTACTAAAAATAAAAACTTTCTGTAAAGGAATGCTAATTAAGATAATGTAGTTTGGCAGAATAATAGGCAAATATAGCAATAAAGCACAGTGAAGAGTCTAGAAAGTGACTATATAAACAAAAGCCAAGAGATTTATGACTATAGTGACTGTAGCACAGTGGAGAAAGGGTAATTTGCCAAATGATGTTGGTAACTAGGTATTTGTTTAAGAAAAAGCAGAAATTGATAAGGATCCAGTTTCATTGTTTTGGATGTTTATATCCAGTTTCTCCAACATTTAAAAGTCTATCCTTTTTCCATTGTGTATTCTTGACACCCTTGTCAAAAATCAGTTGACCATATATGTGTAGGTTTATTACTTGGCTCCTTATTCACTTCCATCAGTTTACATGGAACTATTTTTATTTTTATTTCAGTACCATATTGTTTTGATTATTGTACCTTTGTAATATATTTTGAAATAAAGAAGGAACCTTATTTCAAATATGGAAGGAACCTTCCATCTTTGCTCTTCTTAAGATAACTTTGCCTATTTGGGGTCTTGGTCACTCCTTATGAATTTTAGTATTTTTAAAAATCTCTTAGGAATTTTGATAAGAATTGCACTGAATTTGTAGATCACCTTGGGTAATATGAACATTTTAACAATATTAATTCTTTCAATCCATGAACACAAAATACCTTTCCATTGATTTATATCTGCTTTAATTTTTCTCATCAGTGTTTTAAAGTTTTCAATGTACTAGTAGTTATTCACATATTTAATAGGTTTATTTCTAAATGTATTATTCTTTTTCTGTCCTATTGTCAATGAGATTGTTTTCTTAATTTCTTTAATATTTTATTTCTTTATTTTTAGAAAGAAAGGAAGGGAGAGGGAAAAAGAGAAGGAGAGAAACACCAATGTGTGGTTGCCTCTCATGCACTCCCTCCTGGAGACCTGGCCCACAACCCAGGCATGTGCCTTGACTAGGAATCGAACCAGTGACCTTTTGGTTTACAGGCATGAGCTCAATCCATTGAGCTACACCAGCCAGGGCTGTTTTCTTAATATTTTTTTCAGATAGTTCATAGTTGGTGCATAGAAATGCACCTGATTTTCGTATATTGATTTTGTCTACTGCAACTTTACTGAATTAATTAAAGGTTAGTTTTCATGTTGTGGTCTAACCACAACACATATGCAGGCACACACAGGAACAAAGTAAACTTTTGAAGGTGTTTGGTGTGTGTATTGCCAAGACTGTGGTGATGTTAACACAAATGTCAAAACTCACCAAATTGTATACACCAATTATATGTAGTTTTTTGCTAGCAATTATACCTCAATAAAGCTCGAAACCAAACCAAACCAAAATAAAGTACACTTGTTATTATTTGAAATTCAGATTGTTTTTATTTTATCTCTACTGTGGGGCAAAAAGAGAACCAGCATCTCTATAATTAAATACAAAACTGATAACATTATCTATAACACTGTTTACAAGAAAAAAACTCCCACAATTGTTCCAAGAAAGGGTGAAACAAAAGTGCAATAATTTATACAACCACTAGGTGACACTGCAGCTTGTCGGTACACACATGGGTTAGGGCTGGAGCCAAAAAACTGTATAAGGGAGATTCTTGAAGCAATCTTGTAGTTACTAGAAACCAATTATTTGCAATCAGGTACTAGAAAGTAATTATTCATAATTAGTTAATAAAACTTAAAGCTGTACTCTAAATCATGAAATTATTTCCTTTAATGATCCTATAGTGGGGGTTAAAATAAATGATTTTCTTATGAAGAGTAAAACAACTATTTATTATAGAATACTTTGAAACTATACAGAAACATAGAGAAGGAAATAAATATTACCTATACTCCTACTACTCTGGGAAAACAATTTTGTTTGCCTTTGTGGTTTTTCTCTCTCTTAACATATAGAAACACAAAACACATAATTAATACTTTTTGATATATTGTCACTTTTTATTGAGGTATATTTACATCAAATAAAATTTAGAGTTATAGTATTCTGTTCAGTAAGTTTTGACAGATGTTTATGCTTATAAACACCCCTTCTGATAAGATATACACCAGAAAGCTCCTCACGCCCCTCACACTTCTTCCTTGTAGCCCACTTACAGAGGTGTGCACTGATTTCCGTCACTATTGTTTGGTGTTGCCTGTTCTTGAATTTCATATAAATGGAATATAATTGGCATTATACAGCAGATACTGTTTTGTGCCTGGATCTTTTAGCTCAACATAATGCTTCTTAATGGCATGAAATCTTAATGTATATATTACTTTGACTTAACAATAATAGGTTTGGGTACTCTCCCATTTACATAAGCATTCATCTTCAATGTTATTTTTTTTTTAAAGATTTCATTTATTTATCTTTAGAGGGAAAGGGAAGGAGAGAGGGAGAGAAATACCAATGTATGGTTGCTTCCTGTGCATTCCCTACTGGGAACTGGCCTGCAACCCAGGCATGTGCCCTGACTGGGAATCGAACCGTGATCTTTTGGTTCACAGGCCCGCGCTTAATCCACTAAGCTACACCAGCCAGGGCCAATGTTATTTTTAATGTTGGTATATTATTTCATCATGTAGTAGAATTGTATTTAACTAAATCTTTAGTTTTGAGCAATTAAGTAGCTTCTGACTTACTGTTATTAGAAAGAGTCCTTTGGATAAACATATTTATGATTATGGCTTGCATATCTAAAATTATTCCTTTAAAAAATACTCCCCTGAAAAACTATCACATAAAAAAGAGGATAAATCTTTTTAAGGTTTTTGATAAGTATTTTCAAACTGTTTTCCAAAGGTTAAACTAAATCAATTTATTTGTCAGCAACAGTCACTATGGTCATATACTTTCTAACATTTTGTCCAAAATATGTTTAGCAATTTTATTTTAGTTATGATACATTTCCATGTGTAAAAATTTAGTCAAATTTATGAAAATTGAGAACAAGCTTAGAAAAATCATTTCTGTATTTATATTATAAAAATTTTGAGTCTATTGAAGACTGAGTATAGTGTGTAACATTTTAATGGCATCTTATTATTTTAAAAATAACTTTAAATTTATTCAGTTCCTAAAATTATGTGAAATAAGCAGGTGAGGAATTATTCCCCTTCCCAGAGGAAGAAATTGAAATTATGTTGAAAAAGCAGAATAACACAGAGATAACAATAGTTATCATTATCCAGGTACTGTTCTAAGTCCTTTTTCATGTATTAACTAGTTAAGTTTCCAGCTACTTTTAACTAAATTTCGAACTAATTCTAATTTAAACAGCTAGTCAATTAGTGAGTGGTAGAGATGAAACTCTGGCAATATTTCTTCTGTGCTTTGGCTCCAAACACCAACGCTTTTTACTTAGATATTTTAATAGTACATGAATCATAAGAGTTTTTTTCCTAACATTACTCAGGGGGAGTATATTGATATTATTAATGATAGTATATTAGAACGTGGAGGCCATTTGTTTTATTTCACTGCTGTGAGAACTAAAGAACACTGAGATTAAAAAATTTCTATATTATTTATCACTGAGCAGCATCAGGAATCCACCTTTCTTTTCAATATGTCATACTAATGACAACAGTTTAAAGATACCACATATAAAGGTGAGGAAGTGGGAAGGGATAATGGGGGAAAGGTGGAAGGTTTTTCAGGAACATCTATAAAGGACACATGGATAAAACCAAGGTGGGGTGGGACCAGGGGTAGCAGGCGGTGGAGGCCGGGGTCTGAGGGAATGGTGGGGGGAAAGTGGAGACAACTGTACTTGAACAACAATAAAAAAACAATAAAAAATAAAAATAAATAAATAAAATCTTAAAAAATAAAGATACCACATACAGCACACATTCCAACTTTCAGAGAAGTATATTACAAAATATATTTATAAAACAATTTTGAAAGTAATAGATTTTTTCCTGGCTGAAATATACCAAGATTATGTAATACCTCATTTCTATCTAACGAATTATTGTATGTGAATAACTAAAATATCTATAACATTTTGGAATAAGATGCTTTCAGTATATAGCTTATGAGGACAAATGACCATCTTATTGGAGACAGAATGAGCTTATAAGCAAGTCCTCACAAAATGAGGTGTCTCACCAATTTTGGTGTCTCTTACTTTCTCTGTGCTTCTCTAGTATGAGTATGATAAACAATAAAGCAGAAGAAAATAAGAGAGAAAAAACATTTTAAATGACATAAATTCTTCTTAAGTCAATTAAAATATTTACTGTCTGCCATTGTAAAAAAAAGAATACAGCCCTTTTAGAAAAACACATATGAAAACAATTCAAAAAGTAGAAACCATGTTATAAAGCTAAAGTTTTACAATAGAAAAGTTTTTTAATGTTATAGCCTTTTTTCCTTACCTATATAGTACAACAATTTTCAGTGCATTTTAAAGGAGCAAACACTTCTTAGAAATCATTTTGTTGATTCTATTTTTATTTTCACATACACAAAATCAGCTTATAACTGTACCGAATACAAAAGACCAACAAACAAACAGTTTATTGCACTAAAGATACTTCACATGAAGTACTGCACATGATAGAATTGATTAGGAGAGGCATAAGTTTATGATCAGATATTGTGAGTATGAACAACACAGATTTTTTTCTGATAGGAATCTGCGACACCATATATTGCACACTTTCCAGCACTTACCTGTTTACAAATATTCTAATGTTCTTTGGTTTTGTTTTTATCTTTGTAAACAGGGTGTAGACGGTTTTAGAGGCAAAGAACTACATACCATTGAAAAAGACGTTGAAGAAGTAAGGTAAAGAACAATGACAAAAAAATATTACGCTAATAAAAAAGAGAACAATGACTTAAGTACAAGGTCATCTCATTCTTTTGAGGGGAAAAAGTGACAAAGTAACCTGGAAAACTTCTCCAAAAAGAGAGAAATATTACAAAGCTTAGTTTCATAAGCATTTGTCCACTTACAATTGTTCTCTGAGTTTAACAAATGCATTTAGACAATGTCTGTGCTACCAGGTGAAATTTCCTTTGTTTACATTCGGTTTTTAACACTGCCATCTAACTCCTTCAAATAGTGCAAAGGCATGAAGGACACTCATCATTGGTAGTCATCCAACAATAAATAATGGCTCTAAACCTAGCTATTTTATTATTTCTGAGTTGATAAAGTATAAAGTGCAGTCAAAAGGTTTAAAGTCATTCTTTTCATTCTTTGGATGTAAATATCTGTCCATCTGTGATGTTTTCAGCTCACGACCAGGGTATTCATTCCACAATGCAGATAATGCAGATATTCCTGGAATTTCTCTTCCTTTTCTACGCAGTCTTGTTTGGAAGGAGGATTCCAAAATAATACAAAGTTTTTCACAAAGTCCTTATGGAAAACGTCTGACCAGAGAGCAGCATCCATTGACACAAATTTCCTGAGTTCCATGAAATAAGTCTATAAACAAATACGCCTTCTCATTATTTGAAGGGTTTGCTACATATCCAGTGCAAATCCTTTCCACATGCTGTGCTGCCGACCTCTGTGCTCTTCAGAAAGGCACAGCTCCCTGATCCTGTAAGATTGAACCTGTCAAACAATAAAGGAACTAAGAGTTATTTTCAGATCATCATTTATGTTCAGTTACATGAGAATAAAAGCTTTTTTTTCTGAGTAGGAGTGTATGAGGCAAGTCTGCCAGTCAAATGATCATAGACTAATCTAGAGAGGTAGCAGACAGTTATTCAAAGGAAGAGTAGGTGGAAAGAAGGTACAAAGCGAAGAAGAGTTAAGAGTTCCCTATATTTGGTTGGCATGCCACCAGAGGAATGACTCTTGGCCGTTTTTAAATTCACAAACCCTTCAAGAAACAATTTCCCAAAATTATACACATTCAACAAGGCTACATATCAGTGCCCACAACTGTAGGGGGGTTATGGCCTTTGAAGCTCATCTGTGGATATGATACCGTTAGACTCCTACTATTAATTCTTTTTCTAGGGATTTGAATTTATTCTCTGTACTTTGCCACTTAATTACTGTATTTTGCCACATACAATGTGCACTTTTTTGCCCAAATTTTTGATGGAAAAATAAGGATGCGCATTATACATGGGTAGTACCTGAAATACCTGGTATCTGCTCTTGTGTTTTGTAATTATTTGTTACATAAAATTTCTTGTACCATACTATGTTCAAAAATAAATACTGAAATTCCCTTATAATACAAAAAACCCAAGTATCTAAATATAAATAAATAAATAATTGAATTAGAAAATTGAAATGAAAGATTTTTTCCCTGAAAATTTGGGCCCAAAACATGGGTGCACATTATACATTGCAAAATAAGGGTATAATAAAACTATTTAGTTAGCTAGAAATTCATTCAACTCTGAGTTTTCAGATGACAAATATTAACACTAAACTTATAAAGTGTCCTTCAAATTTTAAAATGTAGTTTAATTACATGTAATGAAAATAAAGTCCGCATCTTTAATTCTGGGGCAAGTTTTCTTTCAGGTCCACAGAAGCTTCTAATTAGGTATGAAAATATTGTTCTTTACCCCCGTGGAGATGAGAACTGGGAAGGAGTAAAAGGGAGTTATTGTTCAAAGACTAGTTTATCACTAAAATATTAATATGAGTTTGAAAATGTTAGATTGTGTTTGCATCGTCATAACTATTCCTGGCATATTTCTAACTGACTCTTATGCACACTACATTTTTTTCTGAGATCAAATTACTAGAAGCATTTATTGTATGAATTCTAAGTAGATGAAAGGAACAAAATGATAACATCAAAGCCTTTCTTTAAAGAATTCCAAACAGTATAAGCATGCAAAAGAGATAGTTAAAGCTCTGTTTAGAAAGAGCACAACCTTCATATAGAACAGTGGATAAAAGGAAAATGGTTCTCCTGAGCTACCAGCCTGAAAAAGATAAAGAAACATCTTGAAACTTACCAGTTGCTAAATTCTTTGCCATTTGACCATCTCCAAGTCTGACCAGCTTCATTTTTCAGCCCGATCCAGTGTTCAGCTTGACCCACATATCGTTTTAAAAAGATCTTGAAGAAAGTACAAAGAGGGTGCACATTAAACAACCCCTCTGGGTAGGTAGGTCTATTATAAATTCTCAAAATCAATTTCTCAAAAGCTGCATCTGAGGTACAATAGTTAAGCTGATCATTCATTAGCTCTATATGGAGTCAACCGATTCATTTGGATTTCTGGCCTTTGAAGCTCAGCATTCAAATCAAATTTACAAGATGAAATAGAGCCCTGATTTTGACCTCAGACTAAATTTTCCTACATGGGAGACAGGTACATTGTCTTCATAAATCAGGAAACAGAATGAAATCACAGATGAGCCATATAAAAGAAAATTGCAATATTTTATGAAATTGTTTTTGAATATTATCTTACCATGTCTTTTTCGGAATCAATGAGAGCAAGAGTAGCACCATGCTTCAAGCAAGAGTTTTGGGCCAAGGTCCAATTCCTTGTTGTATTGGAAATAAAGTAGCATTTCCTCTGGTATCCAATCCAGTCATCTGAGCATGAAGAAATATTGCTGCTCAATGGTTCTGAAGGCACATACTGGGCTGGACAATTGTAGTGACCCACTGTAGACAGGAAAATTATTTTAGTTACAAAAGGAACTGAATACCCACAGCATGCAAACCTAGTTCAGGGAATGCTGTACTGTGCTAGGTGATAAAATAAAGAATGAAAGGCAAGAAAGGCAAATTTTAAAAAGCTTAAGAAAGCAGGTTCTCACTTTACCATATCTGCCATTGTGCCTAATTATTATCATATAGGGTATAAGAAAAAAAAAAGAGGGTGGCTCTTTGGCTATAATGTCCAAAAGTGGTAGAAAAAATAGAAAAGTCTTGAAAATAGCCTTGGACTAGAAAGGGTAAAGTGCATTAAACATTTCAAGTAAGATTTTGGATCTGAATGCAGGGGTAGAGGAACAAACTTACAGTAGACAGAACACTATGCAGGGAGATGAAAGAAAACTTGCAGGGGAGTCATTCAGGATACAAAAGGGTCTACGACTTGAGTTGTTTTATAAAATTATAACAACTCATGTTTGTAAAAGACACAAATGTATCCTGGTATAACAGTATGTTTTGAATAGTGTATGACACTGACTCTGAGAGTGTCTAGATCTATCTACTCTTAATTACCCATAACCACCAGGTAGTGGTCTTTGAGGTGAAAGACAAATGACTAACCAAGTCCTGATTAATCTATGGCTTATTTTTTCTGAGTAAATGTTGATTTATTTAGAATCTGAATCAGCTCCTTTCATTCCATATTTAAACCTACATTGAAGTAATTTTTCCATAATAATGTATAAATCATAGGCAGTTTTCATACTTATGGAGAAGTTCTAGAAAACTCAAAGTGGTATTATATTAATCATTGAGGAAACATGGGATTATATCTAGTATTTTTTATGAAATCCATCATGTATGATATATGGGATAATCCTAAATTGCTCAAAATTTCTGATTAATTGGACTAAGTGATCCCTGTTGGTTTCAGCTGGGATTACAACAAATGCTTACAGAAAAGGAACTCTGAATTCATGAAGTACAGACCCACCTGATAGAGCAATGAGAGTTATGATCAGAACGGTGATGAAGACCACGTTCAGCACAGCACACGGAATAGGAACTTGAAGGGACCCTTCATGATTTGATGCAAAGACAGGGCTGGATGCACTTCCTGCGGAGAAAGAGAGAGTCGTTGGTGAATCCAGGCAGACTGCAGAAGTATGACAGCAACATTAGATATTTTTCTTGAGACATTTAATTTAAAAAGGAGGTATGTGTCTCTCTATCCTGTAAGTGTATCAAATTTATAACTTCATTTTCCCCAATTTTTGAATGAATTTGGATGAAACAATCTAGGCATAATGATGAGATCATAAAATATCTCCCGAATATATGTACTTAATAGCTATGAAAATTCTGTCTAGCATAGTTTTATTGCTTTAGTCACAATAAAAACATTTATTAAATACCTGATTAGTCTAGATGACATATCAAAAAATCCTAAGCATAATCTCTTAACCTCTCTGTATTTACTGCTTAAGAGAGATGATGTAAATGAGGGTAAATGGGAGATAGTGTAATAAAATTCTTGAACTGATATATATGTATAAATATATACAACTAGCATGACTGAAAATAAAAAAGAATGATGGTAGTTTTTGGTGAAGTTTGTGCAGATGTGAAGCAATAAAATTTTCATATGTTACTGATAAGAGAGTAAAATGAAATGCTTTGGAAAACTTTCTTACATAATTAATTATATACCTACCCTATGATCCAGTCATTCTATTCCTATGTATTTTCTCAAAAGAAATGAAAATATGTTTTTAAAATGCTTTGTGCAAGAATGTTCATAGCAATTTTATTCTTAGGAACCAAATCCTAAGAATAACCCAAATACACATTAACAGGAAAATGGATAAACAAATTATGCTATTATCCATACAAGGAAATTCTACTCAGCAATTAAAAAAGAAAAACTGATACATGTAACAAAATGGATGAATCTAAAAATAATTGGAGTGAAAAATCCATCTATAGTTATATACTGTATATTTCAATTAATATAACATTCAAGAATAGCTGAATTAAACTACGGTGACAGGATTCAGAAAAGTGATTGCTTCTATCTATGTAGGAAAGGTAATCTTAGTGAAAAGAAATACAGGGCGATTTTCTAGGTTGATGGAAATTTCAAATGTTGATTGGAGTTGTAGTTATAATTGATTAAACTGTGTGCTTATAATCTGTGCACCCAGTGTATGCTCATAATACCTCAATTAAAATGACATGTGAATAAACAGTAATAGAGCAAACAAAACAGTGTTAAGGACAGTATATTTGGCAGAAGTTAATTGTTTCATTTACCCTTTGTGTAATGATGGAGCAAAGTAAAAATTTGATTTCACCAATAAAAATACTTGTTGAAAGATTTAGAATGTAAATATAATGTGAACGATGATTCTTAGTTACACAAACATACACACACAAACCCAGAGGAACATCTGTTCTAAAATATAAATAAATAATTGAGAAGAGAAAAGGGAATTTTGTGACTCAAAGTTTGAATTTGATTTTTGCCAGAAAAAGCTATCAGTTTTTTTAAAATTTGGCTTCACAAGTAACACATAGTTCCCTTCTACGTCCTGAGAAAATAAAACATAAAGTTGCTACTTTAATAATATTAAAATCTATGATTAAAAAGTCTCAAAATGTGAAAATACCTTGTTTTTCAATAAGAAGACTTTTACAATTAAAAGCACATATCTTGAAATGCATGTGTTTTTGCCTTAAAACATTTATCTAAGGTTAAACTGGGCAAAGAGATGTTGCTTCCTCTAACAGTCACGTACCACACAAATGTCAACATCAGCTTCTGCTTCCAGCTTGTTTTTTCCACCATAGATCTGGATTCAGATTTTTCAAGAGGTGCCTTTGCTTCTCCCCTGCCTAATTCTGTTGCTTTCAGCTTCTCAAAGTAATTCTTTCTCTTTTTACTGGCATCCAGTTGTTACCAGAAGCTCAGGGCAGGCAGGGTAGCAAGTTCAGAGCTCTCTGTCTAGTTTCACTTCTCATCATGCTGCCTGGACTCAGGGCAGCTACAGCCCTTGTTCCTGAGCCAGTGCTAACGCATCCAAATAGCTCGGACTGCAAAGGCCACCTCAGTCTGTTGGTTTACCCAGCGGGTTGGCTTATTGGGAGGGTAAACTCTACAGATGATTTTCAGATTGCACTTTCTGTTCATTAGTGAGGACTATTGTTATTCAGTTTGATTTATCACCTAGATGACAAAACACTCCCCCAACACTTCCACTCTGATTATAGGCTCTTCTCATTAATGGAGAAATTGAAAACAAATCCACCATTACATACTGGGCCACAGAAAGCTGATGCTTGATGGTTTGGTTGTTCATACTAATAAAGCAACTTTAAGGACAGCAAAAACTTAACATTCAGTGGAAAATTGGGATGATCTCAGGAAAAGTTAAGAGTTTCTGAATTAGGACCTTTTTGAACTATGACCTCTGTTTATTGAATAGTTTTATTATTACACTAGTTTTTCTTTTTGGCACCTCAACTGGGCAATAGCCTTATGGTTATGTGGTTACCAAAAAAGTTGGATAGCTTGCGCTTGTTATCCATGCTGCATTTTGTGTTCTTAAGTGAAAGATGGGTTTGTGGGAGATAAAGCTTTTCTAATATAAAACAGTTCAGTAGACACATTCTCAGAAAACAATCCCTTCCTCTAGATTGTTTGAGCTCTGCTGTTCATAACACATCCCTCTATTAGTGCTTACAAATAAACTCTACTTCCTACACGCTAGGTTTTGGGGCACCTCAAAGATTAAAGAAGGAAGAGAGATAAATGAAAAAAAAATCAACAAAGTCTCACAGACACAAGTTATAGGAAAACAATGTAAACTTGAGTAATAATAAATAGAATGGATCCATGGAAATAATAGACCAAAAGAAGAGGAGAAATAGTATATACTTATGATTATCATTTTTTGATGAAAAGAAAAAGAAATAAAGTCTGATTCATGCAGAATTTGAAGTCAACAATTAGATGATAAAATTGAAGGATGAAACGTATGAAAAGAGTCCCATAAAGAATATAGAAGCAGCTCTGGCTAGTGTGGCTCAGTGGATTGAGCACCACCCTGTGAACCAAAGGGTGGCTGGTTCGATTTCCAGACAAGGCACATGCCTGGGTTGCAGGCCAGGTTCCTGGTCGGGGGCATGTGAGAGGCAATCACACATTGATGTGTCTCTCCCTCTCTTCTCCTTTTTCTAAAAATAAGTAAATAAAATCTTAAAAAAAGAATATAGAAGCAGAAGATAGCATTTTCAAGAATTCTTTCATGACATTCTCTTCATAAATTACTATTGGACAGCTTGAAGTCCAGATGCTTACATGATTACCCTTTCAGAGATTAGAAACCCTCACTTTCAACAACTGGAAAATGCTGTCATAAGAACACAAACTGAGGCACACAGGAAGCACAGAAAGATGCAAAGTGAAGGCAATCAAGAATGTAATTGTCTATGTGCAAAATAGAAGTTTTGTAAAGAAAGTCAGTGTTTCCAGGAATATGGTGAGATGGATATGAAAAAGTGACAGAGAGTGCTCCTGGCTAGTACAGAGGTTTTTCTAGTTGCATCTAAAAATTGAGATAGTATGAGCTGAAATAAAGAAACAGATCCTTGAAGATCTTCTGCAATTCACCTTTGTGTTTCCTCTTGTCTCAGGAATCCTATCTTCTCATAGATAAAGACATGTTTACTTCTTCCCATTTTCTCCTTTATCCTGACTGAAATAGTATGTAACCAAGTTCTTCAAAAAACAAAGCCTCATTTTCTTCCTTAAGTACTGTTATAGGGTGGGGAAAAAGTAGGATTAGAGTTGTTTGTATGAAAAATAATACAATAATCAATAAATAATAATACATGAATATACTTTGTGCTTCATGTACTCACAATTATAAACCTACTTTTGCGCCACCCAGTATATATCATTTACATATATAGTTATATACAGTATATAAAAATAAGATCTCACTTACTTTGTTGTCCTCTCTCCAAGATGTTGTGCTCTGTTAGGGAAGAATCTTCAGAAATCATCTTTACTCTGGTCTGATTCTCTGGTTAATCTCAACTCAAGACAGTCTACAGTGAGTCTTCGCTGGAGCTCTGGTTCAGTCTGAGTCTCTGAGCTGCCTTTTATAGTTGCATTTATAGTCGCTTATGTTGGCTCCACCCCCTTCCTCTTGCCTTTTAATCACTCAGCTACTCCAGTTCACTTTAATTTATGCTCCAGTGGCCCAGACGGTGTATAATGTGTTGTTGTGAGCTATGGGTTTTCCCTGCTGTCTGAAATATGCTTTCTCACTACTGTAGGTGTAGCATCAAGAGATACTTGGGGTTTTCCCAGATTTTGTGACATCCCCTTAAATTTGTAGAAAATAAAAATAATTTAGGAGACAGCGTATCTAAGTAAAGAATTCAAAAGTAGAGATTCCTATCTTTAAGATGGAAATAATTTGGAGAGTAATATTTCTCTGGAACCCCATTCATTCATTTATTTAACTAATATTTATTGAACATTCACTATGAACTTGACACTATTTAAAGCTAGATAACTTATTGTTGAATAAGAATTTTAAGATCTGTATCCTCATGGATCTTTCTTCAGCATGGAAAAATTTTCTTAGGGAGCTATAAATTGGCTTTCAGAAGTCTGTCATTCACTTCTTTCTGAAGGACTAGTGTTTTTCTAAAGGTAGTTGAGAGGTAGTCACTTACTAAATGAAAGGTAGTTCATTTAGTAAGTAGTTGCTTTAATGCAGGAAATAGAAACTTGTGGTCTGGAACTTCCTTTCTATGTTCTAAAATTATTTATCTTGAGCTATCTGTTTCATTTATCTTCTTTTAATTTTTTGTTAAATTTTACTGTCATTTAAACCACTCTTGTTTTTCCTTAGTACTATATTTTCCACTATCTGCTAGATCATTTTTCTTATGTCTTGAGTATTAAGACATTTGGAATATGATTACTATAAACATATGTTGCCATAGTATGAGTATCATACAGATAACTTATTAAGATCAACACAAAATAAATGCAGAATGTCCATGTGTGGTGATTTAAGGAGGGGCTCAAAATACATCGTGGTTAACAATGGTGCCAAAATTTTGTCATTAATATCACTTCTGTAGAGTAGAGACATTCTGTTTTTACAATAAAGCCTTTGTGAAAATGTCATGCTTAGGCGGGTTGGAAATTATCATCTACTATAGGTGAGTAGGGCATCATATTTATCTGTTTATCTAAAACGTGACGAGGTGCACGTTGGCTCTAAAGGCTCTCTTTGCTTCCATTCTATTTTTTTTTTTTGCCAATTTCCTAGTATGTTTTCCAGATAGCAGTTGAACAGTTTGTTTTGTAAATAAATGATAACATTTTGGCGAAATGATCAACTCTTTCCCTGCTTCTACCCTCAATGACTTCTTACCAAGCTTATGTAAAAATGAACCAGCTTTTTATTGTTGAGAAGATCCATGTTCCGAACCTGGCTACCTGTTCTCCTATTGTTCCTACTAGCCACTGTTTTCTCTTACAGTAATCTCTTCACTCTTCCACAAAACTGTCAAACCTACTTCCACTCTGTGGTCTTTGCCTTTTCTCTGGATGGTTTTTCCTCTATCTACTTGAATGCCTTGCTCTCCCTTTAATTCAATTCACTCACTGTTCAATTTTCATCAGCCCAGAGAGGTCTTCCCTGGCCTTTTGAATGTAAAATAAAATGTCACACTCTAAGCTTCCATAAAACCTTCTCTTTCTCTATATCATTTGTGGATATCTGATATTATGCTATTACCTGCCCTGACTAGGGATTGAACCCACCACCTAAGCATATCAGGACAATGCTCTAATCAACTGAGCTACCTGGGCAGGGCCAAACAGCTTAGACCTTTTAAATGTGTATTTGCCTTTTTAGAGTTGGGAGATCTGGTTTAATGTCCACATCTGACACCAACTATACATACTATATTGTGATGAATGTATAAAAAATATTACAGTTAGAAATCTGCAACATTATTTGATCTCTTCTCAGTCTGGAGTATAGAGAAAGAGAAAGAAAATATCCTTACACACACTGATAATCCTTGCCACGTGTCTTTTCCACATGAAAAGGACTTTTCAACAGCTGATTAGGCTAACAAAAATCTGGTCCAGTTATATTATTTACTAATGTACCTTTTCCCCTGATGATTCCCGCATAGGTATGAAAATACAATTTTCTGAGCTGGACACCAAGTATTACGTCTTTGAATTTTGAATATTCCAGAACAGTTACATACGCTAACATAATGAAAATAGTATATGCTGTACAGATAGATAAATCATTCCCCACAATTTTTCCTCAACTCCCTCTAGACCAGCTATGTTGACTTTCATTCTATTCTTTGAAAGAACTAAATTTATTTTTACTTTACAGGGTGAATTCTTGCTTTTGTTCTCTCTGTTCTCAGATTTTTCATGGAAGGCTTTTCTCGTTAATATTTACCTCACATGTACCTCCTCACCAGATGTTCCCTGACCACCTGTATAAATTACTTCCCATTAGTCACAATTTATCACCTCATTTTCTTATTTTAGTTTATAGAACATTTCTGATGCATATATATTCTCTAAACTAAGAGAATGAGGTAATAAATTGTGACTTATGGAAAGTAACGCATATAATTTTAAATATTATTTATTTCCCTAACTAGAGTGTATGGTCTCTATGAACAGGAACACCTCTGGCTTATTCAGCTGGTAACAGGGCCCAAACCATAGGAGTTCAACAAGCCTGTTGGGTAGATGCATGAAAGAACGCGTGCAAATACTGACCTAAGCATTTGTTAACTGTGCACCTTTGGCTTTATCTGTGAAATGAAAATATTAACATCCAACTTACATTTTTTGTGAAAAAAATTGTAACTTACAAATATTGTAAGTTAGAAAAATAGTTTTCTACTACAATATATTAGCCATTTAATGATATATAAATGAATAACAGTTTGATATAAGTCATAAAAGGGAAAGTTTCTTATTTGATGTAAGGCACCAAGAAGTAAAACAGAATTTGCAGCATAATTGCTGACAGAGCACTCTTGTCTGTGCAGCTCACACACCGACAGGGGAAGCTGCAGGTCCCACAGTCACCTCTGACCGCTTTCCTGATGCTAAGACACTTGCGTACGTGCTCAGGGTTTCTTGCTTCTTTGGCCCCAGTCAGGAGGATAAATTTTTACATATATTTATATATGTTTATATTTATAAACCCACACATGTACATGCTACATATATTATATATGCACTTGGGCGCAGAAAAATGATAGAGATCTCATTGGAAGAAAATATATATCTTTAAACATGACCATATTGAGCCCTGGTTCAGTTGGCTGGAGCATCATCCCATAGGGTCGCAGGTTCTATTCCCAGTCAAAGCACATACCAGGTTGCAGGTTCGATACCCTGTTGGGGTATGTACCAGAAGGCAACTGATCGATGTTTGTCTCTCATGTGGATGTTTCTCTCTCTCTCTCTCCCTTCTTCCTTTTCTAAAAGCAATGAAAATTATTCTGTGTAAGGATAAAAAATAAATAAACATTATCACACTGATTACAATCTGTTACCTGTGTTCTGATATCATTTCTCTGTCTTTGGGAGCAAAGTATTTTGTTGACATCAGCACTTGCGTAGGTGGGAGTAGGTAGCCACTGCAGACATAAAATCCAGCCAAAGTACCCAGCACATGTTATCAGTAGGCTTCCTGAGTATCCATGGGCTCTCATGCTGTCTGAGTCCTCTATGACAGTCTAAACTTCATTATAAAGTGAATAAGTCATTCATTAATTACCCCTTTCCTCCTACAGTCATTTTTAAGTGTAACTCTTCCTTAGATTTGAGGAAGCAACCAACTTCAATTCCTGTAAAGAAGTGAACACTGACTAGGGGTTGCCCAGCACGGCCCTTGTTGACACCTGCTGCCCTGACGTAATTACAGAAGCGTGTCATTTCACGGGCACGAGTGTCTTCCTCTGCACAACCATTTATATGCTCATATCATTAATTAGTAGTTGTTAGATGAAAAAACGGTATCTGTACAGGAGAAATTACAGCAAATAGGACAAAGTGAAGTGTAGAAGGTCAGGATGTAGTGTGGGAGAAATTTTGAGGTTAGAGGGTTTTTCAATTGTCCCTATTCATCTAAATATGGAAGCAAGCTTCCTGTGTGGTCAGGCCTGAGGGATTCGATTCTCCAAAGCAAAGAAACACGTAGTGAAAACTGAAGAAAAAACTTGTACAAATAAGCTCTTTTTTTCAATCTCTTCGTAAAACATATGACAATAACATATCACTTTCAACATTCCTTCAGAGATATTTGATGTCTTATTTCATAAATATATAAAAAATTAAGGACATCCACAGGGCAGGGCTTATCATTGACATTTCATAATTCAGTTGAGAAAGCTGAGGCTTTGGAGAAATTAGTTCTTGGACAAAGCTAGAAGAAGCCACTCAGGGCACCAGAACTCAAGGTAGCTCTTGACGTTTGACCTTATATGAGGAATCCGGGGGAAGGTCCCAGGAAGGAAATGAAGTAATGTGAGCCAGATGCAAAGTGATGCTGAGAAGACAGGATGCACCGTCCTTATCAGGCAGCGGCAGCTCAGCAGGATGCTTTCAGTGGCACCTGTTCACAGGGACCGCAAACTTCCGACCTAAGACGGTTTCCGGACACAACCTGTTCATCAGTTTTTTTCAATTTCCTTGCTTTTTCAGTGACTGAATTAGCTGTCTGAATGCCTGTTAATCTTCCTGGGAACCAAAACTTTAATTTGTAACATTTGATCTTCTATTCATTTAAGACAAATGATGAAAATTGGTAACATTTAGTTTTGAATCAAACTGTATGTGTGCTTTCAGTTGTTTACCACAAAGGGCCAATCAAGGTAACCGTGAGTGAGTGGGGGGATTTCCAGCTCTAAACACTTTCCAACCTTCTCTCTCCTCTCAATGAATCTTTGAACTTTCTAATTTTCCCCTTGAGTGAAAAATCTCCTAAAAAACAGAAATTAGTTGGTTTGGAAAATATGAACTAGTCTATTTCTTCTTCCTGATTGAGATGGGGAAGGAGAAATATATCATTCAAGTATACAGAAACATGGAATCTAAAAAATTCGACAACATTTAACAGTAAAAGACCTAAAATAACTACATCAAAGATGAGATACAGTGTTTATACCATATAACTTTATGTAAATTAATCCCAGGCTTATTACATGTAGAAAATATTTGGGAGGAACATTCCCAAACACTGTGGTATGGAAATGGAAAATGTAACCTATGGAAAGTTTAGGTAGGCCAGGGCCTGTGCCAGTAAGTGATTTAAAATGTATACATTTGTATTTGAATCTTGATAGATGTACAGTGAATTTAAAGAGAACTGTTTATTCCACCTCCTGTGCATCTCTAAGTCTCTACTTACTTTAAAAAGCCTTGAAGAAGATATTCAGGGATTGTTATTATTATTCTGCCCAATTTGAAGTTTAAATATGTTAAATTATTTATGATGGATCAGATTGACTTTTACTGAGGCAAGATACTAGGAACCCAGGAAAAGGAATTCTTCAGAAAGCAGGAGAGGCTGAAACAATCATGACAAATTACAGTTGTGTATTATTGATAATTTTAAGCAAGCACATTTGACAATTTAAATAAAATGAATACATCCTAACTAAACCAAACACATTCCAGGCAAACACCTCTTCCAAAACTGAAACAAAAATAAATTTCAAAAGTCTCAAATAGTTCTCTATGTATGAAATAAATTGAATCCAACAATCAAATACATCTTCTTGGGAGAGAAAGAAAACATGGAAATCAAGACCAGCAAACACTCTACCCCCAGGTCATTTTATGTTCTAATCTACCAAACGTTTCAAGAAGAAACAAGAAAGTATAAATTCTTCCAGATAATATAAAAAAGTAAGGTCATGAAAACACTGCAATTAGAAACTGCCCAGCCAGTTTCACCCAAGAACATAGAGGGACAACTAAAAATAAGTTTAGAAAACTGAGCTCAGCAATATGTAAAAAATAATAAAACATAATATTGGGTTTGCTCTAAGAATACGATGCTGCTTTTTCTTTACTAAAAAAAAAAACAATCAATCCAATTGAAAAATGGACAGAGGACCTAAACACACACTTCTCCAAGACAAGTAGCAATAAATATTGGAGAGGTTGTGGAGGAAAAGGAACCCTCCTTCACTACTGGTGGGAATGTAAATTGGTACAGCCACTATGGAACACATACGGAGTTCCTCAAAATATTAAGAATAGAGGTACCATATGACCCAGCACCCCTCTTTAGGTGTATATCCCAACATTTGAAAACATTTATTTATAAAGTTATATGTATCCCTATATTCATTGCAGCATTATTCACAGTGGCAGAGACATGGAAACAAGCAGTGTCCTCTGATAGATAATTGGATAGAGAAGATGTGGGACACATACACAATGGGATACTACTCAGACATAAGAAAAGATGAAATGCTGCCATTTGCGATAACATGGATGGATCTTAAGAATATCATACCAAGTTAGTCAGATAAAAAAGTTAAGAACCATAAGATTTGCCCTGGCTGGTGTAGCTTAGTGGATTAAGCGCAGGCCTGTGAACCAAGAGATCACGGTTCGATTCCCAGTCAGGGCACAGGCCTGGGTTGCAGGCCAGTTCCCAGCAGGGAATGCACAGGAAGCAACCATACATTGATATTTCTCTCCCTCTCTCCTTCCCTTCCCCTCTGAAGATAAATAAATAAAATCTTTAAAAAAAAAAAAGAAACCTGGAGGTCATCACTGACCCCACCTTTAAAAAAAAAAAAGAACCATAAGATTTCATTCATACGGAGAACATAAAACTGAAAGCAACAAGTGAATAAACAAGACAGACAAACCAACACTCAAGGACACAGACAACAGTATGGTGGTTACCAGAGGGGAGAGAGGGTGGGGTGCGGTAGTAAAGAGTAAAAGGGGTCAAGTATATGGTTACAGAAGGAGATTTCACTTTGGGTGACAAACAAGCAATGTGATGCATTATAGAACTGTACACTAGAAGCCTATGTAATTTTATTAACCAATGTTACCCCATTATATTTAACAAAAAAGCAATCAATGCAATATGTCATGTTAACAAATTAAAGGGCAAAATTAACTCAAAATATGTAAAATACAGCAGTTGATAAATTTAACTATAAATTCATAATGAAAACCTATAACACATTATTATTTTAATAACACACATTATTAATAATAATCATATGAACATCTTTATAGATTATAGAAAAATATATTTATAAATATGTTATGCTTAAGGACAGATAATTGAGAAACTTTTCCTGTGAAATCAGAAATGAGACATGATGTAGTAACGTAGGAAGGGTCAATAAATGAATAACTGTAAAAAATAAGCAGATAAGGATTGAATAGAGAGTCAAACAATTTAAATTAGCTTTTTAATATTTTGAGGTAATTGTAGATTGCAATGCAGTTGTAAAGGATCTTTTTAAACATTAACCAATTTATCCCAAAGGCAACATTCTACAAAACTATCATGCAATGTCACAGCCAGGATGTGGAAACTGAGACTGCTAAGGTACAGGGCAAACCCACTACCACATGAATCTTTTCGGTTGTGCTTTTGTAGACAAATCCACTTCTCTTCGGCCTCTCCTTCACCTTTATCTGCCCTGCCCCCTGTCCTTAAGCTTTGGCAACCATTAATCTGTTCTTTATTATGATTTTGTCATGTCAAGAATGTTACATAAATGGTTTCATATCTTTGGGGGTTGGCTTTTCCCCTCTCAGCATACTTCTGTGTAGGTTGGTTCAAGTGGACACCAATAGTTTGTTCTTTATTGCTTAAAATACTCCACCCTAAGGATGTTCCACAAATTGTTTAGCCATTCATGCTGCCTTGAAAGACATTGGGTTGGTTCCGGTTTGAGGCTGTTATGAATAAAAGTGGTTGCTATGACAATGTGTGTGTACATCCTTGTGTGAAAATAAATTTTTATTTCTCTGAAATAAATGTCCAGGGATGCAATTAATGGGTTGTTTGGTAGCTGCATATTTGGTTTATTAAGAAATTGGCTAACTCTTCTACAGTGATTGTACTGTTTTACATTTCCATTAGCAATGTATGGATGACTCAGTATCTCCGCATCTTTGCCAATATTGATGTTGCCACTCTTTATTGTTCTTTATTTTATCCAGCCTGGCTCAGTGCCTCAGTTGATTGGAGCATTGTCCCTTACACCAGAAGGCTGAGTGTTTTGATCCCTGTTCGGGGCAGGTATGGGAGGGAACTGATCGATGTTTTTCTTTCACATTGACCTCTCTCGCTCTCTTTCTCTCTGTCAAACACATGCTCTGGTGAGGACTAAAAAGTTGTCATTTTTTCCATACTGACGGGTGTACAGTGACATCTCATAGCAGCTTTAATTGTATTTCTGTAATGGCTAATGATGTGGAACATCTTTTCATGTGCTTAGGTGCCACCTGTACGTCCTCTGCAATGGAAGCGCTGTGTCTTTTTCCCAAAGGTCATTGGATTGTATGATATGTGTTTGCAGACATTTAAGTCCAGTCTGCAGCTTGCCTTTTCATACTCTTTGTAAAGTCTTTTACAGAGCAAAGTTTTTAACTTCTCTTTTTGTCACATATTTGTTGTTTTTCCATTTTCAATTTCATTGCTTTCTGCACTTATATAACATCCTGTCTTCTGCTCGTTGTAGGTTTATTTTGTTCTAATTTCTTGAGGTGGAAGCTTAGGTCACTGATTTTATACTTTCCCTTTTTTATAATAAAGCATTTAGGGTTATAAATTTTCTTCATACTATTGCTTAGTTTTATCCTGCACATACTGACATGTTGTATTTTCATTTTCATTCAGTTCAACATTTTTTTAAGTTTCTCATTTGATCCTCTATTTGATCATGGATGATTTAGAAATGTGTTATTTCATTTTCACGTATTTGGAGATTTTTCATACTCTCTTTGTTTTCCCAATTTCTAGTTTGAATCCATTTCAGCCACAGCAAGTCTCTGTATTCTTTCCATACTTTTCAATTTATTGAAGAAGTTTCTTCTATTGCCCAGGATATGGTCTACCTTAACATATGTTTATAAAGCCATTGAAAATAATGTGTATTTGCTCTTTTTAGGTTTATATGATATCTATTAAACTTGTTGGTTGATGGTGTTATTGAGTTTTTCTATGTTAGTGTTTAATTTAAGTCTATTCACCACTTGTTGAGAAAGGAGTATTAACATCTTTTACTATAATTGTGAATATGTGTTTGCCTCCCTGTGTGTGGGTCTGGGTGTGTGTTTGTGGTGGGGGTCAGTGAGTAACACTACCATAATAGAAGCAAAAACTTACTCATTGTTTCTTAATGTTCAACCTATTACTTCTGAGACATTGAAATTCCTCTTCAGGAGGATTCCATACCTTTACACTTTTCACTTTTAATGCCTTTGCATTTTTCTTTGTATTTCTATCTATAAATAGGTCAACTGTATAAGAAACAATAAAATGTGTCAGTTGACTAAAACAATAAAGACTCATTGTCTTCTGAAATAAATTTAGAGGTAAGGTGTGTGTATCAATTACAATCATTTGGATGCTCGACTCATGATGGTTTAAACATTACTAACTAGTGGTAGATTCAAAGGTGGTAATCTCAGTAGTTCAAGGACTCAAGAACTGTCTGTCTTTCTGTTTTGCTATTTTTTTTATTAGCTGGAATAAAAATTAAAAAATTAATGAGCTAATACATGTAAAACACAGCAGTGCATGACTGAAAGTTGGTACTAAACAAATGTTGGCTGTCACACCTCACTGGTGTTTCATAACCTGATTGCTGCCAAAAAGTGGAACCACCATGATTATCAAGACCAATTAGGATTTATCGACTGAGTTAAAGGGTGGTATCTCCTGCCTTCTGAAACACCATGGCCACAGGGAAAAGAGTGAATGCCTGAATATACTCTAATTTCTATTAGGAAGGATGAAGGCAGGAATTGCCTACTGGGTAAGAAATCATAACAACCTGAAACAGTTCCTGAACAAGATTTACTAGAAAGAAATCTTTGTTACTGATCTTTATATTCAAGTTCTGGGACTTTATGTCCCAAGCTAACATGTATCTTAGTCTCCTAACAGGAAATTCTAAAACCACATGAGTAACTTGAAAAAAATTTAAAGTGCTACTATCCAAACACATAGACATTTTTATGACATAGAATTTAGAAAGTGGGTGGGGAGTAGCAAGATCAGATAAAAAGGAAACAAAAGACAGCTAGTTCCCATCAGTAGTAAAAGCTTGAAGTGGAATGGCTATACTATACCATGTAAGAAAAGCAGTGGAGCCTTGGGTTGGAAATCATAAATAGATGCAATTTAAAGACTGACTGTTATCATAAACTTAGAGAATTTGTTGTATATCATTGAGTTGCACTCATTCATTTATTCATTCATTCATTTAAGAAATATTTAATACTTTGTGCGAAACACGGATTAGATACTATACAAACAGAACTGGACAAAACAACTATGATATCTGTGCTTTAAAGAGTGTGCATTCTAGCAAGTATTCCATACAACTATTAATTTAATCTTTCTTCTTCTTTTAGTCATTCTAGTCAAAATTTTAATATTTCATTGATTAAAAAAATCCCTTCTGCTATCAGTGACTTTCTATATTGTTTTTCTATCCTTTATTTTATCTCACATTTTATTTCCTTTCATCTTATTTAGCTTAATTTGCTCTCAAAGTCTAGTTTCTTAGAAAGTTAGCTTATTGATTTAGATATCTATTGTTTTTAATCTGGTGCTTATGGCAATATGTCCCCCCTAAATACTGCTTTTACCGCATCTGAAAACTTTTTCCATGTTGTGTGTTAATTTTCATACATCTCAATGTGTTTTCTAACTCATGATTAGATAACTCATGATCTAACTCATGATTTCTAACATGATTTTTTATGCTTTTGTTATTTAGCTGTATATTGTTTAATTTCTATATCTTTATGAATTTTCCAAAATTTTTTGTCATTGTTTCTAAATTTTTTATCCCATTATGATCAGAGAGCAGACTTTATGTAATACTAGTTATTTTAAATTGATTAGGACTTGTTTAACTTGTTTTGACCTAATATATGGCCAATATGGAAAATGTTTCATGTTCACTTGAAAAGAATTGTTATGCTGTTCAGTGTTCTATGGGTGTCTGTTAAGCCTAGTTGGCTTACTGTGCTTTGCACGTTTTCTGTTTGCTTGTTGTTCTGTTGTTGTGTTTAGTTTTATTCATTATTAAAAGTACAATACTGAAGTCTTCAACTATTATTGATAAATTGATTATTTTCTCCCTTTAATTCTGTCAGTCTTTGCTTCATGTATTTTGAGCTATATATTTTAGAGGTGTTTATGTTTAAAATTGTTGTTTCTTTTTGATGGGTTGATCTCACATCTTTGTAAAGTATCCTTTTTTGTGTCTAATAATGTTTTAAGTCTAGTGTAGCATCCCATTTCTCTTTTGGTTACTATTTTTATATTGCATTCCTTTTTAAGTTTTTATATTTTAATCTAAAATATGTCTCATATACACACTTACTTGCATGTAACTAAGAGTAACTCATATTCATAATTGGTTTATATTCTGTCCATTCTTTCAATCTCTGACTTTTGATTCAAGTGCTTCATCCATTTACATTTAATGTTATAAACTGGTTTATTAGATTTAGGTCTTTCATTTTATGTGTTTTCCATATGTGTATGTCTTGTCATTCCTCCATAATTTTATTATTGCCTTCCTTAGTGTTAGAAACTTTCCAGTGTACAATTTAATTATCTTGTTTCACTTTACTATCTACATAGCTATATGTATATATGTATATATCATATATAGTTATATATATAAATGTATACTTTATATATATAGTTATTTTCTTAGTGATTGTTCAGGGAAATATAATTAAGGTCTTAATTTATAACAGTCCAGTTCAGCTGAATATAAACTTACTTTCAGTAGTATCCATAGACTTTACTCTTACATAGCTCTGTTGTTTCTCCCATCGTTTGTGCTGTTGCTATTATACATATTATACCTATATACATTGAATATCTACAAAAAGTGATGAATTACACATCTACACAAATTTGTAATTGCTTTGTATAATTATGCTTTAAATATATAAGATAGGAGAAAAATAAAATTACAAACAGAAATAAAATTATACTGTCTGTCATATTTACCCATATAGTTTGCTTTTCTCTTTATTTTTTAATGTGTATTCAAGTTACTGCATAGCAGCCTTTCATTTTGGTCTATAGAACTCTCTTTAGCATTCTCATAGGGTAGGTCTTGTAGCAACTAATTGTCTTAGTTTTTATTTACCAGGGAATGTCTCAGTTTTTCTTTTATTTTTTTGAAAGATAGTTTTTATGGATATAGAATTCTTGGTTGACAGTCTTTTTAGCACTTTAGATTTTGAATATATTATTCCACTGCCTTCTGGTTTACATACTTTCTAATGAGAAATCAGTTGTTAATTTTATTGAGGATTACTTGTATGTTAAGAGTCAGTTCTCTCTGGCTGCATTCAAGACTCTCTTTAAGTCATTGTTTTTTTATAGTTTGAGTAAAATTTATCTAGTAGCAGATTTGCTTGAATTTATTCATTGAGCTTATTGGATGTGTAGATTAATGTTTGCATCAAATTTGGGAATTTGTGACCATTACTTCTTCAAATATTTTTTCTACTTTATTCCCTCTCTCTGCTCTGGGAATCCTACTATGCATTGATTGTGTGATTGTTAGTATTCCATAGCTTTCTGAGGCTTTGTTCATTTTTCTTATTTTTTGTTCCCAGAATTGATAATCTCAATTAATTTATATTCAAGTTCCTTAATTCTGTTTTCAGCCAACTCCGAGCTGTTATTGAACCCTTCTAGTAATTTTTTCTTTTATTTATTGTACTTTTCAGCTCCAAAATTTATATTTTTTAACAATTTCTGCATCTTTGTTGATATTTTCTACTTGGTGATACATCATTCTCATACATTATTTTATTTCTTTAAACATGGTTGCTTTAGTCCTTTGAAAAAATTAAAATAGCCAAATGAAAATCTTTGCCTTAATCTCTGCTTGTGCAGAGTCTTAAAATCAGTCAGAAGGGAGAATTGAGGGCCTTCTCAGGCTTTTTGTGGGCACATGCACAGCCCTCCCCCTGTGCATAGAGCCTACTATATTCCTTGCAATAGGTCAGACCTTTTGAAAGCCCCTTTATGAACATATTATCCCCCGTTTCCCTTTTAAGATTTTTTATCAGTTATTTCTTTGTCCCAGCTTTTATTGCCACTACAGGCAGCTAAAATATTAGGCAATTGATGTTAATTGTTTTTGAAAAATGCCCCAGGGGAAAAGGCTGTTTGTACTGAGCAAGCTCTGTATGACTGTTTTGGTTCCAATGAAGACATGCCCTACAGGTGGGAATTTCCAGGTAAATGCCAGATAGTTCAACTAATGACTACTCTGAGATTCATCTTTTGAGGACTTCTAAATTCTTCTGCCTCCTCCAGTTCCTGTTATGCTGCTGATTCCCACAGCTACTGTAGTTGCAAGACAGTTCGCTTTCAAGGTTACTGTGAAGGTGAAAAGAAGGGGAAAGGAATAAAGCACCTCAAAATTCCACAACTGTTACTGTTCTTACTGAGACTTACTATTTTGTTGAATAAACCCTTGCTGGTTTTAGCAAATCTTTAGTTATGTTTCAGCATGCTAAGAAAGTTATTTTTGTCCTTTTGTCAATATTCTTGTTCATTTTATAAAGAAATAGCAATTCGTAGGTCCTAATGCCACCATTCCTGTTGATGTCTAGCCAGACAAAAATGTTAGTATAATGACATATGTTTATTATTTTAATAGAAAAAGTAAAAAGAGTTAAAGAAATATATATTGGGGATTTTACTTTGGTATGAGAATAGCCTTGTGTAAAAAGTAACATATATAAAAAGTAACATATACTATGTTATAAGAAGTAAAAATGAACAGAATATTTTTAGATGAATAAGGCAGAAGAGCTTTTTAGATACTGACAATAGTACAAGTCTCAGAGATGAGAGTGGGCATGGCCAATTTTAGAAACTGAAGGAAATTCAGTAAGCTGAAATAAAGTGAGACTAGAGAGCAAAGCAGTAGATAAGGACCAATTATAAAGCTCTGCGGGCAGACCTCCCCCATCCCAGATGAGAATAAATCTACCAAGACATGTTCTGCTTGGGGAAGAAAGGTGACCAATCTCGCAGAAAAAGGTCCTGAACACCTCCTTCCCTGAGTCTTTATTGAATTCAGCTCACACAGAGACACATAGTATGCATGTAAAGCTCATTAACCAATG
The DNA here is from genome assembly GCA_028533065.1 of Trachops cirrhosus. Lineage (NCBI taxonomy): Eukaryota > Metazoa > Chordata > Mammalia > Chiroptera > Phyllostomidae > Trachops > Trachops cirrhosus. The sequence goes on from CM052539.1 coordinate 20,377,685, forward strand.
TCCAAAAAGCTACAGTTATGAAAAACTGACATCATTTATAGATGATAGTTGAAGAAACACAGGGATTGTCTTTCTTCAGGGTCGGCTTTAGCTCAGGTGTGTTTCATAGCAACAGGGCAGAGCAAGCCTCAAAGGAAACAATGTATATTCTTTGTCTGGCCAGATTCTCCACTGGGAGCCATCTGTTCCAGTACAAGGGCACAGCTGCCTCTGGCATTGTTTTCAGGCTGAGTCAGGTGGGGAGAGCAAAGCAGCTAAGAGATTAGGAGACTTTTACAGAAAGAATGAGGACTCAGGCTATGACAAAGCCAAGGGGTGAGGTTCCTTCTGCCCCTTCTCTGTAGACCCCTAAGTCCATCCCTGATGGCCCTTAGTGACTGTGCCTGTCTTAGGTTGCTTGTCCTTGAGGAGTGTTACCTGTCATTGGCTAACCAGTCATCTGCCTGGGCTAAACAAGGGGAAGTGAGGGAGGCAGGGACTGTGCTCCTGCCAGGAGGAAATGTTCTGTATCTTTAGTGGCTCATGGCCCCAAGGCCTTTTCACTCAGCCTTAGCCGTGGGCCTCTTGTTTGTTAATGAGGCTACAGTCCCTGAAACCAGGCAGGACAACTCCCAACAACAAAGCACCAAATAAATTCTGTTAACTGGTTTAGAATTATTCTAAGTACAGCAAAAAATCTCTAAAGCATTAAAAACTGTGAATAACTTGGATTGCATATTCACTTTAAGAAATATCACTCAAGCTGACTAATACAAGATGGACTGGGGTGAACTGTTAGCATAGACAGTTGATTGTATTCAAGACTAGTGTGGTGGAAGTTCAAATAAAGAAAAGTTGTTGAATTAAATACATGATTAGTAAACACAACTTATGATTGACTAGATGAGGGAGTTCAAGGAGATGAGATGCAGAGACAGGGTGAGTCAGAGACGGTCTTCATGTTTTGAGCCAGACAACTGTGGGCAGTCCTCCTTAAATAAAATAGAGTAAAGATTAAATTTAGGAGAAAATCAAAATGATGAAGTCAGTTTCTGGAAACTGAGGAGATTTAAGTAAGTATTTTTAATAGACATTTGGATATATGGTTCTAGTCCTGAGCAAATGAGTCTGATATATATATAACTTTTTAACCTTTTAATTTAAAATGTGATTTTTCCATCTGCTGTGAAGGCAGTAGTGTGTCACACTGGACTGAAGTATTCATTCCTTCCGCTGAGAGAATTGACTTCTCAAGGTTTACAGCGGAATATCTACAGAATGGCTTTCAGCCAAAATGTACCACCTTCTCAAAGTCAGTCTCTCTGGATGAACTGAGTCAAATTATTATTTGATGTGAGACTACAAAAACCTAACCACCTGACTTATATCAGGACAAACTTAAGGAGCCACTGATCTCCAGAGCTCTCTATGATTTCAGCTAAAGCCTTTGTTGGGACAGAAGCACAGTTTCAAGTTTTCCTTTGCCCAGACAGAACTTTCTCTGTCTTTCTCAACCATAGAGGTAGATTTTGAGATACCTCCTTTGTCAAAATCCTGTATGGAAACCTCTGTGTCAGAGTCTGTTCCCTGAAGAACCTGACCTGCAACAGAGCCTAAAAAAATACTGGGATATATCTTATCTAAAAGTGAATTTTTATCCTTGATCTACGTATTTTCCGGGTAACCCATGTGACCTTTACCCCCGAGGAGCAATACTACAAAGGAATGAGCAAATGTGAAATTTCTCTGCAGCTTGTATCATGAGAATAGCTGCTTCTCCACCTCCTTTTTGCATTTGACATTTTTTGGAGGATGATTATAATGAATGTTTAACACTCCAGTAAGGACATGAGATTTTTATTTTGCATAAAACCTATTACATTTTTAGAAACCATCAAATGACTCATACAAAAGAAAAGCAAACGTGGTTCTTCTTGCTGAGGTCAGAGTATATAGATCCATATTCTATTTCATCAGCAGCTTCATGTGTCCATATTTAAAGTTGTCACTATAACCAGGGGAATGGCAGAGTCTGGCTGGCAATCTCCCAAGACCATAGTATGTGAACAGATGATTTTTTCCAAAGAAATAGGAAGACAGATGCTGGGAAGGCACATTTTATAATTATGACTATCATGGCTGACGCTGTGTTTTAGTGATTAAATAATTGGCTTGAATGGTAGGTGTACTGAGCTGAATGTGATGAAATGATAAAATCTTTGGGCATCTAGTATCCAGAAGTATAACAGAGTATATTCAGTATTAAATTGATGAATAAAATAAGAAATGCCTTTATCCAGAGTTTCAATGTACAAAATACTACTGTCCCATTCTTTTCAATGAATATTGGAAAGGTAAGACCCATGAAGGTGAAAAAATGAATGGCATGACCCCTACTCTGGATGTCTACAGTCTAAGGCTTGATACAAGCATCATAAATACATCATTTTACCTGCAAAAAATGTAATTATAAAATTAATTAAGTACATAATCATACTTGATAGTAAAAATTTAGTAATAAGCCTTAACTGTATCATAAACCTGTTGTAGAAAATATATTTCACAATATTGCTTTTTATGCTGAAACAATTTTTCAAGGTGGCCAGGTTTTAGGAAACCACCTTTCACTTTTTGTTAAAGCCTCAGAAATCATTTGTAACCAAATAAGCATGTAACTCCTATACATCTGTTTCCTTTACACGTTTCTCTTGATTAGACCACAAAAGCTACGTAATTTATAGGAAGTCAATTTAACATCTTTACTTAGAAACAAGAAGTAAATTTCAAGGGTATTTTTAGGAGTACTGAAAGTTTACTATTTAAGGCTTAAGAAGAAGGGTCACTTAATTAGGTCATGGTTTGTATCTCTGATTAGCATAAAAAACCCTAATAAGAAAGAAGAAAATTTCACCCTTTGCTACAGCACAGGTGGACCTGGAGAACATTATGCTAAGTGAAATAAGCCAGCCAGAGAAAGACAAATGTCATATGATTGCACTTATTTGTGGAATCTAATGAATAAACTGAACTAACAAGCAAAATAGAGACAGACTCATAGAGAGCAGGCTGACAGCTATTGGGCGGGGGCAGGGCTAGTGGGTCCCGAAATGGAGCAGAAAAGAGGAGGGACCATGAACATGGACAACACTGTGGTGACTGCAGGGGGCAGGGGAGTGTAAGAAGGGTTAAACGGCAATGGAAAAAATACAATAATGGAAGCATCTTATGTAAAGAAAAAAAGAATAAAAGATGAGATATGGGGGATTTTAAAAAATAAAGTAAAATATTTAAAAAACAAAATATAAGTCAAACTAGCAAATGACCAAATTAATTTAAAAGAAGATAAAATTAGGATTACAATGAGCATAAATGTAGAACCCAGTGTTCCTTAAAATCTCCTGAAGCAAAACAATTATTTTTCTTAAAATGTTTGTGTCTGTATGAGCAACAGATGGACTGGAATTGCAAAATTCTTTCAGTAACAGCAGCATCACCTTTGCATCATAATGATAGTGTCTCATCACAACCATGTGACTTAACTAACACAATGTGGCCATTTATATATTTCCCTCCCTCCATAACTCTCTCTCATCCTTCCCTACCCCCCTCCCTCAATTTGGTTTTGGACGAAACTGTCTCTCCTTCTAAGTCACTGGACATTCCTTCTGTCTCCTCTGCAGAACCCTTCTTTCCTCTTTTGTTTCTTCTACATATTCTCTGAGCTTCTTAGATGACCCCATCCAGCCCCATGGCGTTAATGCTACCCACATTCTTATAACCTATATTTTTTACCCTGACTTCTTTCCTACATACTACACCTGATTATCAACTCCTTACCCAAACTACTTCAATGTCAAATAGGCATCTTAACCTTAAAATGTTTAAAACTAATCTAACACCAACTCTTGTCTTCCATTATAATAGGGTTTTATGATCTTTCTGCTTCTGTTCTTACAGAAATTGCAAAGCAACTTGGCCTTGCTTTATTTTTATCTTGGCCTTGCTTTATTTTTCTTCAATTTTACCAACTGAATTGTTATATAGTTTTGTTTTTTTTTGTTTTTGCCTATCTCTGTCTATTTGAATGTAAGCAGCATGAAAGCAACAGTTTTGTTGAATTCACTATGTCTCCAGTGCTCAGACCGTTGCCAGACAGATAATAATTTTTGGTTGATATAATGAATAAATCAATGTGTGCATATGACAGTGAGTGGGACAGTGAGTAGATCCAGGTGGTAGTATTAGAAAAGTTGGTCAGAGAGGAATTCTATGACTAATTCAGATTTCTTCTAGGCTTTGCATTTGTAGCTACAATCGTGCCCACAAAAGAATAAGACACTGCAGAAGTGATGTGCAAATATGAATTACAAAAAATAAGACACAGATGCCTTATGACTTCGGGTACCATGTATCTTTTTCAGTTGTACTCTGCTTTGAAAGGTGCCATGAGACTAGCTCTCAAAATACTTCATTACCAATAGTCTCTTAGATACCCAGCTTGAGTTTGCTGAAAAATCAGTTTGTTGTTTGTTTGTTTGTTTTCTGGGCAGATGATATTGGTAGTATGTTTGCAGGGAATCTAGTCTAAACAATCTAAGTTTTTTTTATATAGTTTGTATTGCATTGATTCCTTTCCTTGGGTCAGTTAATCACCAAATGTTTATCATAATTTAAATTTATAGCCTCAAGGTTTTTCCTATCTTTGCCATAGGAGAATGATTAAAACCCAAGGAGCAGTGGAATGCAGATTGCTGTGGTGATGTAATGATGAACATGTTGGTTCTTATGTGGGTTTTAGGGAGATCCACCTTGGACTTCACATCCAGTGGAACTATTCAAGAACTCAAAATTGAGCTGAGACTAATTGTTTTTTAGTTTGGAAAAACATTAATATTATTATTGCTTTTATTTAATATCTGATAGTTGAAGACATCATAATATTCTTTCTTTAGTGGGCAAGAAATCTTGGTTTTTCTGCTGTATTCTTCTGAATAAATCTTCAAATCATTGTTTTGAATATTGTCAAGCTCATTATTGACCTATTGCTGTCTTCTCTATTCTATATTCAGGACTCCATTTTCTTCTTAATGGACTTATAAGAATAATTTGACACAATTGATACTTTCCTTTCCTTTGTAAACATTCTTCTTTTGGCTGCTAAAGAAATATTGCTAGCAATACCATTAATATTAAAATTACCATCTTCACTACCTCTAGAGAGCTTCCACAGACTCCACCACTATTAATCTTCTGTGAAATATACATAACACTGTTCTTTGTCTCATATTAATGCTCTTGGGTGTTTTTTTTAAATTAGCCATATTTGTAGCTATAATATGGAGCATCCTATGTGATCTGATTTGACAGTGGAGGATTTATGCAGAATGTTATTTTTATGAGCCTGTATTGAAATTGCATACTTACTGGTGAAATTTCACATATATATTCATTGCCAGAATTATGTCTTCATTCACTAAGATAGTTTAATTTTTATTTTGTTTAAAACAAAGAGGTCAAAATTTCAAATTCCAAGATACTGAATAGATTAGAACTAGACATAAGTTAGTTTTATTTTTTCACTGTTCTTTTTATCTCAATTCAAAACAATACAAAGTGTGCAGATATTATCTGTGCTGGCTCACATTACCCTTTATTTTCTCAGTGGGTTATAAATAGGAAGTCAAAATCATTTAAGACCATGATTTATCAGAAAAAACCCACATTTTTATTTGTTGCAGTTTCAAAGTGAACTTTTTAACAAAGCTTTACACAGATCTTAGTGCAGCTAAGACACAATACCTAACATTATTTTGACACAATACCTAACACATGATTCATTGATTGCATTTTTCACTCCTTAAAAAAGAAAAGAAATGAACTTTGCAGTATTTTTAGAGTTTTCAGGCCTATTGACACAAGGACTTCAAAACTGATTGACACTGAGAGTATTTCAACTTAAACTTTTGTAATTTTTTTTACTTAGCATTCTTAAGAGGTAATAAGTTTATAAAGCAAAAAATTATTTTTGACATATGTATTTTTTCAGTAAAAATCAATTAAAAACCTAGCTTTATTATCAGTTTCAGGGGAGTTGACTTTAATATAATAAAAGTATAAATTATAGCACAGATATCTATTACTTTCAGCCATAACAGAAATAAGAATTCTGTTATCTCATATAATATTCAATAACAAAAAATTCTAAATTGAAATTACTTGAATTTATTTTATTTTAAGAATTTTAATTTTTTTGTAGGGATGTTAATGAAAATCTAAATTGTAAAAGAATGATTCATTCATTATCCTTGCAAAACAGACTTGGTGAGTAAAGGTAGGTATTAATAGCAAGCGTGTGGCAGCACTGAGCACAATGACCAGACCAGCATAGATGGTTATTACACATTAAGCAAACATAACTACATGATTGTTTTTGTATGCTTCACAAATATAATTAGATTAATTAATAAAAGCAAATGTTAATATAAGTGAAATAATATAAGTGAATATCAGTGAATTAAAGCACACCACTTGATGATTTGGTGTTCTGAATACAGCCTAGTGTAAATGAAATTGGCATGCTGATTTCTGACACAAGTACCTTTCAACTTTCTTTTTTTTCTTGTTATTCAGTTATAGTTGTCCCCATTCCCGCCCCCCCCCCCCACCCGGTTGCTATAGCCTGCCCCATCCAAGCCCTGGTCCCAAAGACATTCCCCACCCCATTGTCCTTGTCCGTGGGTCCTTTGTACATGCTCCTTGACTTGTCCATTCCTCTTCTTTCCCACATTATGCCCTGCCTACCTCCCCACTGGTCACTGTCAGTTTGTGCTTTGTTTCCATGTATCTGATTCTGTTTTGCTCATTTGTTTGTTTTGTTGATTAGGTTCCACTTATAGGTGAGATTATATGGTACTTGTCCTTTTACTGCCTGGCTTATTTCACTTAGCATAATACACTCTAGATCCATCCATGGTGTTGTAAAGGGTAGGAGCTTCTTCTTTCTTTGTGCTGCATAGAATTCCATTGTGTAAATGTACCACAGTTTTTTTTATCCACTCATTTACTGATGGGCACTTATGTTGCTTCCTATTGTAAATTGTGCTGCTATGAAAATAGAGCTGCATAAGTTCTTTTGAATTGGTGTTTCAGGATTCTTAAGGTATAGTCCCAGCAGAGGAATTGCTGGATCAAAAGGCAGTTCCATTTTTAGTTTTTTGAGGAAATTTCCTATCTTTTCTACAGTGCTCGGCCTTCTTTTTCTGTATTCCAGCAGGGACTCACATGAGCAAAACCTTCAGCTCCACTTGTGAACTGGTGCTCTCTAGTGGTTGTGTGAGGCCTTAAGGAAAGAGCCAGCTTCTACGTCACTGTGAGATGGACAAACCTGTGGAGAATAAAGTTTGAAACTCTCACACCGCTCTTCCTGCAAAAGTCTCCATCCCCCAACTGAATACGTACCAGGTTCTACCTTCTTATTCAGTCTTTAGCCAAACACTAATGAAGCCTCCTGGCTACAGTCTTTGGGTTTCCATTCTAGATTTGCTACAGTTGCCAGAGATTTGGGATCTAGTTGTTTAAATTTTAAACTACTTTATCTTAATGAAAGAAGTTAGCTTTTCTAGAACTGTGTTACTCTGTTTAGTTTGGGTCAAAGCGAATGTTTTACATTGATAGAAAAATTGTAAACTAGATTCAGTGATGATTATGAATATTTATATATTGGCTAAAATTCATCCAATCATATACATATAATAAATGCACATGGTTTGTAAACTAGATTTCACTAAAGCTAAGTGAAAAAAATTCAAATTTCTGCCTGCTTCATAAAAATTGGGCATTCTTTTCAAATATCAAAAAAAGATAATTGGAAAACATGGTTTCTTTACTAAATTCTCCTGAATATTTTAAATACAGGGGTGGGCAAAAGCAGATTTACAGTTGTTCATATGGAAAATAATACAATAATTAATAATAATATAAGAATAAACTCTGTATTTCACATCATTGAAGCTGTAATCCTGCTTTTGTCAACTGCTGTGTATTTTGAATGTCTTTAGAATGCCAAAGATTGCCAGTTAATTTCTGTTCAAGTTGTGTAATTATATCATTGTTATAATTTGCAATATTGATTTAGGGTCAGAAAATAATTTAACCGTTAGGTAATTGCAAGCTAGTATATTGAATTAAATATTTGTGGATGAAAATGCTAAGCCTGACAAGCTCAGGGGAGGTCTGTGTGATGGCCCTGCAGACTCAGAAGCCTAAAGTAGCCACACAGGATGGCGTGAAGTGAAAAACTTTCTAACTAAAAGCAGGTCGTGGCGGGCAGTAATGTCCTACGCTGGAATCTCCCCTGACGAAAGTTAACCTTTAGGTCAGTTGTGCCTACTGTCTTTTTGTACCTATGATAACACACATTTGGAGTGTCAAATTTCCTTTTTCTGGATCCCTCAAAGCATAGGCACTGCACCAGAGAAACACTGCAAACCCCCTCATTGTTATTGTTAATTGTTGAGTGTTAACTATCATGTACCACCTGTGTGAAAGAAGTATGTGTTTATCATCTTATTTTTTATTCAATCCCCACTTTGCTTTCTCCTGCCTCCCTAATCTATCTTGGATAGATTTCATGAAACCCAATTATGCCTCATGTTTTAATTTTAATGTATAAAATAAGGTGCAAACCGGCCATTTTCCAGAGTGATTTCTCAATCTGTTGAGGTTTTGCTTCTCAGCAATTGTCAGTTTGGCTAAAAAAAGAATTCATAAAGTTCTTACTGGTTTGGATGTTTCTCATATTGACATATTAATGTATTAAGGAGCATAATCGAAAATACTCACATGCATATTTTCCATTCCCCTGACTTTACCGATTATCAGAGGAAATTTTTAAAAGAACAAATATAATATTAAATTTAATATATAGTGTAAACTTGAGAAATTGTGGTATCTAGGTCATGAGAAAAATAAAACAAAACATTTCCTCTGAGGTTTTCACCAGAGATGAAACTGTGAACCCTTGTATGTACCCTAGGCGGACAATGTGAGGACAAGTCAGTCGTTTGAGGACCATCCTCTGATTGGCATCAGGTTTATTATTTTCTTGATACATATCATATTAAAAAACAAAACATACACACACACACTTATCACATTGAAGATGCAAGATGAAGAAAGATACATGACATTGAACATGCATTTGAAAAGAAGGAGTTCCATCCAAACATCTGAACTTACATATAAAGGTACGGAATTCAGTTTTTTCCAGGTGGTGTGGAATAATATGGGTGTGGATATAATATAGGTTAATATTAACATGAGTATTAATGTGGATAGGGATTTCTAATATCTGTTCTTGACTTTTAAATTTTTTGATGTTTTTGTGTTTGTCTTCGTCTTGTCTCCTATCTGCCTCTCTCATTTATCAATGCGGGACTAACATTTGCTTTTAAAATAATATTTTGTCTCATATAATTTCTTTTACTTTTTAATTTTTATTGTTGTTCAAGTACAGCTGTGTCCATTTCCCACCACCACTCTCCCCCTCCCCACCGATCCCC
>CM052539.1:20387723-20537383 GCA_028533065.1 Trachops cirrhosus
TTTTTTAATTGAATTGTTTGTCTTTCTGTAGTTGAGTCGCATGAGTTCTTTATGTATTTTGGAGATCAAACCCTTGTCTGAGGTATCATTGCTAAATATATTTTACCATAAGATTTGTTCCCTTTTCATTTTGCTGATGTTTTCTTTAGCCATGCAGAAGCTTTTTATTTTGATGAGGTCCCATCTCATAAAATATAAAATATGAAATATAAAATAATAAATATAAAATATATATTTATTCTTTTCTTTATGTCCCTTGACTAGGGGATATAACTGAAAATATTGCTGCATGGAATACCTGAGATTTTCTTGCTTATGTTCTCCTCTAGGATTTTTATGGTGTCATGACTTGTATTTAAGTCTTTTTTCCATCTTGAGTTCATTTTTGTGTAAGGTATAAGTTGGTGGTTGGATTTCATTTTTTTGCATGTATCTTTCCAGCTCTCCCAACACCATTTGTTGAAGATGCTATTTTTATGCCATATTATGCTTCTGCCCTGTTTGTCGAGTATTAATTGACCATAGAGACATGGATTTATTTCTGGGCTCTCTATTCTTAGGAGACTCTCAGAAAATATATGAATTAAATTAAAATAAATAATTAAAAATTAATATTTGCTGTCAGTCATTCATCTTATTTTTCATAAAATATGGCATCTTTAATACCAATTTTTATTCAGCTTCCCAAGACTTTAAAATGTTTTCCACCAGATGAATAATTTTGTTTTTCAGAAATAGAGATATTATCCTGAAAGGTCAGAGAAAGTAGTGGCTCCTCTGTGCAAACCTTTTCACATTCATTTTGTACATATCACTCAGAAACCAAATGTGTTTTGTGCAAAAAAGGAGCTCAGCAAGCTACACATAAAATTTGCAAATAAATTTGCAACTTTTTGTTAATTAAGTAGTATAAGCTAATATTTATATTTTACTAATGTATCTTTTGTTAATATTTAATAAAGCTTGGTAAAATTTAGTAAAGCTTCGGTAAAACATTATATTTGAATCTAATTGACAATTTAATCCTTGTTATTATACATAGGGTTTTACCTAACTTTGTAATTGTATATTTGTATACCTTTTTTCATATCATGGCATTAATGATAATAAAAGTTATATTTTTGTCATATATATATATAAACTTTCAGAATAATTATAGGTAGTATTACTAATAATATAATAATTTAAAACAGATTAAAATGTACTGGAGGGTTCTCTAATCCTTTGTATATACTCCATTGTACTTGCACAGTCAACTTATCTTTTAAAATTACTTTAGCCCTGAATGGTGTGGCTCTGCTGGTTGGACACCATCCTGTAGACCAAAAGGTTGCCAGTTTGATTCCTGGTCAAGGCACATGCGTGGGTTGTGGTCCAGGTCCCTGGCTGGGGACATGAGAGAGGCAACCAATTGATGTTTCTCTTGCACATCAGTATCTCTCTGTCTCTCTTTTTCCCTCCCCCAAAATAATCTTTAAGTAAATCTTTAAAAAATGAAATTACTTGAAATATTTCTACTAACTTAATGCCCAGTTAGGGTTCTTTACTTTGTATTCCATTTTAGTTATGGATCACTTTAAAATTTTTGGCTTATCTTATTTTATATTTATGTATAGGTAAACATATTTTGAAATGATAATTATATGATACATGTCAAACAGTATAATATAATTATTTTTTAATTATGTAAAAACATGTATTTTCAAAGTCAAATCTGTATGGCGGGGTAATCATAGAGATTTCCAGCTCCCATCCCGTCCTTTTCATCTTATTCCACGTGTCTATTCAGCCAGTCCCCTGCTGTTGGACATTTATGATGTTTGCGTCTTTTATTATATTTCTACTATAAGGCATTGCACATATATTTTTTCATATTTTTCCAATATATCACTGGAGCAGATTTCTAGAAGGAATATTATTGGGTGGCCATGTAAATACCTATAGAATTTTGCTAGTTTTTTTCCTCAATATCCCTCCTTAGCATTGTACCATTTCACATTTCAATCTTAATTGCTTAATTTCTTGGTTAGCTCACTTGTTTGTTCTTCCAATTAATCTTACAATAAATTTTGCAGACATCCAGACCAAACATCTAAACCAAAACAAACTGGTGTAGTTCAGTGTACTAAATTCCTTCCTACTTTATCAATTAACTTAGAGAAAATTTCTCTCTTTGACACTTAGCCTCCAGTTTAAACATGGTTGAATTTCTGTTTCTTCAAGTCCACATTTATGCTTTTCAGTTATTTATGTGTTTGTCTAGTTCTCCTCATATTGGTTTTGGGCAATTTATTTTTATTTATTGATTGATTGATTGGTTTGGGGAAACTTTTTATTTCTAACCTTCTCCTTGTTTGTTTTATTTCATTGGTTAACCAAAGTAATGCCTTTTTTTAATTTATATTTTTAAATGATATTGTATATAAAAGGTAATTGATTTCAGTATGTTAATTGTATGATTGCAGTTAATAATTATTTTATTCTTTGTGGTATTCTTTTAGTTTTGCCAAACACATACTGATATTATCTTTAAATAATTGTACCTCTTTTTTTATTGTTTTCACCTTCGTTTGAGTTATCTTGTGTGACTGTATTGAATAAAACCTTCCAAATATGAAATAGTAACGGAGATTTGGGATTTTCCCCAAACTTCATTGAGATATAATCGATATATAACATTGTATAAATGTAAGGTCTATAGTGTGCTGATTTGATACATTTATATATTGCAAAATGATTACCCAGCAGGGTTAGTAAACACTTTCATCAACTCATATAATTACAATATTTTTGGAGTAAGAACATTTAAGATCTATTCTCTTAACAAATTCAGAGTATATAATACAGCATCGCTAACTATAATCAGTATCTGTAGATCCCCAGAACTTATTCACCTTATAACCAGAAGTTTATACACTGGGACATCTGCCCATCACCCCTGCCTACAGTGCTTGGAAATGATCATTCTACTCTCCGCTTCTATAATTTTAGCCTTTTTAGGTTCCACGTGTAAGTGACATATATAGTATTTGCCTGTCTTTTTTTACTTCGCGTACTGCCCTCACGTTCCATCCATGTCGTCCCGACAGTGTATACGTGTGCCACATTCTCTTCATCCTTTCCTTTGTAGACAGACACATTGAATGTTTCCATGTCTTGACTCTTGTGAATAATGCTGCACTGGCCACAAAAGTGCAAACCTCTCTTTGAGGTGCTGCTTTCAGTTGTTTTGGTTGTACCCAGAAGTGGGATTTGTGAATCCTATGGTAGTTCTATTTTTAATCTTTTGAGGAAGCTCCATACTGTTTCCTGTAGTGGTGGCATCATTTCACATTCTCATGAACACTTGCGATCTTTTGCATTTTGTTAAGAGCCCCTCCAACAACTGTGAAAAGGTAAGTCGTTGTTGTTTTGCTTGATGATTAGTGGTGTTGAGCATCTTTTCAGGTGCTTGGCCATTTGTGTGTCTTCTTTGGAAAACTTCCTGTTTATTCCTGACTCACATTATATCCTTGGTAAGTGAAACAGGTGAAATGATTTGGGAATACTACATTTAAAGCAAATGGTTAAGAGGGAACCGAGATGGTGGTAGAATAGGTAGATGTTACACTCACCTCTCCCAGGAACAAATGAGAATATCAACTAAAATATAGAGCAAAAACTGAAATAACCAACTGAAGACTAGCTGAAGAGAAGTCATAACCAAGGACTTACAGAAGCCATATCGAGACTGGTAGGAAGGGCAGAGACACAAAAAGGGATGGCTTTGATCCCACAGGCAGGAGTTGAAATTCCAGATGGGTATTTCAGCTGCAAAGTTTTCCCCTGAGAAGTGTCGAGTCTCAGTCCTAAGCTTGGACCCTGAGCCCAGAACACCAGAGGAAAGAAGCATCTCCCACATAACACCTGGCTGTGAAAATCAGTACGGATTCTGCCTGCCATGAAGAGAAGGGAGTCTGCTAGTGAAACTGGCACCCTCTTAAAGAGTCAACACACAAAATATTCATGGTCACACACCCTGAGCTCCAGCAGAGTGAGGGTGGGTCAGACTAAAGTCACATGATGGGGGACTGGGGTTTGTGGCTCTGGGGAGAAAGCTGAAGTCTCAGCCACCAGGATCCCTGTGCTGAGTCACTCTCCCACACGGCAGACACCATATTTCTTGGGTGGAGCACTCGCCTACATATAACATCAGCCTGGGAGAAACAATAACCCCACCCTCTGACATCTTTCTCTCTCCACCTATGGAGCTTGTGTCCTGCTGAGGAATTACCTGCCTGGGCCTAGGTGTAAAGGTCTAGGCAGACTTATGGGATGTCAGTGACAGAATTGTGTGGGTTTGGGGTGGGGCCAATTCCTCCCACTTATTTTAAACCTGACTAGTGCCTCCTCCATCGCAGGAGATCCACCAGAGAAATCCACTAGCCCCATGTGCCTGGCTCCAGAGTCCTTACCCCCTTGACTCCTGGTGGCTCTATTCTGCTGAGGTCCAAGCAGAACACAGGAAAATTGAGATGATTGGCTCTGGAAAAGGGACCGCTTTCTCCACCTTCAGTTCAAGCCTGACTGGCAACTGCCCTTATAGGACATTCACTAGCCTCATCTTCCCCATGCCATCCCCCTGCTGAGATTGGGCTCCTAGCAGAATCTGGACCAGACTGAATTGTGTAACTCTAGGATGAGGGCCATTTTTCCCTTGCACTCCTAGCCAGTTCAGAGCCTTTCCTTCACATGCCCAAATCTTGGTCTGTTTGGGCCTGATAAACTCTTCTAGCCTCACCCTGATGATTCCCTGAGACCTGATCCCACAACTGATGTGGGCACACACCCAGTGGGTAAACACTAGACTTGGTATTATACTCTGGGACATTTGCTGAGTGGCCTCAGACCCAGCACTGTCATTGAGTTGGAACCTCTATCAGTCTGATGAACACAACTCAGCCCTACATGACGACTCACTGAGAATTTACCTCATGCAACTTGAGTACTGCCAGAAGCTTATTAGTGACTGAGCCTAACAGGCAGCCAGCAGATGGTGGCAGGTGGAGGCAGGTCTTTGGGTGCCTTAGACTTTTGCTGACCTGCCTCCAGCCCTGTGTTCATAAAAGCCAGCCTTGGTGTGCAGCTTGGTCTCTTCCTCACACACACAGGCCCAGCAGAGGCCCTGTATTGTTTTGTAACTCTAATCTGGTTGCCCAAGGCCAGTCACAAGCAGCATCAGATATTGCTATAGATAGGAGTACCTCCCAAGAAGCCTCTGAACCAACACGCCCAGTGGCTGGCTTCAGACAACATCTGAGCTAATCCAATAAGCTTCACAAGAGAAATATCCAAAGAGAGATATGTATAAATAAATGAAATTAGACCACCACCTTATACCATACACAAGAAAAGACTCAAAATGGATTAAAGACTTAAATGTTGGACTATAAAAATACTGGAGGAAAACATAGGCATAAAATCTCAGGTAGTTTTTGTAGCAACATTTTTTCTGATATATGTTCTTGGGCAAAGAAAACAAAGAGAAAATAAGCAAGTGGGACTGCAACAAACTAAAAAGTTTTTGCACAGCAAAGACTTTTTTCCATCAACAAAATAAAAAACAACCCACTAAATGGAAGAACATATCTGCCATGAATACAACTGATAAGGGAGGGGTTCATATCCAAAATTTATGATGAACTCATTAAACTCAACACCAAAAAGTGAACTATGCAATTTAAAAAATGAGTAAAGGACCTAAATAGACACTTTGATCCTTTGAAAGGACCAAAGAGGATGCATAGATGGCCAATACACCTATGAAAAGATGATTAATGTCACTAACAATCAGAGAAACGCAAATTATAACCATAATGACATATCACTTCACACTTGTCAGAAGGGCTATCATCAATAAACAAGTCAACAAACAAGTGTTGGCAAAGATGTGGAGAAAAAGGAATACTAGTGCAAATGCAGATTAGTATAGCCACTCTGGAGAGCAGGATGGAGGTTTTTCAACATATTGAAAATGGGAATGCTTTATAACCCAGCAATTCCACTTCTGGGAGTATGTTTAAAGATACCCAAAACACTGATTTGAAAGAATATATGTACTCTTATGTTCACTGCAACATTATTTACAATAGACAAGATTTGGAAACCACCCAAGTGCTCATGTATATGAGTGGGTTAAAAAGCTGTGGAACACTTACACAATGAATACTATTTGGCCATAAAAAAAAAGAAATTTTAACTGATGTGACTGCATTGATGGACCTGGAGAGTATTATGCTAAGTGAAATAAGCCAGTTGGAGGAAGACAAATACCATATGATTTTACTTATATGAACGAAGTCTAACGAATAAAATGAACTTATAAACAAAATAGAAACAGACTCATAAATACAGAGAAAAGACTGATAGTTGTCGCGGGGGGATGGGAGGCTGGGTGAAAACGTGAAGGGATTAAACAAAAAGAGAAACCCTCATAGACATAGATAACAGGACAGTGATTGGAGAAAAGGGAAGTGGAGAGAGGAAGAGGTGGGTGAGGGGGGATAAATGGTGATGGAGGGAGACTTGACTGCATGGTGAACACACAATACATGAATGCTGTCGTATAGAACTGTACACCTGAAACCTATATATTTTATTAACCATGTCACCCCAACAGCTTTAATAATAATAATAATTGTAAAAAAGAATTAATACACATGTCATGTACACTGTTTACTCATTTTTCACCAATGGAAGCATCTTGCAGCATTATAGTACAACATCACAGAAAAGATATATTGATGGAGTTCAGATACAGAATATTTCCCCCCTTCACCTTGCATTTGTATAGCCACATCCAGTTCCCTTTCAGCCTTACTTTCTCCTTAATCTCTGCAACCACTAATCTGTTTTCCACTCCTATAATATTGTCATTTCAAGGAAAACAGTGTGGTGATTTTGGAGGGAGGGTAAGGTGAGTGGAAGTGGAGGAAAGTATAAGGAGAATAAATGGTGATAGGAAAAGTAATTATATACATAGATATTTTAAAGTAATTATTGATAAAAAGAATATTGTATAAATGAAATTACATAGTATGTTGTTAACTTTGGGGATTGGCCTCTTTTGTTCTTCTTTCAGCATAATGCTATCAGGTTCGTCTACATTGTTTCATATATCAATACTTAATTTTTCATATTGCTGAGTAGTGTTCCATGGTATGTATGTAAAGCTTTCTTAACCATTCATTGAAGGGCATCTGGATTATTTCCAGTTTATGGTTATTACAGATAAAACTGCTGTGACCATCAAAAAATAAAGCAAGTGATTAATTAGAAAGTTTTCATTTGTGTGAATACATATGTGTGTCTGTAAGTACCCATGCACACACACCTGGAGGGAATTATTACATATACACATTAAAATTCTTTTTTCTCAATGCTAAATTATGCCAAATATTAGCATTTTAAATATTTAATATAAAATGTGTCACAACTTCTAACCCCCCAGAATATTATCATTATTAAATAAATATTTTTCTATTATTTAGTTTTTATGCTTTTGATTGGCTAATATCCTTTGAACTTCAAAACTAATATTATGAAATATATAAAATTCTATTATTACAATTGCTATCACTTATTGGAAATGCACTTTTCTAAGCTAACTCATGTGATTGATCTCTCAGATTGTTCTGTGATGTTGCACTGGTATAAAATCTTATTGGGAATATCTGGAACAGTAAATGGTATTCTGGTCTTGACTTTTATCTCCCTGGCATTGTTGGGTAAGTTAAAATTTCTTTAATAAATAAATATATGAAAATGTGTACTTTTTATGTGTGTGTACTATATTATGTCTCATTTCATATTCATTCTTTCTCATATTAACTAAGATCTAATAAGGATCTACTATGTATGAAGCCATAGGTTATAACTTCATAGTAATGTATTTAATATGTCATCAGATAAGATATGTATTTGTTCTTAAGTAGCATACAGTCTGATAGGAGGAAAGTGTATGTGTGTGTGTGTCTGTATGTTTGAGGTGAATATTTGGAGAGCTTATTTTTTAATTTGCCAGCATTTTGGAAATAGATAAATATCCATAATTTTTCTTATACATTTATGTAAGATTTTATTTAGTTTACTCTTGCTTTTTTCCACAAATATTTACTGAGGAACTACTATACCACAAACATTACTACAAATTCCCAAAGTTGAAGAAAGGAATAATCGTGTTGAGGAAGCACATATTCTAATGGAAAATAACAGATTTTATATTAATAATTACAGTAGAATGGGCTAAACATAACATCATAAGTTTTGGCAAAATGTTAAGAAAGCATGAAAAGAGCATGTGTGTGCCCTAGAGCAAGAACTTTTATTTGTCAATTTTTAGAACAATGCCTAGCACTGAAAAGATCTTTAACCCATATATGCTATATAAATGAATTAATTGTGTAATATTTGAAATAAGTTTTACTAGACATGAAAATAAAAACCACTTTCTAGTTACCCCTTCAGTGATTTCTCATTCCAACCATCAGAATCATTCTAAAGAATTGGTCTCTGAGACATTGCACAGAGAAGATATTTAACCAACCTTAAAATAATCCTGTTTTCCAGTTTCTCAAGGAGTGTTGCTAAAATGTCAAAAAGGAAATAACTCAAATAACACCCAGGAAGATGTGGGAAAACTGAAAATGAATAATGACACAGGAGGAAATATAAGCCACGTAGACGTGGGCCACTGTATTTCAGGCGCTGCAGACACCAGAGGTATGGCTCATGTCTTTCGCCTGCTCTGGTCTTAACGTTCCGGACCTTCCAAGTGGGAAATGCCTTACTAAGCACGTAAATTAAATAAACAAATAAATATTTGATATAAGTCTTCTTTTCACTCAAAACTTGATTTATATATACACATATTTTTGCAGTGGGAGGAGAACTGTAAAACAGAATGTAAAAATTAAGTTCTTCTCTGCAAGATATAAAAGCAAGTTGAGACATATAAATATGAAAACTGAGAACAGGCTGACAGTGACCAGAGGGGAGAGGAGAGGGGATTACAGGGGAAGAGGGTGAAGGGTTTGCAGGAACAATTATAAAGGACACATGGACAATAACAAGGCAGGGGTGGAAACAGGGGAGGGAGGTGGGAAGGGTGGGGTGGTAAGGAGTAGTGGAGGGGAAAGGCAGAAAATTGTACTTGAACAACAATTACAAAAGTTTTTAAAAAGCCTTCATTATAGGCTTAGGTAATATGTAAATAAATATTTTTTGTTTCTTTATATCCTTTTATGAAATATAAAATAGATAAAAGCAGTTATATCAAATTTCATTTTTTATTTTAACTTTTTAACACTTAACTCTTTGAGAGTTGGACATTTATTGTATAGTATGTGATGGAACAGCAGATTAACTTATTTTATAACTGTTTATCAAAATATTTTTTGATATCTAATTTATGTAGTCCTCTTTACCACACGTGAATTGTGATAATGTCACATATAAAATGTTACGGTTTACTCTTTTCTTTTGAATTATCTGTATGTTTTATATGTACAAGTCCCAAATGAATTAAAATATTGTATCTTTATCACGTATTTCACATTCTGACTCGCTAAATCCTCATTATGTTGTGTATCATAATGAGACCTTTTCAGAGGTAAGGAAGCTTTCATAGGTAAACATGGAATCATATGATCACCACTAAACATCCATTCAAGTCAGCCTAAATACTGTATACTAAACTATAAGGTAGTAATTTCTTATTACTTTTTCTTCTTGTTTAATTGAGGAAATGTTCACAAACATGAAGTGAGGCATTTAAAATTAAACAATCCATTGGTGTTAGGGCATTCAAATGTGCAACCACCATGTCTGTCTAGTTCCAAAACATTTTCATCAGCCACAAAAGAAGTCTCACACCCAATAAGCAATTAACCCCCATTACTTTGCCCTTCGTCCTCTGTAAATAACTAATCTCCTTTCTGTTGCTGTGGATTGACCTATTATAGATTTTCATATAATGGAATCATATGATATTTGACCTTCTGTGTCTTGTTTTTTACTTATTATGACAGTTTGATGTTCATCCATGTTATAGCATGTGTCAGCATGCTATTCCTTGCTATCACTGAAAAAAATCTTCCAATACGTTTATATACTACAACTTGTTTAAGATGGCAACACTAACCAAAGTGAGCTACAGATTCAAAGAAATCCTCATCAAAATTCTAATGAACTTTTTCTTGAAGAAATAAATGAGGTGATCTTAAAATTCATATGGAATTGCAAGGGATCTTGAATACCAAAATCAATCTTAAAAAAGAACTAATTTGGAAGATTCAAATTTTCCAATGTCAAAACTGACTACAAATCTGCAGCGATCAAAAGAGTGTAGTACTGGCTTTAACATAGACATACAGACCAATGAAATGGAATCGAGGGTCCAGAATACACCTCTGGCCAAATGACTTTTGACTCGGGTGCCAGCCATTCAATGTAGGAAGAACAATCTTTTTAACAAATGGGGCCAGGTCAACTGGACAGCCAGATACAAAGATTGAACTTGGACACCTCGCTCATACAATACAGAAAAATAAATTTAAAATAGATCAAAGACCTAAATGTAAGAGCTAAACTATAAGTTTTTTATAAGGGAAAATGATATAAATCTTCAGAACCTTTGGTTAGACAGTAATTTCAAATGTAACATCAAAAGGACCAGTGACAAAACAAAAAATAGATAAAATCAAGATCATCAAAGTAAAAACCTTAGTTCATCAAAAGATATTATCAAGGAATTAAAGACAGCACACCAAGTGGGAAAAATACTTGCAAATTATGTATCTAATAGGTATGTAGTATGCAAAAAACTCATATATATTTACAAAATATAAAAAACTCTTATAACTCCAAAACAAAAACAACTCAATTAAAAAAAATGGGTAAAAGATGTAAAAAGACAATTTTCCAAAGAAACTAAACAGAAGGATAATAAACACACAAGAAGTTGTTTAACATGATTAATTATTAAGAAAATAAGAAATCAAAACCACAAGGAGGAACCACTTCACACCTTCTAGGGTAGCTATAATCAAACAAACATAACAAGTATTGGTGATGTGGAGAAATTGCTTATACACTGCTGGTAGGCATATAAATGGTAAATGATGCTGCACAGTGATAAATAATTTGCCAGTTCCTCAGAAAGTTAAACAGAATTGTCATATAACCTAACAACTAAAATCTTAGGTATATACCCAAGAGGAAATATGTTCACACAAACTTTATGCATGAATGTTTATAGCAAGTGCATTCATGACAATCAAGCACAGTCCAAAATGTCCATTAATTGATAAATGGATAAACAAAATATGCTACCTCCATGTGGTGGAATACTATACAGCCATGGGAAGGAGTGAAGTACTGATGCATGCTTCATTTGAATGAAACTTGAAAGCTTTATGCTAAGAGTAAAAAGCTAGACACAAAAAGTTACATATTATCCCATGTCTATGAATGTCCATTATAGTCAAATCTATAAAAATAGAGAATAGATTAGTGATTGCCAAGGTTGGGAATTGGAGGAATGGGTAGTTAGTTGCTGCTTAATGCTTATGGGGTTTTATTTTTGGATAATGAAAATATTTTGGAGTGATCTAGCAGTCATGTTTGAACAACACTGTGGATGTACTAAAACCCATGGCATTTACATTTTTAAAGAGTAAATGTTGAACTTTATTTTACATAATTTTACCTCAGTTAAAAGAGGGAATTATAATGGCTACAAGTTTGGATAGTTATATTGGCCTGTAGTTATATTTTTATATATATTTTCCCTCATTATTATGCCAAAAGTCTCATAGATTTTCAATCTGAGACTTCAATTTAATTTTAATTTAAGAAAATCATAAGTCTTGATGAAATTGAAATTACAAAGCAGTTGAAAAAATTAATCTCAATGTTATTTAATAACAAAAGGAAGATAATAAAAGAGATTACACACAAAAAACAAGGATAGAGATTCTAAAACTTTACATAGATATATTCTAAGCAAATGGTATAGATGATATTATATTTAATTTCTCAAATAGTATTAATGCAATATATAACTTAATTGGTTCATGTTATTAATGATATTAGGTCATAGTATAAAAAAATTTCTCTATGTCTCAGTTTTGCTTTATCTTACTAAGTTAATTTTCTTAAGTGCCAAGAATTATTATACGTATGTTTAATACTGTGAGCCTGAACACTTTGTGATGAGTAATTTTATTATAGCTACACTCTTATTTATATAACACAAATATTTTCACTGCCAATTTTCAAAGATACACATGTGATTTAATTTCTTTTTGTTTTCCCCATTTCTCAATAGGATCATGCCCATCAGAATGGCTCAAATATCAAGAAAAGTGTTATTGGTTCTCTAATGAGTTAAAAAGTTGGCGTGACAGTTATGGGTATTGTTTGGGAAGAAACTCTCATCTACTAATCATTCAGGACCAACTTGAAATGGTAAGTGGTTTAGTATCATGGTTATGACATTAGCCTCTTTCTAGTTCAAAATGGCCTTCCTGAACTTTGTTCCCACTCTTCTATTAAATTATCACTTATCTCGATAACTGACTTTTGGAGGCCTTCTTAAGTTTTGTGCTCAAAGCCAGTGTCTCCCTTTGCCTCATGCTAGTCCTGACCTGAATACTTGTATTCAATTTTCAAGTAGAATATGTGTATGTATATAATGTAATGTGCATAAATAATATAATAATTAATTAATATAAAAATTCCTATCTGGAGTGCTAGCAGTCCAATATTCCAATAAATTCTAAAATCTTATTTAGTATCTACAGACTATTAAAATATTTTGTTCATTTAGTTATTCATTACTTACGTTTTAGGCTTTTATACAGAAAAACCTGAAACAATCAAACTACGTGTGGATTGGGCTGAACTTTACCGCTCAGAAGAGGACATGGAACTGGGTGGATGGTTCTCCATTGGCTTCAGAGATGTGAGTCTTTACTCTAAGGCAATCGGATTTATTGTCTGTTGTAAAACTTACCACAAAAACATCTCTAAATTCACCAAAGTCAACTCTCAAATAGTTCTTGGTACTAAAGAATTTGAAAAGACAAAAAAATATTTTGGTTTGGTTTTCAAAGCAAAAGGATTCTAGAAGGATAATGCTTGGACTATTATTGTTTAAAACTATTCATAACTTATATGGAAAGGTGGCCTGAACAAACATACTCCTGTGTTTTCAAAGTTCTCAGTGTTTTACTTTAGCCATCTTTAATAGTTAAAAAAAGATCTGTACATGTTTTTTGTATTATATGCTTGATTATCATATCACTGAAAGGCAAATGAGAAATATAAGACAAAACAAAATAATACAGAAATATTTTCAACAATTCCATGAGATTATTGAGGATTTTAAAAAATTTATCAATATTTTTGTGTTTATATTTTATAACAAAATTTTAATTAAAAGTACAAATAGTAAAACCAATAAATTTAAATTTTATCCTGATGTTGGTAGACAGAATTATGGTCCCAAAGATGTCCATATCCTTATCCCAAAATCCTTTGAATGTGTTATCTTGCATGGCAAAAAAGGCTTCAAGGGCATGATTAAGCTAATAGTCTTGAGACAGGAACATTGCGCTGGGTTATCCAGGTATGTAAACACAAGTCCTTACATGAGGGAGAAAATGGGCAGAGTCTAAGAAGGGAATGTAAAGATAAACATCGAGGTCCAAGTGATAAAACCAAGGCCCCAGGATTACATGCACCCTCTCCAAGCTGCAAAAGGCAATGAACAAATTTCCCCGCTAGTGCCTGCGGAAGGCAGCTCTGTAGACATTTGATTTTACTCCCATCTAGAACTTCAAGATAGCAAATTTGGGTTGTTTTAAGCCACAAAGTCTGTGGTAATTCGTTATAGCAGTGATAAGAAACTGATATATTATATAACTAAGTAACCAATTAATAAAACTGTTGTGTTACTTTCCACTCATCCTTACTTTGTCATGAAATATTACTTATTCTCTATTTTGCTGCACTAAATGAATCCATCTAAGCAATTCCACTGAAGACGTTATTGGAATGCAAACTAAAATTACGAGTGGGCGCCATCTGAGGGTAGGGTTGTATCACTGAGCATTACCTGATAGATCACTTACGAGGGTGCTAGTCTAGGTGTTTTCCCAGGTCAAACCCTGTCAGGTTTAGTTTTAACTTTAGAGCATGCCTTGGGATTTTTGTTAAAACACGTTTGTGGGATTTTTGTTAAAAACATGAACGTGGGCATGGTGCCTTTCCAATGTGAGACTCCAGTACCTACTTGCCCTTTATTCACGTGGAAGTTTTAATGACCTTGTGCATCTTCCCCAGGATATTTCTTAAACTTTTTCCTCAGTTTAAATAAAGTCCTAACAGAATAAAATCACTAACATTACAGCATTTTATAGATAACTTTATTATTGTATTCATCCTTTTTAATGGATAAATAATACAATAAATGAATGTTATTTAGAGTTTACATGAATCAGTTTGTGTACTGAATTCTTTACAAACATCAATTCATTTAGCCTAATAATAGTATCATGAGATAAATATTATTAAAGCCATTGTACAATTTGATATGAGAAGCCAATAAGTGTTAAGTAAACTGTCCATGTGACTTAGTCTTCTTTTTTTTAAATCTAAGGGGCCACATGGAACAATGCAAAGAATACTAAAATAGGAATGTGGTCACACATTTATTCTTAGCTGTCATTTGCAAATTTTGTGAGAACTTTCTGCCAATCAGGAACAGTAATGATAAGTTGCAGATATAACTGTAAAGTTTACTGAGTGAAGGTATTTGAAAATGTCTTGAAATTTTTGCATTATCATTTTTTATTATTGTTCAAATACAGTTATCTTCATTTTCCTGCCACCACTTTCCCTCACCCCACCCACTCCTACCTCCCACCCTCACTCCTTCCCACCTTTGGCTTTGTCCATGGGTCTTGTATACAAGTTCCTTGATGACCCTTTTCCATTTCTTTGCCCCATTATTGCCCTCTCCCCTCCCCTCTGGTTACTGTCAGAGTTTGTTCTTTATTCCCACATCTTTGGTTGTGTTTTGCTTGCTCATTCATTTTGTAGGTTCCACTTAATTAGGTGAGATCATATGGTATTTGTCTTTCATCTCGTGGCTTATTTCTTCTTATTTTTTTGTAGTTCTACCTTTTAAATAAACACCATCAAAATTTTCATATATGAGTAAAATGCTCACAAGACTCTTAATTCATTTTTAATTGCACAACTAATACATAATTCCAAAATCCTTTACATCTTCAAAAGGTTAGACCTGAAACTTTAAAACTCTGATCTTCATCCCCAGTGCTATCATATCCTCTCCCATTTCCCCAGAGTAATATTATGTCTTTGGTGCAAATTTCCATTTTTTAACCTTTGTTAGTGTGTCTGTTGTTTTATTTTATTTTTTTCCTGGCTTATTTCACTTAGCATAATGCTCTCCTATGTGTCATCAAAGGTAGGAACTCTTTCTTTCTTTCTGCTGTGTAGTCCATTGTGTAAATGTACCATTGTTTTTTGATTCACTCATTTACTGATGGGCACTTAGGTTGCTTTCAGTACTAGGCTATTGTCAACTGTGCTATGAACATTGGGGTGCATAGGTTCTTTCAGATTGGTGTTTCAGGGTTCTTAGGATATAATCCTAGCAGTAGAATTCCTGGGTCAAAAGGCAGTTCCATTTTTGGTTTTCTGAGGAAACTCCATACTGTTTCCCACAGTGGCTGCACCAGTCTGCATTCCCACCAACAGTGCGCTAGGGTTCTCATTTCTCTACAACTGTGCCAGCACTTTTGTTTGTTGATTTGTTTGTGATAGCCATTCTGACTGGTGTGAAGGGAGTGTACAATACAAATGGATTTCTTCAGCAACAGTGATTAACGATGTATTTATCCTCCCTTCTGCAGAGTCTTCATACAAGGAACAGCTATGGAAAACAGCTGTGCTGCCATCAAGGGAAACAAAATTTACTCTGAAACCTGCAGTGGTGTTTTCAAATGGATCTGTCAATGTTAGAATTTTGAAATATTAATTAATTAATGAGTAATTAATGATCAATTTTTGTTTATTAGGTTCTAATATTAATCTTGATGAGTAAGAATTTAAAACTGCCATTAAACACCAAAACCTTTTCTCACTTTTCCCTTCATCACCTACATTGACCTAGCCTTAGATTAACCCCTGTTAACAATCTAAAATATACCTTTTCAATTTTTAATATTTAGTGTAAGCCTATGCATTTATGTTAAGGATTTTTATTCATTTTTTCATTTACAACAAATGTTATTAAATGATGTCTGTTTTTTTATATTTTGCTTTTTTATTATTAACAATACCCTGTGAAATTTTATGTAGATCTGAGTTGCATTATAGTGTGAAATTATAGATTCTTTACTCCCTAAGTGATGAACAGCAACTTTCTTTCAAGTTTGTTAATATAATCTATGCTTCAATAAATATTCTAAATCTTTTCTTAGATAATAACATTTTTATTTTTATGATATGACCCTTAAAAGTGGAAATTCTGGGTAAAAATGTTAAATATGTTGTTTACTTTAGATTTTATAAAAATTTTATATGCACTTAGAATTTATTACAAACTTTTAGGAAGATCATGGGTAGATTACAAAAAGAACTTAAACCTTTTAATGAGCCTGTTGAGATTTAGTCGCCAAACTGATGCATTTTATTATGAAATTTCAAGTATCATTGAGTAATGTTATTATACTTCCTACGAAAAATATTCTTAATCACAATACAATGATAAAAATCAACATTAACATTGCCACAGTACTACCAACTAATTCTCAGGTTACCTTCAGGGTTTGCCAATTGTCAAAGTAATGTTCTTTAGAGTAAAACACCCAGTTCAAGGGGTTTATTTAATCTCCTTCTACCTAGAAGAGTTCCCTAGCCTTCCTCGACACCGAAGATGTTGACATTTGAATACTACAAGCTGATTGTTCTGTAAAATTTTCTTCACTTTGAATAAATAAAATAAAAGTTGAATAACATTTATGAGAATCTGCCTAATTACAATGCCTGACACATAATAGTTGCTCAATAAATATTAATTGTTTTGATACCTGCTATAAATAAAAGTTGCATGATACTTATGAGAATCTGTGTGATTATTTCTCATGGTTGTGTTCAAGTTATACCTCCTGGACAGGAATAGCAGAGAAGTGATGTAGTGAAGCTGTTTCTGTAGGTACCATAGTTAACTAGTTATTATTAATAAAAGAAAAAGAGAAAAGGGAATTAGACATTGAGCTTAATAAACTGAGGACTATGAGCCTGTTTGCTTTACCAGGAAACTATAGCTTCACGCCCCAGGGTGTTACATACAGCATTGCTCCTGCAAGGGGATTGGCACTCCTTTTTTCCCTGCTCTGGTACCAGATTGTTGGAAGGTGCAGGGAGAAGTGCTGGACCAAAGAGGTCTGTCAGTCTAGCTAGGGGGTAGATCCATCAAAAAGCCTGCAAAAGCTTTGGAAGTTCATTGGTTATTTTGAGAAAGCACTTGGTCTATCCTAAACCCAAGCTAATATATGAGGGGAGACGCAAAAACCCCAGAATGTATTTATTAAAAATTGTGTCTTTAGTCTTATATGTTTAAATTTCAATCACCTTCAGAGTTTTCTCTATTTGATACAATACACCTATTGAGACACTGTTTCCACTGTTCAAAACAGTTTTTGAACTCATCGATTTTGATGCCTTAGTGCTTCTGCCACTTTTTGTTATACCTCTTCCACTTCAGCAAAATGCTTCCCTTTGAGGACTTTTTATTTTTTAACTGGAGAAACAAAAAAAAGCCTCTCAGGGAGAGATTTGGTGGATTGGAAGATTAGGGCATGGGGTCATGGCATTTTTGGTAAAAAATTCCCAAACACTCAGCGTGGTATGGGCAGGTGGACTGGTAAATCATGAAATAAGCAAACGCATTGAAAGAGGCTACATAAAAATTCACTGAAGCTGAACGAGACTCTCACCACAATGCCAGCTGGTACACTGATACAGATGGGTTCCTAGAACACTCAACTAGACGGAGAAGCCTGTACTACAAGGGGCCCGCCCTCCAGAAGATAATTCCAGTTTTTCTCTTGGATTCTCCCATAATTCCAGGGGAACAAGGAAACACGCACATACTCTCTGCCTCTTTCTCTCTCCCACACAGTAATTCCTTTGCCCCGTGCATCCCCATGCTCTCTCACCCAGTAGCACATGACCATGTGGGTCTGGCAGCTACTAGGGCTTGTGGCAGACTGTATGGGCTCCAAAAGGTTAAGCTTTAACTTGAAGCAGAATCTCTGCACCTTGGCTTTTGTTTTGGCCTTGCTGAGGACACAGTTAGACTTTTTCCATGGTAAGATGGAAAGAGATGGGACATTGGATGCCCATGGGGTGACTTCTATTTCCACCCAAATAAACCTTGCCACACCACAGTCTCCTGTGTGTGGGTCCTTGGAATGCTTTGCTTGTAATTTCATGTAGATCCTAATTCCCACCGACAAAAGAAAAAAACTGTTCTCAATGCATCCTTTCAGATGCTACAGACTTTTATTTGCTCCATAATCGATCCTCTTCACCTTATTTACATGATTAGTGTGCTGTTTAACCCACTTCACTGTAAAGTCATTTTTTCCCTTTGTAATTGATTAATATTTGTGGGGAGTGACTAAGATAGCCTTAACAAGCTCCTCAGCTTGACTAGACTTTAGACCAGTTTCATTCTGCCTGACTGTGCACCCCTGGCTTCCTTTTTTTTAAAGAGTTTTTACCTTAGAAACTTGTAATTGGAAGTTCTTTCTCTGTCCCTTTGAGATGTGAACAAGTTTTTAAGCCTTTTGAAGGTTTTGTAACCCAGAAATCTCTTTCTCAAGGGGCTGAAAGTCATCCCTTTGAAATATAATCATCAAAAAAGACAGAACCCTTATTTCTCTCTTTCAGAGGGGTAGGAGCCTAAACTAAGTAGGTATCTAGCTCCAAGTTGTAAACTGCCTTGTATTATGAAGATCTGAGAAAGCTCAATTTTCCTTTAAGTGAAACCAAGTAACAAACACAGAGGTGTATGTCCCCCTCCCTCACCCAGCTCTTAAAAATTCTTGCTGCTCTTTATATCAGCAAATTTTAGTTCAGACTGAGTTCTGGCCGATCTCTATTCAATTGCTTGAACTAAGGCCATTATTCCCTTTGTAAGACTGGTCCGTGCAATTTTTGCTTTGACCGGAGGTACTTCTAAATTTTGTAAATATTCCATTCATCATTAAAATTTCAATTTGTTCATTTTTGTATTTGTTCCTTTATGGAGTTCCATTTTCACATTTTGTTCAATGAATCATAATCTCCTATTTTGATGATAAAATTGTTCCAAATGTAATCATGAGAGTTATCCTTCAAAGTGACATCTGTATACCTACTTGATCATCATAATCCTTTGCTAGCTTATAGTTTTATTTTTTTAATGGTAATAGCCTTCGATGAATACCAGTAATCATTGTCGCCAATGTTGGAACTAGCCGGTATGTTCTAGCCCAGCTATTTTGAACTGGTGTGCCATAAGAATTATTAAAACATGCTGTACCGGACTGTTTAGTCTGGGGCACTGACCTCTTCTTTTTCACCAGCTCTGCATGTAATCAGCTGTCCCCCTGTCTGAGGCTAAAACAGCCCTACGTTTCTGCCGAACACCTCCACAGTGACAGAAGTAAAAGGAGTCCACATCAAGACCTGGGACTCATGGGTGCTCACCACTTTTCTCCTGTGGTCTGTTTGTGTCACAACACCCTTGCAAAGAGTGGACCGAGTTCTCTTTTCTCCCTCTACACCTGGTCTCACCTCTCCTCTCTGAAGGTGCCACCTTCCAAACCTCCCGGGTCAGGGACACTGACCTCTTTTCCCTTAGACTTTCAAATAAAAAATGACAGCAGTCAACACAACAATAATTCTCTCATGTAAATGAATCAAAAATTATATCTATTTTTTGTCAGATTAGGAAAAATACATTTTTGTTTGTTGCAGAATTTTAGTAGTTTATGTGTGCCATGAGAAAGTTCAAAAATCACTGTTTAGCTTGATTCATACAATTAATTAAATAATTAGCCAGAGAAATATAAAGATAAAACTTTCTCTCTTTTCCCAAATAATTTGTTTTTCTTTGTATCTTTCAAAATATTATATTTTATTTTCTGTCTCTTCATGTAGTATTTAAGCTCCATGTAGGCAAGTGTTCTGTCCTGTTTGGATATCTGTTATGTCTTTATTATTTAAAGCAATGACTGACACATAATAGGTGCTTAATAAATATTAGTTGAATGGATTTTGATAGGTGCTATAAATGGTAGTTTCATGATACTTATTATAATATAAAGTAGGGGGATCTGACGTTGCCACTGAATTCAGCTAACCCTTTATTAAATATGTTATTGCTAAACTTGTATCTGGAGTGAGTAGAATTAAGCAGAAAAAGGAAGAAATCTACTAAGTGGCTCCAGATAAAGCACGAAAAGATTAAAAAAGAAAAAAGTCTTTTGAGTTTAGTGAGTATGTTGTGCTTTTTTTAAAAAAAGGCAAAGAGAGTTAGTGTTACTGAAAGTCAAAACAGTATATATAAGATGGGTGTGAAACAAGGGTGGAAAATAGGAGTTGACCAGGCTGTGTATTTTCACTTTCATCTGAACAGCAATCGGAAGCCAGTTAGCAGAGTAGCTTGGTCAGTTTTGAGTTTCAAAACCATTACTCTGGCTACAGTGTGGAAAAAGAAATATGAGGAAGTGCATACTTAAGAGTCTTCATTAAAAAAAAGAGAGAGAGAAAAAAAGAGTCTTCATTATTAGACAGATGATGTACTAGTATGAGAACTTTGAAGATAAAAAGAAAGCATTGAAATATACATATTAATATTTATTGATTGACTGAATGGTAGATGAAGAAGAAATCAATGTTAAGGAAAATACCAGGTTTCTGTTTTTATGCAACTAGTTGGATAGTGGTTCCATTTAATGCACTGAGGAGGGCCTTATTGGGTGAGGGGATTATAAATTAAATTTTAGACACTCAGATTAAGATATAATTTAGACATTGAAGTGGAATATGTAGTTAGATATTAAATCTGGAACTCAGAGAGAGTTTCATTGTTAATATGGAAGTTTGGGACCCTTAGAGTAGATATTGACCCTGAGTATATAAATTAGATTGCCTAGGGAGGAGTGCAAATGGAGAAGAAAAGA
Organism: Trachops cirrhosus; assembly: GCA_028533065.1. Lineage (NCBI taxonomy): Eukaryota > Metazoa > Chordata > Mammalia > Chiroptera > Phyllostomidae > Trachops > Trachops cirrhosus. The sequence continues at coordinate 20,409,032 of CM052539.1, forward strand.
AGTCCTAAAACAATAGAAAGGCTAGTATGTACGGCAGAGACAAATGAAAGTGTCCTGAAATCAGAAAGAGCAGAGAATTCAGGGAGCAAGGAGGAATCTCCGGGGAATACGGTATCACAGAAATTTTGGAAGATAGCATTTGAAGAAGGAAATAAAAGGTAAATATTCAATCCTTCTTGAGAGGACACCAGAGATATGCAATGAACATGGCTCTTGTGTACGCCTGTGGTGTGATGGGTAAAACTAGGTTGGGCTGGACTGATATGCCTGGAGGATATGTTTTCCTTAATTTAAAGAGGGATGGGCGGGTGGGCTGGAATGGGAATAAAGAATAGAAACTGTACTGAATAAAGTAAAATAAAAATTTAAATAAATAAATAAATAAATAATACAGAATAAAAAGAAGAACCTTGAAACAAGAAAGGGACACTGTAGCTCAGACGTGTCTAAGAAAGGTGGGACACAAAAATAAAATAAGATCTTGAAAATAAAATGTCTTAGTTTGGTAGCAATGATGTACGTAACAAAGTATCACAAATCGAGTACTTAAAAATGGAAATTTATTGTCCGTATTTCTGGAACCTGGAAGACCCAGATCAAGTTGTCTGCTGATCCATGTTCTTTCAGATGGCTCCAGGGGACAATTCTTCCTTGTCTCTTCTACTTAACAAAAGAGAAATAGAAAATAACTCATTTAAAATTTATATTATCAAAAACTAGATAAAACACTACTAGTGTTGAAATGTTAGAAAATTTTTCCTTAAAATGTGCAACAAGTCAAGAATAGTCACCATCAATATTTTCCTGGCAGTCTCACCTTTTTTAATTCGACAAGAAGTAATAGCTATAAGACAAAGAAAAGTAAAACTTACCAAGTACTATATTTTGCAGAATTTAACATAACCCACAGATTATTAGAAATTACAAGAAATTTCAGTATGGATGTTGAATAGGATAATAACCAAAAGCAGTTACATTTCCACATAGAAACAACTATTTTAAAAGATAATAAGGTTATATAATGCCAATAGCAAAAAATAAGGATGCACATAGTGAATATTTTTCATAGTGAACTATTTATAAAAATTGTAAGTTATATAAGGAGACAAAAATCAATACAAGATACATATTGTAAATTAATAAGAAAATGATCTTATAAATACAACACTCTCAACATTAACCTATAGAATCTGTGAAATTATGAGATTCTTCTAAAATTGATACAGAAAAACAAAGATCCAAGCCATCTGTAAAGTAAATAAAAACTAAGTTGAAGAAATTTACTTTAACAAAAATGAAGTTATACAGAGGAAAAGGAAAAAAGGTTACAGATATCAAAACTATATTACCCATGCCCTGGCTTATGTGGCTCAGTGGATGGAGTGCTGGCCTGTGGACCAAAAGGTTGCCAGTTCAATTCCCAGTCAGGGCACATGCCTGGGTTATGGGCCAGGTCCCCAGTTGTGGGCATGCAAGAGGCAACCAATCAATGTCTCTCTCACACATTGATGTTTCTTTCCCTCCCTTTCTCCCTCCTTTCCCTTTCTAAAAATAAATAAATAAAATCTAAACATAGAAATAAAACTATATTACCCATGTTTATAATTCATCATTAGAAATATTTACCTAGTGTCTTTTTTCTTTCTGCAAATGAATCTTCTTTCTGTGTAGCATCTAGCTGTTGCTACACCAACATCATTGAGGTAGGCACATGTTTCATTTCCACTCACATTGAATCTACAATGGAGAGAGTAGACTAAACACTATGTACCAGGGAGTTCTGTGATTTCTACCTTGTTCAATAACACCTTTTAAAAACATCTAAGTCCAACAAAAGTGTACTGTGACAAAGTACTTTCTTGCTAGAGTTAAGACATTTGTACTAAATTGGACCATAAAAGTCTGTCTTCAAGAACTTATATTTGTTAAAATGATATTAAGTTAGTTATACGTAATTGGTAGAACTAGCAGTTCAAACCCACCAAAGGTTTTAAACCTGGGGCAATTTTGCCTTCACAGGGGAAGGGACACTTGGCAAAAACTGGAGACATTTTTGGTTGTCACAGATTAAGGGAGTAAAAGCCAGAGATACTGTTAACATCCTACAATGCACAGAAAATGCCCTCTCCCGACAACAAAGAATGATTTAGCCTACTGGGTCAGTGAGAAATCTAATACAAACTAAGGGGTAAAGTGGCTGGCACTCATCATCTGGGGTGGTGGTCATGCTGAGATCATGTGCACGTGAACTCAGGTCTTTAGGTCCAATTTTTCTTATTATAAAATAGAAAATACAAAGGCCAGGATAAATTGTGTCTCAATGCAAATAGAATCAGGTTATAATAAACACTAAACTTTTCATGAACTGTAAACAGGTAGCATAAAGTTTGAAAAATAGATATAGAATTGGAGAAGATAAGTTAGAATAAGAGGAATGTTTAATTTTTTTGGACTGTGTTTCTGAATAGTAGGTCTTCATTTTCCAAATAACCAACTAGGAGATCTTTCCCTTATATCTGGATTCCCAGTCTCTGGTTGACTCATGCAACTAACTCAATACATGATACAACCTTCCCATTTCACCTCTGCAACATTCTCTCAAATCTTGGGCTCTAGAGATATGTAGCCAATGCACAAGTTCTTTTTGTCGCACTGTCTAAATTTAAATAGCCCAGAAAGGAAGAAAAAACTTACGATTGGTTAAATATTGTTCCATTTACCCATTTTCCCACTCGATTTCCTTTCATCTTCAACCCAATCCAGTGATCAGAAGTGCATTTGTGCTGTTTTAGAACATCCTTCAAAACAACATAGATTTCATAATTTCATTTCCCAGTTTTCACTAGCATTCAAATCATAGCTACATAAGAAAATATCTATGGCATTTGGAAAAAAATTTTTTACTCTCTAATCCTGTTTTCTTTTTTGTGAAACAAAGATGTGAGATACCTTTTCTTTAAGATACATTCTGATTCCAAATAGATAACTATTCGGTATAAAAATAATTTCCTCCAGCATTTTAAAATAATAAACTTATGGAAAGTCAGTGTTAATTTTTAATCATTAATTGTTTATTATAATGGGTTTCCTCTTCCAAGTAAGTACTAGTGTGTTAAGTTCAATGATGTATTTTATTTCAACTTCTCTTCCAGAATTATCACAGGTGCATGCACATCCAGGCATGCTCACAAGCATACATACATGCCCCCATGTCACTAGTTCTTTCAAAATCTAATTATCAAACTGTATTTTTTGCAAATATTTCAATTTTTAAAACCATCATTCAGGGAAAATATAATTTTCCTGATATTTCTCCTTTTCTTCTTCTTATTCACTCAATGTTAAAATTTCTTGCTACCTTAGAGCTCATTTTACCATAGAATTACATTGTACGTAAAAAGTCACTGAGTCTCCTCTGCTGCTCAACACGGTACCTGGAAGACCATAGGTTTTACATTTTATCACTCCATGTTTCAATTGTATGGTAAATATAAGGGAATCATGATATCACAACACTTACGGTTCATTTCTATCTAATGACAGTGACATTTAGTAACCTTTGGCATTTTAATCTTCTGCAGTATTTTATGAATTTATTGTTTGGAAGTTAAATTCATTGAGCTAAACTGTGGGATTACAAAGGAATAGATTAATACAACTTTCTCCCTGGATTTCAAATTATGTGAACATAGAGTTAGAAAATATCCTACTGTTAAGGAGAACATAGTGAATATAATAAAAACAAATTAAAATTTGAGTTTCCAGGAAGAAGTGTCTGGTCTTTATGGGAGACTTTCACATAGGATGTGCTCCATCAAAAAGGTAGACCTGGGAGCAAAGGTACCATGCATGATCAACATGGGGGCGGGGGAGGGGGCAGAAAAGGACATTCATGGTCTAGACTTAGTGAAGGACTTCTTTAAATGCAGAAAAAATGTGTAAGAAAGAATAAATGTATTGGAAACTACCAGAAAAAGACACACACATTTATTACTGGATAATAAGGAAAATTGGATGACATTTAGTATCTGTGTTCTTGGTGACAGGCCACTAGGAGGCATATTTTCTAGAGCCGGTCCTGTGATAAAGATTAATCATTATTTGTTTGACACAGGGGTGCCCATGTAGCCTCTTGTTAAAGATGCAAGGTAATTTTAAGTAGGTAGAAATGCATACAACAAATTTTTCATGAAACAAGTTTTACCTCATTTAACTAAGAGTGACATTTTGTAATTTGAACAAATACATATTATTTTTAACTGTTTAAAATAAACAGTCTTTTAAAATGTATTACTTTTATCACTGCTTCACAGACAGGTTTACCTCTCTGATTGTCACTTAAATTTTGCCCAGATTATGTAGTACATAATAGGCTTCTATGATCTTCAAAATACATTCAGATGTTGTATGATGTCTTCTTTTATCCAAACAATATCATCATTCTATATGTTTAACGATTTCTCTTAAACTCAAAACTAATTATTTTTGTGTACTTCTATTCCTTGTGTTCTGTGATATTCGCTACTTTTTCAGTTATTGCCAACATGATTCTTTTAAATGAAGAGTTTAAAAAGTTTGTCTTGTTAATTTTTGATCTCTCAAACATTTTATTAACACTCTGTATTTTTCCATCTTGCTGCTAATCTAGCCTCTTTCCTCCCAAGAGGAACTATATATATAAAAGGCCACTTAAAGATTTCTTAGAATGCTCATTGCAAAACTCTTGCAAAATTCACGAGTGAAACTACTGATTCTGGTAAAGAGGTTCTTCCCATGTAAAGGAGCCTGAGGATTTGATTTTCTGGTTTTCTTATCATATCTAGATTTTAACATTTGATTCAGGCTTCCAGACCTTTTCTTGCTTCCAAAATAGTTTAGTTTCCTTGCACTGATCTGTGAATTGTTCCAGCCTGATTCACATCCATTTGAATTTGAACCAATCTTTAGGTTGATTACATAAATAAACTTTGTTCACCACAGAAATAACACACAGTTCTAGCAGTGTTGATTGCTGTGCTGTACTCTTCACATTTTAAACACTTCTTCATTGTACATTATTCATAGAAATATCTAAATCAAGTTACATTATTTCTTATATTGACCCTTTTAAAGAGGTTAACCAAAACAAAACAAAAGAAACCACCACACGCTTACTGCAGAAATGATTGGGGAAATAAATTTCACAAGTGCAGAGCTACAGAGTTTCATACTCTGTCATTAAAGTTCTTGGGCATTCTCTTCACTCATAAATTTTTGCCATGTAAATTAATATTTATTCAAGAAAGACCCATTAAGCTTTTATTGGTATCTGCCATTATGCTACAGCAAAAGATACCATTTCAAGAAAAACATAGTATCTGTTCACTGGAAGCTCATACTCCTATCTAGGGCTGAACCTTTGATTACACACCCATTGCATGACTAGTAGTGAGTAAGCGGTGCAGGCTGCCACCGGACCTCGGAGACAGACGGCACAGCAAGGTTGAGATGCTGGAGGAAGAAAGAATAAAGAATCCTGTCCGTCCTGAGGCAATTTTGTCTTTGTGGACTATTGGCTTTTAACGTTTCCAAATATTTCAAGCTCTTCTATTCATACTTTTCAAAAGATAAAGATAACTATCAGGTTTATGACTTGGTATAAGTCTTACACTATCCAAACAAAAATATCACCAGGTATGTTCCATGGCATGTTTTAAACATCTTCAATATTCTGTGTAGATAGGCATGTGTAAAAATCTTAGAAATCATAATAAAATTTGAATATTTCCAGAGTCCCTATACAATAACATTAATAAGGAATGTGTATTAGATTACTAACCATTACATCTGTCGTGTTGTCGATCACAGTTAGATCAGCATGTTCAGCAAGACAGTAATTTCTACTTGAAGTCCAGTTCCTTTCATGATCTGAGAAATAATAGCAATGATCTTGCAAACCAATCCATTTGTCTGGGCAAAAATACCAAATATACGTAGGTATAGCTGGAAATGAGACAAATACATATTTTAAGAACCAGATGAAATAATATGCTTCTGTATTTGCGATTGTTAGGGAAAGACAAGATTGTGATGTAAAGGATTATGATTATGATTAGAATTGCATATAGATCACTTAACAAGTGCTTAAAAAATTTCATCTTATGTTAAATGACAGCAGCTCAGGATTTGACAGACACTCAAATTCATTGTAACTGTAACACACTGGCATTCCTGAGTAACCAGTGGAACTTGTGCTATTTTCACTCGTGTTCTGTCATCCTTGCCATTTCTGGGTAAATGAAATATAACAAAATCCTAGCATTTTCTGCAAGTAATGAAATCACAAACTTATACTAGACTGCTAATAATCTAGGAAAGGTGTTAAACTCTAAGGAAACAATGAAAATAATAAAACAGAATATATGACTAAGAAGATATGTGTTGGATTGCCCGTTGTCAAGTAGGTATCACCCTCACTGCACAGTCCTGGGTAAACCAATGCAAACCCACATGAGATTTGGAAACGGGAAGTGAAGCAGGAGCCATTGTTCTTAGAGACCTTGGGCATAGGAAGTTCACAGGCCTTTTCTCTTTTATAGTCTTGGCAGCTAGGTGTCTTAGCTTCTTAGATTTTTCTCTAATTTTGGGTTCTCCAAACACATTACTAAATGAGTAATGTGCCAAAAATTTTAGTTACTATTACTCCTTTAGCAACATAGCCTTTCAGACCATCACTCCCCAGCTCCTCCCACAAACATGTTGTCCCTAAGTCCTATATCAAAGTCTTAGTCTTCAAACATTTGCAGTGTCAACTTTTCTGAACACACACAGACTGAATCAATTTTTGGTACCAAAAGTGGCTCTGAAGAAACAACCATAAGGATGAGATATCATCATATTGGTTTTCCCATGTCATTGGCTTTAAAGGTATTAGTCTAATCACCAGCTGTAAATGGGGTGCTGGTGATTAAGGGTGCACAGAGGTGAAACAGTTGGTTAAATTATCATCTACAGTCACTTGATGCCAAGTACCTATAACACCCTTGTCTTAACCACGGATACAACAATGAGCAAAAAGTATAAAAATAATGACATCAGAACAGCATGATGAGCAAAACTAAGCCAGTTGACAAACATAGAGAGCCACATGAAACAAGTATAGAACGTGCATTTTTTTAAAATGCACATGAAACATTTACCAAAATAAAGGGCAATAATGTGGTAATAACCAAATTAAAAAAACTGAAGACATTTATAGTATGCCACCTGAATACAGTAAAAGTGAGCCATATATTAACAAAAATCAAAATTAAAAATCTCCAAAGTTTGTAAATTAGGTAAAGCAAGGCTAAATAGCTCATGAATCAAAGAAGAAACATGGAAAGTAAAAAATATTTTGAAGTATAAGAAAGTTACATATATTTCAGTATGTATTATATATATTATATCAAAACTTATGAGATACAACTAAACTTGTAGAAAACAGAACATTATCTTAAAACTCAGAGGAAAATTTATTAGTTTAAATGAATGTTTTAAAAAAGAAGAAAGACTTTTTGACTTCCAGTCAAGATGGCAGTGTAGGCAGACATGGCTCACCTTTTCGCACAACCACATCAAAATTACAACTAAAATATAGAACAACCATCACTCAGAACCGTCAGAAATAAAATTGAATGGAAGCCTGACAACTACAGAATTTTCAGCCTACACCACCCAGGACACTCCAGGGCCAGTGCTCCTAGTGGACAGCTACAGACCACATCAGAGCACCACCACCCTACCCCTGGTCAGCTGATCCTCCACAGAGGGCAGAAGTTGGTGGTAAGTGGTCACTTCCAAACCTTACAGCTGACTGGACTGGATCTCTCCCACTGATGTGCCAACAGTAACCAAGGCTCAACTACAAGAGGAGGGTGTACTCAGCCCACACAAAGGATGCACCTCAAGTACTCAGCTTGGATGATAGGAGAGCTTGTATCACTGGACCTTACAGGAAACCTACTACATTAGGCCACACTACCAAGACACAGACTCAAAGCAGCTCTACCTGATACATAGAAACAAACACAGGGAGGCTGTCAAAAGGAAGAGACAGAAGAACATGGCTCAAATAAAAGAACATAAAAATTCCAGAAAAAGAGCTAAATGAAATGGAGATAAGCAATCTATCAGATGCAGAGGTCAAAACACTGGTGATAAGGATGCTCAAGGAACTTAGTGAGTACTTCAGCAGCACAAAAAAGATCCAGTCAGAAATGAAGGATTCACTAATTGAAATAATGAACAATTTACAGGGAAACAATAGCAGAGTGGATGAAGCTGAGAACCAGATCAATAATTTGGAATATAAGGAAGAAAAAAAACAACCAGTCAGAACAACAAGAAAAAAGAAGCCCAAAAAATGATGATATAGTTGCTTATAGCATAAGCAACCCTGGGACAACTTCAAGAGATTCAACATTCATGTCATAGTGGTACCAGAAAGAGAAAAGAAAGAGCAAGAAAGTGGAAATCTAGTTGAAAAAATAATGAAAGAAATTTTCCCTAATCTGGTGAAAGAAAAATAGACATGCAAATCCAGGAAGCACACAGGGTCCCAAACGATATGGATGCAAAGAGGCTCACCTCAAGACACATCATAATTAAAATTCCAGAGGTTAAAGATAAAGAGAGAACCTTAAAAGCAGTTAGTTACCTACAAGGGAGTTCCCATAAGATTGTCAGTTTTTTCTCAAAATAAACTTTGTAGGCTAGATGGGATTAGCAAGAAATATTCAAAATCATGAAAAGCAGGCCTATAGCCAAGATGGCTCTACCCAGCAAAGCTATCATTGGAATTGACAGGCAGATAAAGAGCTTCCCAGACAAGGAAAAACTAAAGGAGTTCATCGGCACCAAACCATTATTATATGAACTGTTAAAGGGACTTATTTTAGAAAAAGATCAAAACTATGAACAATAAAATGTCAAAAATACATATCTGTCAATAATTGAATCTAAAAAACAAACTAAGCAAACAAGAAAAACAGGGACAGAATCATGGGTATGGAGAGCTTTTTGATGGTTGCCAGATGGTAGGGGGTTCATAGGGAAATGAGTGAAGAAGTGAGGGGACTAAGAAGTACAAATAGATAGTTACAAAATAACCATGAAGATATAAAGTACAGTAAAGAAAAGGGAGTAGCCAAAGAACTTACATTCATGACACATGGACATGAACAATGGAGGGGTGATTGCCTGAGGGAGAGGGCAGTGCTGGATGGAGGGGAGCGAAGGGGGAAAATTGGGACAACTGTTAATAAAATGTAATTTAAAAATAAATACATTTGAAAAATAAAAAAGAAAGTCTTTTAAAAAGATCATTATTTCAGACAGTTACTAAAGTGGTGAATTAAAAGCAAAGTAGAAAAACACAATTAAAAAAAATAACAGCAGAAATCACCCTAGTTGGTGTGGCTAAGTGAATTGAGTGCTTGTCTGTCAACCAAAGTTTCACCGGTTCCATTCCCAGTCAGGGCACATGCCTGGGTTGCAGGCCAGATCCCTAGTGGGGGGCATTCCAGAGGCAACCACACATTGATGTTTCTCTCCTTTTCTTTCTCCCTCCCTTCCCTTCTCTAAAAATAAATAAATAAAATCTTTTAAAAAATAACATCAGAAATCAATTGAAGAAAAAATTAACAGAAGTAGAAAAAGTTAAAACCATAACATGGCTTTTTCAGTAATTAAAATGCTATAGAACAGTAGAAAAACTGATTTAAAATTTAAATTTAAAAGAGGGAGGATTAGCAATACCATGAATTTTAAAAAAAAACAGGAATTTCTGAAAAATACAAATTATCACAACTGAAAAGGAAAAATAGTAAATGTGAATAATACTTTTTTAGTGAAGATATTAAATCATTTATTTAAAAATTTCACCAAGGAAACCATTCAGGCCAGACAGCAGCAGTTGGGAATGCTTCTAATCTTCTAAGAAACACATAACAACAATATTGCACAGCCTCTTTCAGAAAATACAATAAAATAGGAGGAGCTACCTTCCAATTCAAATTTTGAAGCCAAGGTAATCTCAATATCAATAACTGACAATAGTATTATAAAAAAGGAATTATAGTTCAGTCTTTTAGAAACATATGTGCACATATCTTAAAATATTAGCCAGTTTAATTCAAGAGTCTTAAAAAGTTAATACTTTATAGTTAAATTGAATTTATTTCAGACATGAAAAGTTAATTTAACATTAAATAAGTCTGTGGGATTTAACACATTAACAGAAAAAATAAACAAGTTGAGTATCTCAAGAACATTTGATAGCATTCTATACTCTTTCCAAATAAAAATTTTTGCCATCTGGCAATTAAAGGGAACTCCCTTAATTTGATTAAGAATGTCCACAAATAACCATTCTTGAAAGGGAAATATGAAAAACGTTCCTCTCAAACTTGTACTGGAAATTTTAGTAAGTAAAATAAGGCAATAAAATATATAAAATGGTATAATAATTTCAAAAGAATAAATAATAAAATTGTTTTTATCTACAAATAATATAAAGGCTGACATAAACATCCAAATGAAGATGAAGACAATTTATTAAAATCAATAGTTATCATATAACACACCTCAGAAAATTTAAAAGAAATAATATTTTGTATGCTTTTAGAGCACAGTGGAAGTGAACTAGATAGTGATCAATAACAGAAAGATAACTAAAATTTTTCAAAATATGTGGAGATAAAACAACACACTTCCAAATAATGTGTGGCCCAAAGAAGAAATCTCAAGAGAAATTTTAAAATATTTGAACTAAATAAAAGTGAAAACACATCAAAATTATTTCTTAGAGGGAAATATATAGCCTTGAATGCATACATTAGAACAGAAGAAAGTTCAAAAATTAACAATCTAAGTTTGTACCTTAGGAAACTAGTAAAAGTTGAGAACATTAAACCCAATGTAAAAGAAGATAGGGAAATAAAAATTAAAGAAATTGAAAACTGGAAATTAACAGAGAAAATCATCAACATCAAAAGCTGTTTCTTTGCCAAGAACAATAAAATCAATAAGCCTCTACCCAGGCTAAGAAAAAAAGACAGAAGACACAAATTGATAATATCAGAAATGAAAGTGACGACATTACTGTAGATCCCATGGAAATTGAAATGATAAAAATGTACACTCTGAATAACTCAATGCTCACAAGTTTGATAATATGGACGAAATGAACCAATTCCTTAAAAATATAATCTTCCAAAACTCACACAAGAAGAAACAGAAATCTGATTAGGATTATATCTATTAAAGAAATTGAATCAATGATCCATAATGTCCCCAAACAGAAAGAACCACACTGAGATGGGTTCACTGGTGAATGTTGCCAAACATTTAAGGAAGAATTTATACCAGTTCTCTACATTTTCTTTCAGAAAGTAGAAGCAGAGAGAATATTTCCTCATTCATTCTATGAGGTCAACATTATTCCAATACCAAAACCAAAGAGAATACAAGAGAACTACAGAGCAATATCTCTCATGAACATACATGCAAATGTTCTCAACAAAATATTAGCAAATCAAATCTAACAATGTATACAAAGAATTATACACCATGAAAAATGGGATTTATTTCAGGTCTGCAAGGGTGGTTCAATATTTGGAAATCAATTAATTATTACATCAACAGGTTAAGAAAGAAGAATCATAGGGTCATATCAATATAATAATTTGGCTAAATCCAACACTCATGACAAAAACTCTCATTAAAAAAAAACTACACCTAATATCACATGTAATGGTGAGAAACTGGATGCTTTCTCAGTATGTTCGGGTACTAGGCAAGGATGTCCTTTTTTACCACTCCTTTAAATATCATACTGGAAGATCTACCTAATGCAATAAGGAAAGAAAGAAAAAAGCGTATAAATTATGAAGGAAGAAATAATCTTTGCAGATGGTATTACTATTTTGTAGAAAGTCTGAAAGAACTGGATTAAAAACCTGGAAACTTTTTAGTGATCATAGCAAGGCTGAAGGGTATAGGTAAATATACAAAAGTCAGTCCTTTTCCTATGTACCAGTAATGAACAAGCAGTATTTGAAATTAAAAACACAGTATCATTTATATTAGAACCCTTCCCCCAATGATATGCTTATGTATAAATCTAATAAAATATGAACAGGATATATATGAGAAAAAATACAAAACTCTGATGAAAAGTTAAAGAACTAAATAAGTGGAGAGGTAATCCACTTACAGGGATAGTAAACTTCAATATTTTCATTATGTTAGTTCTTGCCCAAGTTGATCTATAGATGCAATGAAATCCTAGTCAGAATCTCAGCAAGTCATTTTGTAGATAGCAACAAACTGATTCTAAGATTGATATGAAGAGACAACAAAGACAGAAGAGTAAACCCAATATGGAAGGAAAAAATCAAAGTTGGAAGACAGACACTACTCAACTTCAAGACTTACTTTAAAGGTATGATAATCATGAGAATGTGGTATTGGTTAAACAACAGACAAAATGACCAATAGAACAAAATAGAGAACCTGGATACAGTCAACTGATCCTTGAAAAAAACAAACCAAACCAAAACAAACAAATAAGCAAAAAACTAAGCCAATACAATGGAACAAAAGGTAGTTTTCTCAACAAATGGTACTGGACATCTATGTGCAAGAAAATAAATTTAGACACAGACTTTGTACCCTTCACAAAAATTAACTAAAAATGGTTCAAATACCTAAGTTTAAAACACAAAACTATAAAAGTCCTGAGAGCTAACTCAGTAAAAATATGGAAAAGTATGTGAACATGCCTATCACAAAATATTGTGGCTAAATGAAAAATAAGTATTAAAAAGAAGCTTAATATAGTATGGGTCATCAAGAAAATTCTGGTTAAGATCATGAAAAGGTGCCAATACATACATTCCACATCAGAATAACCACAATGGGCAAAACTGACAATAAAGTGTTGACAAGTATGTTCAGAAACTCACACTCTCATACACTTTTGGTTGGATTATCTATTATTTATGCATTATCTACTAAATCTTATTTAGGTATACCCTATGGCTTAATAATTCTTTTTATAAGTATATTCCAAATGTTACCCACTATTCACCAAAAGACCAAAAAAAGTATGAAAACATTCAAAGCAATACAATTTTCAATAGTCAAAATGTGACATAAATCAAATGTCCATTAAAAGTAAAATTAGTAATAATATATAGAATGATGTATTCCATGCCAAGATTTTGCAATCTACACCTTGAGGCCATATTCAGAGCTAAAAATCTTTTTGCATTTTAAAATGATAAAAACAATAAAAATAATTAGCCAAAATAATAACATGAGGAATATTTGTGATACATGAAATTTATATAATATTCCAATTTCCTTGATCAATTTTGTTTCAACACAGTTGTGATCGATTGTTTATGTATCTTTGGCAGCTGCTTTTGCACTGCTACAGAGTTGAGAAGTTGCAACAGAGATTGCAATGTTAAGAAACCCTAAGTTTTTTATTATGTGGCCCTTGTATAAGGCCCTTGTAAGGGCCTTGTGGCCCTTCCAACCTCCTTCTATAATAACGAGTCAATGAAATTTTCCTACATGTTATGACATGGAAGAATAACACAGCATAATGTGGAACAATTTTAAAAAATGAGATGGAAAGGATGCATGAAAATTGCATGATTTTATGTTAAAAATTTTCAAGTGGGAAAAACTAACTTATGAAACAGAAGTCAAAATAGTGATTACCATTATCATGGTAAACAACTTTGTCTTAATTTTGCATCTCCCAGTGCCTTACATAGGTCACATATTTCATGATAATTCATTCATTGATACCCATTAAATATATCATGACTAATGGGAAGGGAGTGAGAATAGTAAGAAAAGATCATGAATGAGACAGAAAGAAAAATAATCATGCAATAGAAAGCCCTGAGCAAGGAAAAAAATTGAAGAAATAAAATAAAGTATTACTCACTAAATGCAGCAACTAAAACAATAAATAATACAATTAATAAAGGTACAATAATCCATGCCTTATGCTTGACTCCTGAAAAACAAAAGACAAATACATGTAGATTAAGAAACAGTCTGGTTGGTTGGATGGAGTGCTGTCTTGTGCACTGAAAATTCATGAATTCAGTTTCTGGTCGAGACACTTACTTGAGTTGCAGGTTCGGTCCCCTGTTGTGGTGCCTGTGGGAGGCAACTGAGTGATGTTTCTCTCACATTGATGTTTCTCTCTCTTTTTCTCTTCCTCTGGAATCAATACATACATATAAATACATACATATGTATATATATATTTTAAAAAACAGCTAAAAACACTAAAATTTACATTCTTATTTGCATCTAACAAACCTCTTTAGGCAATTTTATTCTGATATTTCACAAAAATATGACACAAAATAAACTCTTCCTGTTTGTCATGGGAAAAAAATCTGATATTTTTTGGTTGAAATTTCTCAGGACATCCTTATATCCGATCCAAGTGTTACCATGAACTTCACTGTCACCCAGTCTGAGGAACTAAATATGCAGCCCTAAAGAAGGTGGAATTTCCCCAGGCCTGGGGCCACCCCCCAGCCTTCACTACCGTCGTTTAGGGTGGCAGTTTTCAACCTTTTTCATTTCATGGCACACACAAACTAATTACTAAAATTCGACAGCACACCAAAATATATATTATACTTTTTGCCGATCTGACCAAAATAGGAATAATTTTGATTTACTCACACAAAGAACTTGTGTTGTGCTGCCTGTTGTCATATTTTTTTTTAAATTTCACAGTTTAAGGAAAAAGAAGTCAGTGCCCTGGACTAAATAGTCAGGTCCTGCGTGTTTGTGCCACGGCACACTGAAAATTGCGGCTCTGTGGTGACATATCGGCACATCTTGATGTTCTTTGAATGTTTCTAAGAAAATATGCTTCCTAACTAATGAAAAGTTTATGTTAAATGATTGATAGCATAGCATATTTGAAAGATCACAGAATAATCAATAAAAAAATCTGGGATTAAGATCTTTGCCACCACCAACAAACAATGGGAACTTGTGTAGGTCATTGTTTTTTTTCTGGTCCAGTACTTCCTTATCTGCAAAGTCATAGAACAGAATTCATTTCTGACCAGAAATTGGCTTTCTTTTATTAGTGCCCATTTTGGAAAATGTGGTACATAAGGTTTTTGAGATGAAATATTTTTATTTTATAAAATTATAAAGTATTTGTTCTTATTGCAAAATTTAAAAAATATAGAAGTTACTTTAAGTTAGACTATAAATTTATGAGAGTGTTTATCATTCTTATCCTTTTCCCCTATTATTAATAGTTATTAATAAATAACTATTCTTTTGTTGAATGCTTTATTGCATTGTGTATGTATTAAAGAAGTGATATTTGAAATGCATCCAAATTTACACTAGTTAAGATAACCAGCATTGCATTTGTATTAACATCCTTCCATCTTATGTGCTTCTCTAATCTTATCTTCACACATATAGCCTTTCACCCCAAAAACCATAATTTTAAATGAGTATAATTACCTTGTACCCATTGTTGCATA
Source organism: Trachops cirrhosus (assembly GCA_028533065.1). Lineage (NCBI taxonomy): Eukaryota > Metazoa > Chordata > Mammalia > Chiroptera > Phyllostomidae > Trachops > Trachops cirrhosus. The sequence goes on from CM052539.1 coordinate 20,424,601, forward strand.
ACCCAATGTTTTCAGTGGACAGTCTGTTCTTCCCATGTGTGGCACACCATGAAAAATGGCCCTTAGTGAGTTATGCCTCCCTCAGTCTGCCATCCCTTGCACACAGGATATTGCTACTACTCCTATCAAGAGGTTCACTGTATTTCCTGACACCTGAATTTGAATGGATCTTGTGCCTTGCTTTGACCAATAAAATATTGTAGAAGTGACAGTCTGGGACTTTAGAGCCCAGACCTGAAGAGATACTGCAGTTGCAATTTCTGCTTTACTCATCTGGAGCTCAGCCACATCTAAAGAAGTGGAGAGAGAGAGTGACAGGGAGAGAGAAAGAGACAGAGAGAAAGACAGTGAGGGAGACAGAGACAGAGACAGAAACAAAGAGAGAAAGGAAATATGGAGGATAAATAGCTGAATCCAACCACCATTAAGGCTTAAATCTGTGCGTGGTGATATTTGGATCCCCAGTCCCTGCCCAAATATACCAGCTGACATAATGTGGAGGAGACCCGCCATTCCCGCTGATTCTTGTCTACATTCCTAACCCATAAAAGTGCCAGTGATGTCATGATTATTATTTTAAGCCACTAAACTTTAGAGTAATCATTCAGAGCAACAGATAAAGTTATCCATCATGTAAAAATGTAACTTTACATCACATTTTTTTCTTTAAAAATTAGTATCAGATATTTTATTTTTTCACTTTTTATTAAATCATGTTTTATTTTTATTGTATTACAGTTGTCCCAGTTTTTAACCCTTTGCCCTTCTCTATCCATCCCCCCCCCCTGTTCCCACAGTCAATCCCCACATTATTGTCCATGTCTGTGGGTCACTCATACATGTTCTTTGTCTAGACCCTTCCCCTTCTTTGCACCATTATTCCCCTCCTCCACCCCATGGCTGGCAATACTCTTTTATATGGCTATAACATTAAAATGAACATTAATTCTCTTCTGATGGATATTTAAGCTGTTTTATTTCTTTTTTAACTATAACTAGAATAAATGTAGTTTAAATGGTTTTGCACACTTATCTAATTATCTTATTAGACAATTAAAAAAATAAGTAAACTGCTATATATCAGTTAAATGTTTTCTAAACGTATAGTACTAATCTAAACTATCAGGAGTAATACATGGAAATACTAGTACTGATAATAATTCACAGTAAAGTAGTTTTTAAAGAATATTGTAAGGAAGGAAACGAAATGAAGAAAAGAATATCAACATTGCTTCAGAGTCACCCAGCTTTTATTATTTCATCTATCTAAGAAATGTAATTATGGAGTTGTGTCTAATTTTGTGTATTTCTTCCAAATTTTTGAAAAGCCTTGTTCTTAGCTGTGCAGTTCTGCTTATCTGGAATTTCAGAGGTACACAATAAGCATCATGTCTAGTAACTGTAGTGCCTCACCTTTGACACAGCACTGTGTTTGTTCATTCTTTCATCCTTTAGCAAATGTTTATTAATCACCTACTATGTGCTAGTTTCCATTAATATAATAGTAAACAAAAAGACACATTGCATAATCTCCTGGAACATACATTTGGACAAGACTGAGAAACTGATAAAAATGAATTTAAAATTATAAATTGCAACAAGTGAGAGAAAGGCAATAAGCAAAGTGCTCTGATTTAAGAAGGGAGAAGAGCCTAAAAATGATAGGCAGGAGGCTCACTCTGGGGAAATTACATTAAAACCAAGACCTAAAATGTGAGCAGTAGCCATCTACACCAAATCCTGCAGGACACTTGGTCCTGCCTAAAATGTTCACGAAGACACTTTAATTTATGCCTAAAGGTCCTTGGTAGTTGGTCTTGTCCAAAATGTCCATAAACATATTTGGTCTTCACCAAATCCACAAATGGTCCTTTATGTTGGTCCAAAATGTCGACACTTAAGCAAATATGCCTGTGTTCAAATAGCCCATAACCTTTATAAATTTTGGGTTTATAGGATTAATACATTAAAAGACTATCATGTTTTCTTGGTCCAATAATTGTACTGCAGGTGTATCGCCAAAATAACCCTTCATGTCCTAGGAGCCTCAGATGGACGGGTTTGGGTTCTAATCTTTCAGGTGAGCAGGAATTCTGTTTAGTGTGGACCAAATGTTTCCATGTACATACTGGACACTAACAATACCAAATAAACAAGAAAGAGCTTTTCGAGCAGAGAGAACAGCAAATGCAGTAGCCTTGAATCAGGAAAGAAAATAAAAGAATGTAGTGAAGTACAACAGTGACTAGGTAAGAGATAGTATAGGAGATGCATGATATAAGCTTTGAAGGTGCTGGAAAAGCACTTGATCTTCTTGTGAGTGTAGTGGGAAGCCACTGAATTTTTTTAGTGGTTCTTTGGCATTAGCAGATTCATGTTTTTAAAATTTCTTGATAAGTACATCTGTCTTTTCAGCCTTTTTGGGGGGCTGTCATATGGCTCAGGTGACAATTCAAGTTCAAGCTTTTAATCTCTTTTCAAATAATACCTTATTAATTTCTTTATCAATTTTCTTCAAATAGTAGGTATCCAGAAAACAAATACTTGTTTTCCATATCCTATTCCATCAGTCAGCTTGATATGTCATTATGGCACTCTGTCCGTGAATTAGTATATTGAACAAAGGATTTTATTGTTATCAATACCATAGGTTCAAAATTTTGATTAAATATTTGCTATGCACAATTTTATTTTCTTACCCCATTTTAGCATATATCTTTTCATCCATTAAATATTACTATCTCTTTTTTTAAATTATATATATATGTTGTTTTCAGAAGGTCTGAGTTTTAAGAGAAATCATATATAAGGAAACTTTTCTTATTATTTTTTCTTATGTTACTTGTCCCATCTTTCCATACTTTAATCATTATGTATGAGGAGGGACAAAAGATTATTTACAGCCATAGTAAGTAGAAATTTTAAATACATTTCTATTCATTATTTTAAGTAGGGTAGTCAGGCTCCTTTGGAGTATTTCCACCTGACCACTGAAATCTAGTTTTCTACACTCAGTGCAAATATCTTCCATTTTATAAGGCCCTTCTTGCTATTCTTACAAAAACAAACAAACAGAAAATGTTGGTCTCCCACTATAAATTTAGTATTAACAGATGGTTACTAGACTTAATGTGGTGAGTACATGGTAAGATAAATATGAGAGAATGTCAAATCACTACATTGTATACTTGAAACTAATATAATATGGTATGTCAACTGTACTTTATTGTTTAAAAAGATGAATTTCAAAGAAGTTGTGTTCAACAAAGGAATGTGAAAAACAGATAATGTCTGAGGGCAGCTCAACAAAAAAACCATTTAGCGAACAACTGATAATGGAGAAAAAAATGGAATAATCATGGCTAAGAGAGTTACTTAAATACAGTCTGAAGGCCATTTAGGAAAAGAGGAGGCTATGCACATCCTGTGCATGAGTTCTCAGAGATTCTATTAAGTTGTTAATCTGTTGCGAAATACAGCTCAAGACTGACTTATAACATCTTGGAACACCAAGTGCTGTATAGTAAGATAAGTGTTTGACTTCCATGTGTGTTTGAAAAAAATGTGAATTTTAGCTTCTTTGGGATGAAAAGATTATATATATATATATATGTATTGCTGATATTTATATCAGCAATATTTTCACCAATATATCCTGTAGAGCAAGGGAAATGAAGGAAAGAATAAACAAATGGGACTTCATCAAAATAAAAAGTTTCTTTCTGCACAACTAAAAAAAATCATCAAAATGAAAGGGAACCAACCATATGGGAAGATATATTTGCCAGTGATACCTCAGACAAGGGTCTGATCTCCAAAATATACACAGAACCCACACGACTCCACACCTGGAGGACAAACAATCCAATTAAAAAGTGGGCAAAGGATCTGAACAGACACTTCTTCCAAGGAGAACATACAGAGGGCCCAGAGACATATGAAAGGATTTCCAGCATCACTAAGCATCAGAAAGATACAAATTAAAACCGCAATGAGGTACCACTTTACACTGGTCAGAGTAACCATCATAAACACATCAACAAACAACAAGTGCTTGAGAGGATGTGGAGAAAAGGGAACCCTAGTGCACTGTTGGTGGGATTGCAGACTGGTGTAGCCACTGGGGAAAACAGTATGGCATTTCCTCAGAAAACTAAAAATGGACCTGCCCTTTGATCCAGCAATTCCACTGCTGAGATTATACCCCAAGAACCCTGAAACACCAAATTCAAAAGAACCTATGCACCACAATGTTCATAACAGCAGAATTTACAATAGCCAAGTGCTGGAAACAGCCTAAGTGCCCATCAGTAAATGAGTAGATCAAAAAACAGTGGTACATTTAGTCAATGGAATACTATGTGGCAGAAAGAAAGAAGGAATTCCTATCCTTCATGACAGCATGGATGGAACTGGAGAGCATTGTGCTAAGTTAAATAAGCCAGGTGGTAAAAGACAAATACCATATGATTTCACCTATAAGTGGAACCTAATCAGGGCAAAATACACAATGAGATGTAAGAGAACACAAAGAGGCAATTTAATGCACTGAGAAATCAAATTTATAAACAACGTGAGCACTTTACCAAGGAGACTGAAACTTTAAAAAAGATCCAAATAGAAATTTTGGAGATGAAGAACTCAATAAAAGAGATCAGAAATGCACTAGCAAGCACAGGAAATAGAGGCAGCCAGATGGAGGAAATAATTGGTGACATGAAAGATAGAAATCTAGAAATGAATCGGAGGAAAGAAGAGACTTAGTAAGCATAAAAAATGAAAGAGCTCTATGAGAACTGTTTGACTACCTCAGAGAAAAACAATATAAGAATAATAAGCATATCAGAAGAAGAGAGGGAGAAAGGAATGGAGACCCTATGCAAACAAATAGTTGATGAGAACTTTTTTTTATTTAAATTTTTTATTTTAGTTTATTCAGTACAGTTTCTACCCTTTATTCCCATTCCAGCCCACCCACCCATTCCTCCCCTCCTCCCTCCCCTTTCCAACACCCCTAGTTTTGTCCATGTGTCCTCTATATTTGTTCCTGTAAACCCTTCCCTTCTCCCCTGAAATTCCCTCCCCTCTCCCCTCTGGTCACTGACAACTCTATTTCAGTGTCTTATGTTATATTTTACTTGTTTCTTTGTTTTGTTGTTTAGGTTCCTGTTAAAGGTGAGATCATATGGTATTTGTCTTTCACTGCCTGGCTTATTTCGCTTAGCATAATGCTTTCCAACTCCATCCATGCTGTTGCAAAGGGTTGATGAGAACTTATCAAACGTACGGAAAGAGGTCGATCCTCAAATCCAAGAAGAAAACAGAACACTAGTTACCTCAATTCAAAGAGGCCTTCTGCAAGGCACACTGTATTAAAACTGTCAAAAATTAATGACAAAGAAAGAATTCTCAATGTCAATTGGTATGTAAGGTCAAACAACACAGATTTTATGTGTGGCTAGAAAGCATTCTTAAAATTTTGGTTCAGATATTTTCATGTTACCATAAAATATTTAATCACATTTTTCCCAATTCTCTTTGATCTAACCTGAGAAAGAATTATTAAATTGTAAAAAAAAGAATAAAGTAGGTATGTTTTCTAATATGAACTGCAACAATAATTTCTGACTTGAAGGTACTATTTATTTGGTAGGTTCAAATAAAATAAAGTGGCAAGTGTTTAAGACTCACTACAGTCCCTAAATCATGGGTTGGTGTATTTAAATCATTTTAGCTTCATTCTCTGCCTTCTTCACAATAGTTTGAGTATAAATAACCTTGTTGAAATAATTTTAAAAGATTTTCCTTTTAGATTTAGAATTAGGATCTTATATATTCTGAGGTTGTAATTTAATACACCCAATAATACCATGTTGTTTTCTAAGATTTTTTGGTACATTATCTTTACTCACCCTCTTTAAGGTTGCCAGAGACATCCTCAAAAATATCAGGGTACTGGCAATTATTTAGATAAGGGTAAGGGAGGGAGACAATCTTTCCATTATAAACTACCTCTGACATCTAGTAAACAATCTTTGAAGAAATTATAAATATTGGGCAATTTTTTCATATCTTGAGTGCATTCTTGGCACTGAATGACTATGTAGATTATATCTAACATCTCCTCCAGTAATGGTGGTGTTACTTAGCCGGCAATGCTAAGTAAAAGTGAAACTAAATCTTGAAAAGTTTTAAGTTGTGGTTAATCCTTCTCCCTTATTAATTAAGATAGATAAAGTAAATCTGAATTAAAAGCACAAAATACTCAATTGCAAATCTTAATTTTGAAGTACTAATTTTCTTTTATGGAGTTATCTAAAAATAAGATTTTTTCCCCTTGAATGATGAAACTGCAAAGCAGTCTTACCTTGCTTTTTTGCACCAGTGTCTTGGCTGCTGATAGCATTTTCTGGCACCGGCACGTCATCTAAGGCGATGCTTTGTGTCATAGCCTCCAAAACCTCTCTTCAAAGTTTTCGCTTTAAAGCAAAGATGTTATAGTTGTTTTCACAACACGGTTTCAAACTATGGTCACACTACTTTTATAAAGGAAAATAGGCTTTTAAATGCTATTTCTTAAAACGAAAGTAATCAATCACATGACTATGAGTCATACTATTGTACTACTGTGGAAAAAAACAGGAAATTTTCTTTAAAATATAGTCGTCTTCTTCTTTCTTAGAAAAAAATCATAGATACAAATCGTATGATGATAACAAGAGGGATAGATAGGTAGAGAAAGGTAGGAGAGGGTAAAAGGGGGATAAATGCTGATGGATGGAGGCTTGACTAAGCGTGGCAGAACACACAATAGTTTAGTGATAATATAGAACTGTATACATGAAACCTATAAATTTTATTAATCAATGTCATCCCAATAAATTCAATTTAAAAAGAATCATTTTGAAAATAAAAAAGAGACTTGCAGAAAACCCAAGTGTCCTTCTGTAGAGGATTGGAAAAAGAAGATAATGACACCGCGTACTAAGGAAAACTACGGAGCCATAAAATGAAATACTGCCGTTGGCAACAGCATGGATGGACCTTGAGAATATTATGCTAAAGAAAATAAGTCGGTGAGAAAGAGCTAAGAACCACACAATTTCAATCGTAGGTGGGATTTAAAACTGAAACTCATAGACACAGACAGTGGTATGACGGTTATTAGAGGGAATGGGTTAGGGGGTGAGTAAAGGGTGAAGGGAGCCAAACATATAGTGACAACATGATTTTTCTTTGGGTGGTGGGTACACAATGCAATATGCAGATCACATATCATAGAAATGCACACCTGAAAGCCATGTGACCCTACTGACCAGTGTCACCCCAATACATTAAATAAAAAAAACTGAAAAAGGAATAATAAGAAAATCATATATTCTTTCTTTTGCTTTTCAGGAAGCATTCTATTGTTGCTCCAAGTTTAAGAATTTTCACTGACAGAAAATCAACACTTGCAGAAAGCATCCCGCATAACCTTGCTCAGCTTCTAAATCTTAGTTTTTTCTACTTTTCAACATATTTTTCTCCAGTATGGATAGTCCTAACATTACCATAGGTAGTGGGCTGATCATTGATAAGAAAAGGAAGCAAAGGGAACTGGACATTGAACATTATGAACTGCGGGCATAAGCCCACTTGCTTCACCAGGTGGTTATAGCATCACACCCCAGGGAATCATAGCATTGATTGGCCAAGAAGAATTAACACTGCTCTCTTCTCCCTCCTCAGTACCAGATTGTTGAACTGTGCAAAGGTAGGTGCTTAAACATAGATGCCCGTCAGTCTAACTACGGGTGGTGGACCTATATCAAAACCCTTAGAAAACTTGGGAATTTCACTGGTTATTTTGAAAAAGCACCTGGTCCGTTCCAAACCCAAGCTAGGGAAACAAAGAAGCTCTCTCTGTCTCTCACCCACCAGATAGCGCATGTGCCCCATGCATTGCCAGGTTCTCTCTCACTCCGGAACTTGTAACCATGTGGCTCAAGCAGCTTTGGGGGCCCACAGCAGGCTGTGTGAGCTTCAGCAAGATTAAGCTTTAATGTGAAGCAAAAACTCTGGATACTGGCTCTTGTGTTGGCCTTGCTGAGGACATGGTTGAACTTTTACCTTGGGGGGGATGGACAGAAAGAGGACACAAAGACAGTCTTCGCTCAAATAAACCTTCTTGCCACACCACAGTATCCCATGCATGTGTCCTTGGAATGCTTTCCTTGCAATCCCACGGCAGAACTTGATTTCCACCAACAACATTTGGTGGGCCAACAGGAGTGAGAGAAGCTGTGGCGTGCGATAAGAAAACCTGCTTTTCTCCATGTTACATTCTCTCTGTTCCAGCCTGCACCGTTCAGACTATGTCTTAGGAATGCCCTGTCCTGCACGTAAAATGGCCCCAGTGCTGTGAGTCCCTGTGGGGTAATGGGCAGATGCATGTCAGGAGACCCCAAAATGTGGGGAGTGGGCACACACCCACTGCTGCCTTGGATTTTACTCCTGGTGCACCAAAACCCAAGCATGCCCAGCTGTTCCATCCCCATCCTCTGTGGCAACCCCAACCTTGCTCGCAGAATGGGGAACCTCCCTCAGTCAATGCTGAGCCCAGTCAAGCTGTGAGCACCACAGGCACACAGCTCAGCTCTTCTTTTGCCTTTCAATGCCATCTCTGTGCCCCTCAGACTGCACAGGCTCTGTGTCTCCTGGGGCTCAGCACCCCGGCCCTGCCATCTCCTCAGCTCTGGGGTCCGCTGCCCAGAACGAGACTTGGGAATTCCTCTCCTTCCTTGGGAATTCCTTGTCTTTCGACAGTGTCAGTCACTGGTGCCCCTTGTCCCACAGGCTTAGGCCAAAGCTCCGTGGGTGTCTGCCTCTGTGCAACCTGGGTCTGCGTGCCATGGAGGGAGAGGCAGCAAAGAAAGCTGGCCAAGACCCATGGTCCAGCAACTAGCATCCACGTGTTGCTAAGGCAGCTGGAGCCACAGCTGTGTTCTGCTCATTGGTCACCGCAGCCATGTAGTATGGAGCCTGGTAAATCTCAGCTTCTCCTGCAAATGTAGCTGCTTGTCTGTGCCTTTGGGGCACCAAATTCTTAGTCCTCACTTAATGCTTCTACAGATATACAATAAGTAAAATGCCTTGGATGCAATTACTCACAGAAAATGGCTACCTCAACTTACCAGGCCTCCTATAGGACAGAAGCTGCTAGAATTTGCCCAACTGGTTAAGGTCAGTTAGGAGAGGAGATTTCTACCCAAGGCAGTGGAGGTACTAGGCATCCCTTACAAGTACTAGTGTAGAAACCTCCAAAAATGTCAGAGCCCATCAGAATCACTCGTGTGGAGTTAAATAAATCCAATTAAGCAGTGCTTGCTCACCACTGACTTTTAATAATGCTCTACATAAGGCAATACCTAGACAATTGTATTGCCACTTGGGGAAAACCCTTACCCCCAGTGTGGGAGGGACAAGGCAGAGGCTATGGGAGGGACCCAATAGCTGGCACAGGTGGGTTCAGGCTGTGGAACAGCTATAGCCAGCAAAGAGGTCACAGGCCATCCCTAGCTTTTGTCTGACCAAGGCTAGGGAGCATGGAGAATGCTCATGTCTCCCTCAAAAAGCCAGTATCTCCCTCTTTTATGAGAATAAAAGCCCCCACCCCCAGGATGAATGTTTTCTTACCCTCTTTTGTGAGGATGAAAGTTTTCTCTCCCCAAAGACAGTAAGCAATATAATCTCTATCTACAATGCCGCAAGAGACCCCTTCTAGAGTGCTCTCCACCTGAACGGCTTATGTATAATTGGCTTTGTGAAACCAAAGTCTGATTTTAAAATGCAAATAAGTAGTCTCCAAAAACTCTTATCTGAGTCATCTTTTTAAAATGCAAATTCCTGGAAGATAAATTTTATCAAGAGTGAAAAAACCTTAGCCATCTGAGAAAATCAATTTAACTTAGTTTACCTATAACCTTCTAAACCAGTGAACTTTGTGCTATAATACCTATCTCCTGAAAATTTGTCTCTCAAAAGTGTGAATGTATTTACCAGTAGAGGAGTATATATTTCTAAAAATTATGAAATGTGTTTGCCAATCTAAAGAATGCCAATTGCCTCAATTTTTTTTTTTGCTTTCTATTTTTCATCCTAGCTGATCCCTCCAGATTTGGCAGTTTTTAATGAGTGAGTCATGGCAATAAATTTCTTTACATAAATCCAATTAGATTAGTTTCCAATTGTGGTTTTTATAATCAAGACTTGACTGAAATGTCATGCCTAAACATTGGATGTGAGGGGAGATAACGTCTCTTTTGTGGTCATGTCGTTTTGGATTTTCACTTAATTGGAATGCTTTACATCAGGATTCATAATTGAAGCAGCCATTTATGGTTCTTTCAAGATCTGTACTATAGTGTCAATAATTCCTTTCCTACTTGTTCCAGTTTATTCTGTTTAGATGCAGCAGAATAATGAGCAGTGGCATAGTGACTTTCCATACCATTTACCTGAACAGGGGTCTTACAAACTTGGCAACAGCCTGACCACAGATGTAATGAAGCCTCCCACCGGCCAGAAGAGCCTGGACATCGCAGGGAGTCCATGTTCTTCCAGGTGGCTATTGGAACTTATATATTCTTATCTCTCAGTAAAGAATCCACATCTGAACCACAGAGCAAAACATATTCAAAGAGAAAAGTTTTCAATTCCCCCAAGAATGGTACATAACTACTGTTTTTCCAGAACCACAGGAAAGAAAAATGCTAATTAATTAAAAGGCATGTTTTAGACTTTATCGCTTCATCATCATGTGTTAAGAAAGTCCATCTAAAAGGTGTTGAAAGCAAAAAACAGAAAGCTATGCTTTAAACTGGCTGCAGATACAAGGACAAAAATCACTTTTTCTTTCAAACATAAACATCATGTGAACACACACGTATGCACGCACTCACATCACAAAGAGGAAAAGAAAAAGGTAGTTAAAAATATTCAGAATGTTGCCCTGGCTGGTGTAGCTTAGTGGATTAAGCGCGGGCCTGTGAACCAAGAGATCACGGTTCGATTCCCAGTCAGGGCACATGCCTGGGTTGCAGGCCAGTTCCCAGCAGGGAATGCACAGGAAGCAACCATACATTGATATTTCTCTCCCTCTCTCCTTCCCTTCCCCTCTAAAGATAAATAAATAAATCTTTAAAAAAAATTCAGAATGTTAACATGAATATTCAAGATGGTAATGTTATGCTAGTGTTAAGTTATCAGGACACAATTTTCTTTTCAAATCTGTCCTCATCAGAATTTTCAAATTATTTCTTATGAGAAAGCATCCACCCATGTAATATGAAAAATAGAGACATTTACTGAAGAAGATACAAGCCTCAGGACCTCACATAATCCTTCCAGTCACCATCAGCTACCCTATCATATTTCTCTGATGGTCTGAAATCTCTTCCCTTTCAAAGGTGATTTTAGTTTGGGGAAAAGTCAGAAGCCTCAGGGTGCTAAATCTGGGCTGTAAGGGTTCTGAGTCACCTAGGTGATTTGATGTTTCACCAAAAATAACTGCATGAGATGTGATGCATGAGTGGGCATGTTATTGTGATGAAGCTGGATTTCACCAGTTTCCCATAGCTACTGCCTTCTCAATCATCTGAATAGTTTCCATGGAGTAATGTTTAAGTTTAACACAAAATTTGATGCAAATTTTTTGCTCTACTTGCTCAGTCATTTTGAATGTGATGGGCAGCATCACATTCACTCAACAGCATCTACAGCCCATACTGACTAGTACAGTGAAGTCATTATTGTCCTTGGCTGCCAGGTTACATTTATGTCATGACGTCATTCTTGTTATATTAACAATGGCTGGACTTTTTCTGGACAGACCTCATATATGTAAAAGGGAGGAAGCTAAAGGGTATAGCTGATTCTCACAAGCTGCTTCAAGAGTAATACAGCGTTTGTTCTGACTGGAATGCTCTGAGGGGAAAAGGAAATGAGAAAAGAAGAAAGGAGAGTACAAAACAATAAAAAAAAAGAAAATGTGAAGAGAAGGAAAAGTTCAGGATTAAACTCTTTTGGGTGGCTGCAAATATATTCCTCTGGTCAATTCTGTCATCACCCAAAACAAAATTATGCAAGGTAAAATACAGAAGGAAAAGACAAGTTACAGAATTGTTACTCCTGTCTGGAGAAAGAAAGAAGATTAAATGTCTGGGGAAAAATAAAACATATTCTACCTGTGTCATCGCCAAAAAAATTCTATTCATAGAACTACTAAGCATGAATAATTAGGAAAATATAGAGATTTCATTACCATGGTTGAGGGAAATTTGTTTTTGTTGCTAAGGGAAGATAGTAAAAAAAATTGATTGGAGATATAAAACATTTTCATCACTTAAAAATGTCCCCTGATGTACCTTTGCAGTTCCTTCCCCTACCTTTGGAACCAGACAGCCATTAACCCACTATCAATATAGATACGCTTTGCTGGTTTTAGAATTTTACATAAATGAAGCCACATAACATGCACTTTTGTGAGTCTGGTGTCTTTTGCTCAGCATAATGTTTTTGAGTTTCATCCATCTTCTTGCAGAGACCAACAGTTCATTCATTTTATTAATTAGTAGTATTTTATTATATGGATATAAAATAATTTCTTTACTCATTACCCCCATGGGTTGTTTCCAATTTTTGGCCATCATAAATAAAACCAGCAAAAATATTTATGTTGAAGTCTTTCTCCGGACATTTATTTTCTAATCTTTGAAGAAATACCTAGGAGTGGAATTATTAGGTCATATAGAAAATTTATGTTTGTGTCCCCCCTCTATTTTTGTGATAACAACACTTAACACGCAATCTGGTAATGGATGTGTCTATTGTCTTGATGGTGGTGTTGGTATCATGGGTGTTTGCATATGTCCAAACTCATTAAATTGCACACATTAAATATGTTCTGTGTTTTGTATATAAATTATATTTAAATAAAGCTACATTTAAAAAGAAAATATATGTTTAATTTTATAAACAAATAACATTTTCCAAAGAGGTTGTACCATTCCCATCATTAATGTAGAATAGTTCCTGTTGCTCCACTTCAACCGCAGTATTTGATATGGTAAGTCTTAAATTTTAACCGTTCAAGTAGGTAAATGATGATGTCTAAATGTAGTGTTAATTTGCATAGTTCTAACAATCTGTCGAACATTTTCTCATGAGCTTATGGCAATTAATATATGTATTTTTTGAAACCCTTTATTTAAATATTTTGCCAATTTCATAGGATTATTTGTCTTCTTGAGTTATAAGATATATAGAGACACATAGTTATATCTATATATGTATATGGTGAGTTGTAAGATAATGTATAAATAATTTGGAAACAATCCTTTTGTCAGATATATGTATTATAAATACTTTCCATCATTTGCAGTGTGTCTTTTTGTAAAATTTCATAAAACAGGAACCTATCATAAAATTTCATAAAGCAAGAGCCTATCTCTTTAGGCTTGCCCAGGTCTATGTCAGTTCTCTTGATCTTTGCCATATTCTACTGAGAACTAGATCATCTTGACATATCTCAGAATATGATATAGTTTAGACTTTATTACGCAGAATAGATTCATTACATTGATGACATTATGCTAATTGTACCTGGTGAAGAATAATCGGTAAACATTCTGCAACTTTAGTATATTTGCTTACCAGCAAGAACCAGATCTTTTGTGGTCAATTTGACCCATTAAACCCTAAGATTTGACTTGAACAGCAACATTCTATTGTAAACTCAAAAGGGGAATATTGTAGGCTAAGCCTGAGCAGTTCCAAAAACGCACATAAACTGCATGAGCAGATGGCTCAGACTCCCAAGGTATATTTCTTTTTTAATTTTCTCTCTTCACCCCAACCATGTATATGGCCTTGAGGCAGGAGAGGAAAGTGTTGGAAAGGGTTCCTTATGATCACGCAGTGGAGAAATAAAAAGAAAAGTTTTATCACTGGGTATGTGTAGGGAACTGGTTTGTTTGAAAATGGTGAAGGTGACTCAGCCCTGCATCAGAGAGCCGACAGCAGCGAAGTGGTGGGCAGGAGCCAGAAACCTCAGACAGGCTTTCCCATGGGAACCAGGCCCAGAAAATGCATCTAGACTGTCTTGGCTTGCTCTTGCTTAAAGTCCCTCACCCTGGTCTGAAATAGTAGATGTTTATTGCCTTTCTTCAAGGTAATTTCCAAAGCCTGTATGAATTTTCCCAAGCATGGAGCATAATCAGCTCTCCACATTTCCCTTCTACATTTGTTATTTTTGTTGCCTTGATTGTGCCTAAAATGTAGACAACAACATTCTGTGTAATAGATAATAAGACCCGAGAAAACAATAAAAGCTTGTCCGGGCAAGGGTTGGGGTGCTCTCCCCTTGAGAGAAGCAGCCAAGCCATAGGACTCTCATCTTAAGAGAGTACCTGTGCCATCCCTTTTTCTCCACAGGACTTCTGTAGTCTGTGTGCATTTGTTCATCAGCCACAACACCCAGACTCTGCAGGTCTGAGTCTGCAACAGATATGAAATGTATGACAGCTAGAAGTAGATACTATATTATAGTCTCATTCAGGGGGTGGCCTTGAAAGACAGAAGTGGAGTTAAATCTTTGCATTAAGCAGAAATTTGGGTGATATATCTGGTTGTCCATCTGGCAGGAAAGAAGAGCACCCAGAGATATAAATCTAAAATGACTCACAGTCAGAGATTAACAGGTTCAGTGACTGGTCAAGAAGTCAAAAAGAACAAAATTAGAAAACTAGTGACAGAGAGATTTGGGGGAGAAGTATGTATAGGGATTTGTGAAGAAGTTAATTCCCATATAAATACCCACAATTGTTAACCACAGTTGAGGAGGAGACTTTCAATAATCAGACGGATACAATGATATGTACTGTGTGCATCAGGAAGCCTCTTCCTCCAGGCACTCTGATGTTTGATTAATGAACCGATACAGAACCAGTTCATGCAGCTAAAATGAATCCTATGCATGGGACCAACAAAGTTGTCTTGTACTACCCGAGGCCACCCTGGAACTAATGAGTGCTCAATCTGTCAAACGCCATGGGCAAATCTGGGTCCCAGGTGAGATACCAATTCTGGGCGGGACAGCAGGATGGCTAGGTGACAGGATTACATTGGCACTGTCACACTGAAGAAGGAAATACTAGGCTTTAACAAGGTAGACTCTTAATCAAATAATGAATTTGACTTCCTGCCCACAGTTCTTCCTCAGCACCATAGTGCATAGGCGCAAGGACTCACAGTGTGCTGGATCCCTCTCTCCTGTATTCAACTTACTGTTGTCTCTGTACCAATCATTCCTTGAGTCACCTCAAACCACCATAGCCATGCCTCTCTCAGGGGGTTTGCACAATTATTTAAATTACTGTTATGACAATTGGCTTAACGCAGGTCTGATGTTACCTTTCCTTGTGCCTTCATTATATGCTCCACGCCACTGGCTTGTGACTTACTGAAAAGTGACATTTTACTCTTTGTGTATGCATGCATAACACTGAAGTATGATAAAGACAATATCCTTTAAAATCTTCATTCTTGTCTAGCCAAGCACTGGTATTACTTGTTGGTATTTATGTATTTTTTCTTTTGTCTCACTAGAATATAAAAGATAGAAAATATGTTTGTCCTCTTCACTTTTATGTTCCTGTACACTGCACACAAGTGGCTGCTACACAGTAAGTACCCAATACATATTTGTTGAAAAGGATGAAACAAAAGAGCCACTTTCATCTTGCAGTGTAGAGAATTTTAGCCAGAAATTAACATGTCCACCCATTTTCATTCACCAACACATCCTGTGTGGTTTTAGACTATTTTCGGACTTCCTTTTAGCTTTTGGTACATTGTGCAAGGAGAAATATCCAAGGCTGAAACTCTTCTCCACTTTCTTGTGCTATTTTCTGGGTAGTGTCCCCGGGAAACGTTCGAGGAGATGGAGGCTGAAGATGGTACATGGTGCTGATGGCCAAAACTCATGTCAAATCCCGGCAGAGCTCTAAAGGTAGGAATATTGTTATCCCTCAGCCAGGCTCCAGGTTAAAATTGCATTATTCTCTCAGGAAAAAACAATGATCTTTGAATAATTTCGAAGTGTTAAATTTAGCTTTATTTTGTGATTTTAAAAAATTGGTCATAAGCTAAGTTTATTTAGACTCATGTAAGCATCAACAATCAACCAAAAGAAGCAGTACTTTTGCAGCCATGGGGCCAGGGAAATGCCAATAGATAGTGTACAATCTCCTCAATGTGGTATAATAAGAATATAAAGGTAATTTCAAGTAAAGAGTCAAAGTTAGCATTCTTACAAAAAATTATTCCTCCTACAAAACACAAGATTCTTAAAAGCAACTGTATGGGATGGTATCTGTGGAAGATGCCTGTGGTACTCGGAAGAAAAGATCTCGTGATGATGGTGGGAGTAGCAAAGGTCCCCTGGTGTTTTACAACTTACGAAAGCATTTTTGTATATACGTATTGTATTTCATTAATCTTCCGAAAGGAGCCATGCAGTGGCAGCATAGTCTATTGGGGATGAGAAAGGAGAAAATAAACGAGAACATCAATCTTTGCTGTTTAGGACTGTTGTATCTGGTCAAGGTTGTTTTGCTTTCAAGCTGTTACAGGTTTTATAGGCAAGTTTGATATACAACATGTGTTTTCTAAATCCAGTAGGCTTACAATACATTTTTTTTAGATCTGTTAAAATAGTCAGGATAGAAACTGGATGACATGGCCCAGAAATTTTGGAATTGCTGGGAATAACCACAGCTCTGCCATGTGCACTTCTGCTGCACATCTTCATGTATTATCCCAGTTTCCATCCATCAAATTCAAAATTTCTCCCATAAACATGATACTATTGTCATCATCTGCAGACCCAAGGTCTTTTCATAGTCTCAATAATAGGAAACTAACACTTCCTTTTTCACTAGTAACTTATTTAGTGAAAACTAGGACCATTGGACTTGAATTGAATTGGACTCTAAACCCCACAGATGTAGTGGTTAAATTATTAACTTTTTAAAAAGTTTATAAACCACCATGTAATAGACAGGTGAGTAAAAATATATAAAATTTGAAGGTAGGTACATAAAGTAGAGGCTAACAGCCTTTTAAATTATTAGTGAAAGAGGAATAGGGCTAGGAACATGAATTAGGCCTGCAATTAAGCAACAATTACACTTCTGTAAACATGCTTTTGCCTGCCACAAATTTGTTGCTAAGCTTCTTTGTAATTGATGAATAAAGGTAATCCAACCAATTATTGGGCACACTTTGTAAGATAGTTACACCTGTTGTTTAAGATGGATATAAAACCTACCTTGGGAATAGACTAAAAATGTTAACCACACAAGAGTAGAAGTGAAGCAAGATCAGAAAAGCATAAGAACTAAAGTAAAAACCAATGTCTAGGTCAGGGAAAATGTCAGAGAAAACTAGCAAGTCTGAGGTCAAAGCTGAGGATAGAGAAAAGGGGAAATAAAACCTACAGCCTTGAGTCAACCAAACAAATACTGGTAGTTCCTGAATGCATAAAAGAGCTGGCTTGTGGGAGAGTTTGCAAAAATACTTTTAGCATTAATGGAACATGCAAAAGGAGATCTTCATAGGAGGTTGGACAGTGGAAGTTGAAAAGAGAGCTGAGATTTTAGAGATGAATTTGGAGATTTGATCTGTGTAAAACATGTAAAACCATGAGGTGGGATTAGCAACTTGAGCATTATTTAGAGAGTAAAATAGGGACTGCTATTCTCATAGTACCTGTTATTTTTCTCACTAGCACTTATCACAATTATATATTTCCTCAATATAATAAAAATATAATTATAGAAAAAAGGTAGATATAATGAATCTTGTTACTAAATCCAGAAAGAAAAAATTTTCCATCACATAACATACAATAATACAAGTAGTGTTCTGGCAGCAGTGATGATGATGTTTCATAGAGCAGTTTCATAGTATTGCCCATGGACGCCAATGGCATGGAGTCCAGCAGTTCTGGAATGGGCCAGTGCAGGAATGCAAGGGTCTCACCCACTGTAGCTTAAGTAAAAGAATATTAATTGTTAATTTATAGCTATAATATGCTTTGGCAATGAGTTAAAACTTTTTCTTCTTGGTGCGTATGGGATCAGTTAACTTCAGATAAATATGCTTGGAATAGGTATTCCCTCGTAACTTGCAGAAGTACATTTTGAGGGTTTTTAGCTAAATAGAGGTCTTCTCACTTTTGTTTGAGTAAAGAAATATCTACAGGCAAGAAAAAAATAGAAACACACTTTGGATTTATTTTGTAATAAAGACAATTGGGTAAATTTCAAAACTTTTACAATATACAGCACATCCTATAACTATGTATTATAAAGAGATGCACTAAGTCCATAAAAATCAATGAAAATTAATTGAAATAAAACATCCAGATTTGAGAAGGAGCACTCTTTCATTGTGACTGAGAACAATAATTTTCAACCTTTTTTCATCTCATAGCACACATAAAATAATTACTAAAATTCTGCAGAACACCAAAAATATAGTTTTTCCTCATCTGATCAAAAACAGGCATAATTTGATTCATTCACAGTGAATGGTTATTGTTGTGTTGGCTGTTGTCATTTTTTTTGGTTTGACAATCTAAGGGAAAAGGGATCAGTGCCCCTAAGTAGTCAGGTATTGCATGTTTTAAAAATTCTTGTGGCACTCCAGCTGAAAATTGCTGACTTAGAACTATTTGTGAGCTGTACAACTACAGGGAGAAATTAAGTGCTTGTTTTTTTATAAACCAATAAAAACTGGGGAATATTGATCTGAGCATCAAATTACTTGATTTTCTCTTTGGGCACTAGCAAAACCAATTGGCTTGAATGTTTCCAAATTTAAATAATATTCCTATGATTACATTAAATATGTTCCTATGTCTCCAGTGCTTCCCCCATTTATTCCTCTTTAAAGAGGCCATTCCTGCTAACTCTGATCCAAAGTAGTACTATGGCAAAAGTTCAGTTCAAACAGCATTAATTGGAGATCTATGCTGCTTAAGCTGGCACTGATTCTTGTCCAAAAAGTCAAAGCCAGTGGTGCACTGTATATCATATCTGAAGGTGAGATAACGTGAATATTCCCAGTAGCATGACTGGTATGTAACAGGACTTCAATAAATGTTCCTTTCCTTCTTTTATATTTTTTACAGTGAGTCATTAAAATAAATAATACACATAACACATGTACACTTGACACTGAACAATCCAAAAATGAAATTAAGACAAACAATTCCATTTATAATATCATTATACAGTATTATCATATATTATGTATAATTTCTATTTTATATATACCATGTTTTTTGGACTATAAGATGCACCATTTCCTCCAACAAATTTGGGAGAAATAATGGTTGTTAATGCTGTTGTTGAGTTCTGTTTACATTTACATTGGTGAAATATTATCTTATTTATGTTATTAAATAGTTTACTACATTTTTTGCTTCAAAAAAATTTTTCCTATTTTCCTCCTCTAAAACCTAGGTGTGTCTTATGGTCTGAAAATATGGTAATATATGTGATATATAGAATATATGATATGTACACATTTATATATTATGAGTTATTATGTATTATTGCATATGTAATATATAAAATGAATCTTATATATTTATATTATATTTACATATTAGTATGTAACACATATAATACTATGCATTATATATTATGTATTTATATAATATATATTTAATTTAATTATTTTTATAGAGGGAGAAGGAAGGGAGAAAAAGAGGGAGAAAAACACCAGCGTGTGGTTGCCTTTTATGTGCTTCCTACTGGGGACCTGACCTGCAACCCAGGAATGTGCCCTGACTGGGAATTGAACATGTGACCCTTTGGTTCACAGGTTGGCTCTCAATCTACTGAGCCACACCAGCCAAGGCCTAATATATATTTAATTTAAGAACTAATTTTAAATAATCAAAAAATCACTGAATAACAAAGCAAGGCAAGAAAATGTTTTTAAAGTGATAATCACAGGAGTTCTAAAATTCATGAAAAAATCTCCACCTTTCAGATTTCGCCTTGTATCCATATTATGCTGCATTTTGCTGGTAGCTGGATGCATTGGGATCCTCATTTTTATGATGACAATGATTGGCCTGAACTTTTCAAGTGAGTATGGAGTTTTTATTTGTTTTTGCATTTTCTGAAGATAAATTGACCTTTAATTCCTCTTAATATTAAAATCAGGTCCACATTGTAGTCCAAAGTTGGTAAATTAAACTTTCCACTTGCATGTCATTACACAATCATTTTCACCTTAAGAAAAATTAAGAAACACTCAAATATAAAACACATATCTATTCTGCATGTTTTCTAAAAACTTCTAGTTAAAGATTGACTTATTATATTATTAAAAAATCAGTGATGTATTTTTACAGGCTATTGTGGACTCATTTGCATCACTTTGAAACATAATAATTTAAATGTATGAATGTGCTAGTTTTAACAAAAATGACCTGTTTGAAAACTATTTTAGGTAGACTACTGCACCTGTTTTTTCTCCCTGAAGTTGTATTTAATGTGTTTAATCTGTGTTCATTCTTCTGAAATAACCAGACCATTGTATGGTTCTATAGTTTTCTGTGTTTCTCGAAAATGTAGGACTAAAATGGTTATTGTCATATATAATGTCGACATGGAACATAACCTCTAAGTCAGATATCTAAATGTAGATGAACCCTAAAGCAAGTTCTCTATGGGAGACAAAGAAGTAAAGGGTCTATTTTATACTGGGCAATTATATTTGTTTTTATGTTTTTCCTGATACAACAACAGAAGATGTCAGATTTTTCTAAGACCAAAGAAATATTCTTCTTTAGGTAATTCTTCTGTACTTTTAACAGCATTTTGGCTGAGAAGTTGTCAACCAATCATATCCCTTAATATATTCAATCCTTATATTGAAATCAATTACTGATAATATGAAATTGCCCACTTCTTTAACATTCAATATTAGATGACTATTTATTTTCATGAATTTATCTAAGTAAGCATCATTTAACCAGTAATTCTAGGATATGGACTACTCTGTAACATCAAAACTTTTTTAAAAGATCTTAAATTCAGGAGCAAATGGTTTCTTTTGGGCACCAAGTGCGATATTTACAGGCCACCGCCACTCTATCGTGACTCAGTTTCCTCCTCTGTAAAGTGTAAATAGTAAAATGACATAGTTGGTACCATCATCACTCTTTCAGAGAAAGATATCTTTTACAAGAAATCAGTAAAACTTGAAAAATTGATGACATATAAGTAGGGACAATACTTTTTCGTAGTGGTTTTTAATTCTTATAAATTAGTGACAATTTTAAGATTTGTGTTTCTAGTAAATTTGTGCTTGGACTTTGACCAGTTTGAAAATATTTTTCATGGCTTTCAGTTCAAAAGAAACTATTGATCATAAATATTTACATCTGCTCTTTCCTAAGATTCTATATCAGAACAGTAAAAGATAACAACATAAATTAAAATCACAGAAGTGGAAAAGGAAGAAAAATTTATAAAGATGAAAAACAGATGGGATAATGCTATTGATAATGCTATGGGACAGCTATGGGTTAATGCTATTCAATTAATCAATGGACAGAACCACAGTTCAAAGAACAAAGGGTAACAATGAGGATGAAAGGTTTTCCTCACGGCAAAACCCAGGGAGGACCTCCTTTTCAGAGATAGGTAGGGTGGAAACAAAGGTTGAAAGCAATGTAGTTAACTAAAAGACTTTCTAAAGAATGTTCTTTTTGATCGCTCTCTCGACAACCTCTTACTCCTCTCATGCAGTGGTATTTGGTACCATATCATGGCAAAAAAGAAAAAAAGAAACAAAACAAAAAAGCCCAACAAAATCCTTTTAAAACAATCAGCTATATAACTAAACAAGCTGGGGCTCCTCTTTTACGGAGTGGTGGTAGGTATCGGCCCCCTTGTTTTGGTTCTGGAGAGGACCAGGGAATACGCAATGTTGGTTTATTGAATAGTTTGGTTATTTCCTGGGCCCATTCTATCTAAAAATTCATGAAATCTATCCAAATATCTCAGAGTTTAGAGAAAAATGTCAGAAAATATTAGTAAGTATAAATAAATCGAGATTATCTGAGATAAAATCCCAACATATTATCCCAGGAAGGACAGCATTGCTGACAAATTTCCAGGAGAGAAGAGGGGAAAAAGTACATGGGAAATAATAAAATAAATGTTTAAAAATTTTCAGGAGAAAAAACAAACACAAGTCAGAGGTTTTCAATTTATAACAAATAGCCCACAAAATTTAGAATAAAATGCAAAAATAGATATAATAAATAGATGATAAATAGGTAAAATAGACTGATAGGTAGACAGATAAATCCTCATTATCTTTCAGGACACAATCAGTAAAGATACAATCCTAACTGTTTACATAAAGAATTAGTTCTTTCCCAAAGCAAAAGAAACAAATTGGCATCAGATTTTTAAACGTATATAAAACGACACTACTTCAGTAGTTCTGAACATGATTTACTTTAAGTTTAATACAATTTTTTATGCACTCTTTTGGAACAAACAAAGGAAGAGGGGTGCTGATATTAGACAGAGTAAAGCCAGCCCAAGAATGTAATGAAATGTACACTGCAGGTTATCAGCTCTTCTGTGTTCCAGGAAAGCAATTCAGTTTGCATGAAAACAATCTATGAATACTGCAACCAAGAAGCTGAAGACATTTGGTGTGACACAAAGGGTGTGTCTGGAACAAAAAAAATAACATAAAGAATAATATATAGAGAAGTAATAGGTATGAGGTTTAAGAATGCATACAATATTTAGAACTGTGATTAACTCTCAAAGGAATAAAAATATTAGAAAAAGTGGCTAATTCTGGGGAAGGAGAGGAGCAGAAGCCTGGTAGACGAGAAATACATTCAGGTTTTTATTCTCATATACCTAAGTTGTTCTTCATGTTACTCATTATATTTTTTCTTTACATTAAATACAGATAAAAAAATGGGTTTCTCAAAGAATGTAAATATCAAGAGTCTAGCAGGTAATGTTTTTGTTTGATATGTGTTGAATCAAAAAAATTCAACCAACTGGTTACATAGATTAAATATCAGATTTTTAATACTTTAAAATTGGTGTATAATAATCACATCATAGTAAATATTTAGTGTAGTTTAAACCAGCTGTGATGGTGCATTTTATTTGTCAACTTGACCAAAACATCATGGTACCCAGATATTTGGTCAAACACTAACCTAGATGCTGCTGTGAAAGTACATTTTAGATGAGATTAACAACTAAACCAGTAGATTTAAGGAGAACAGATTACCTTCCATAATGTGACTGGGCCTCATTCAATCAGCTGAAAAACTTAAGAAAAAAAATACTGAGGTTCCACAAAGGAAGAGGGAAATCAGCCTTCACACTCCAGACTCCAGCTGCAACATCAGCTCTTCCCTGGGTCTCCAGCCTGCCAACCTGCTCTTCCTGTGAGCCATTTCCTTGAAATAAGTTTCTCTCTCTCTCTCTCTCTCTCTCTCTCTCTCTCTCTCTCTCTCTCTCTCTGTTTGTTCTATTTCCCTGACTAACATGCCAAGTAATATAATATGGAGGCATATTATATTATAAAGCAATATAATACATAGTGCTTTAGTTGACCAGATAGCTTGTGGAGACAAACAACTAGATTGGAACTTTAGATCGATATTTATCTGTTGTATAACTTTGAGAAAATTATTCAATATATGACTCAATTTCTCCTCTGTAATTTGGGAGTGATAATAACACCTATTTTAGAAAGCTTTATTTTGTTGTATTCTTAGATTTTTATTACAAAAACTAGAAGTAAAACTAGGTACCTCTCAAACAGCTTCAAAAATTATTAGTACATAGTCAATATTATTTCATCTATATCTCTTCCATTAACACACTCCCAAACTAGATTGTATTAAAGCAATTACCAGATATCATGCCACTTAATATTTAAATATTTCAGTACATGATTCTTACAGTTAAAGGCTCCTTGTGCTTAACTCAATCTCAGCATCATTATAGTTCCTGTGTTAGTTTTCTCTTTATGTGCAGCAGAGTACCACACATTTACCGGTTTAAAGCAAAAATTATTTAATACTCAACCTCCATGAGTTGGGAGCATGGGCACAGCTTAACTAGGTCTCCTGTTCAGGGTCTCATGGCATGTAGTTTAGGTGTTTACCAGACCACACACATTTCTGGAGCTGAGGTTCTTCCTGCGAACTTATGTTGTTGTTGGTACAATTCAGTTACTTGTGGTTGTAGGACTGAGGTCATTGCTTCATTGCTGGCTTTCACCCAGAACTGCTCTAAGCTCCTGCATTTTCTTGCCATCTGTACTCTTGCACAGACTCTCAGGACATGGAAGTTTAATTCTTCAGAGCCAATAGGACCTCTCTGTCTCTACAAAGGAGGCCCAGTCCCCTTTATAAGGTCTTATACCTGACTAAGTCATGCCCTTCTGTGATAATCTCTCTTTTCATGAACTCAAAATTAACTGACTGGGGACTCTTGTTTTTGTCTTCAAAATCCTTTCACCTTATAATACAATAAAACTTAACCATGGAAGTGATATCCCATCATAGTCACAGGCCCGACTCACATTCATTACATGAGGGAATTACATGAACCATGTACACCAGGGGCAGAAATCATGGGAACCACTTTAGAATTCTGTCTACCACAATGCTTAACAAAATTAGCAATAACTTATTAATATATATATTACCTAATCACCATTAAAATGTCTTTTTATTTTCCTCTGATTTGTTAGAATCATAATAAAAAAGAAGAGCACAATTGCATATGTTTAAAATGCCTTGGTGTCTCTTGAATCTCTTAATCTTCAGGTCCTCTTTACTTATTTATTTTTTCTTTGCCATTTATTGTTGGAAAAAATGGGTCAAGATTCTGTATAATATCTCATACTGTTTATATTTCAATCTTGTTATTTAACATGTTCTGCTATTTTGTAAAGATATTTTAAAACATAAGTATATGCTAGGTGCTTAGAAACCCACAATAATGGTTATATGTGTTATCATGTAAAAATATATAATAGATGTATTTTGTAAATACGTTTATTATTATGTAAAAAATTGAGACAAGAATTGATACAAAGTAGCTAAATAAATTTTTTTTTCTCCACCCTCATCCCCATAATATTTCTTCTTATAGAAGGTAAGACTGGAAGCAAGTTAACACTAATAGCTCTTTGGACAATTGGTGTCCACATTTTGAATCATGGTTAGGTGTTTTAAGATCTTACACTGATCATTTAGACTACTTTTAATATATTTTGCAGCTCCAAACTGTACTTCATTCACCTTCCGTCAATATTCACCTAATGGAATCACTTGGTCCAAATGATTCCTTCTCACTAATAAAAGTAAGTGAATAACTCCACTCAAATTTAAATTGTGAGGTATATTTGAGGTTATTTTATACCTTTTAGTTATGTACTGGTACAGCTGAAATTAGAATCCAGTTATCCTGAGTCTTTAAATTATGTTTTGGCAAAAATGTAACTAATCAGGACTGACAACTCTTGGCCTGGTACAAAGTATATTAATTTTGTAGAGTTTTATCAACTTTTTCTTGCATTTTCTTTTAGGAGACAATTATATGTGCCAAAATGACTGGCTGTTGAACCAAGGGAAGTGTTATAAGTTTTTAACTTCTTCTAGAAGTTGGAATGAGAGTCAACGTGATTGCACAAAGCTCCAGGCACATTTGCTGGTGATTCACACTTTGAAAGAGCTGGTGAGGAATCAAACATGAGATCTAAGTGCTCCAGGAAGAATTGTTAGGTGCAGTTCTAATAAGTGTGGGTAGTTTATAGTCATCGATTTGAGCATTCATTATCCCTAATATAATTACTATTGTTTATGATAAGAAGCCTATTATTTAGGAAAGAAATAATTATTTATTTCCTCATTAATGCCTGGCACAGTGCCTTACTCTGTAGAAGGCAATGGCATGTTTTTGAATAAATGAATAAATGAATGTACTATTTTTTTTGTAGGAATTCATACAGAAGAGTTTAAAACCTGGACAGCCTAGTTGGATTGGACTATATATTATTCCCCCAGGAAAGCAATGGATGTGGATAAATGAACACCCCTTTTTGGAACAAAAAGAGTAAGTCATTATTTGAGGGAGAGGAATGGTATAATGATGCTGTTTTATTTATAGAAAAGTAATTTAATTAAGCTTTCTTGATTTCCAGGTTTATTTTTAACCTTTCTTCATTCTTGCCTCACTTCTTTTCAATTTCTCTCTCTATTTTGCTTTCTATCCTTTTTTCCATTTTTCCTTTTTTAAAACATTCAGTAATGTTGATAACTGTGGTTAGAAATTATTCATATGACATTTGGAAATTATTAATTGTCAAAAACTGATTATTAAAAAATTAAGCTGACTGAATGTCATTAAAATAATTTGAAGCAAATATTTTCTATATAGTAAATGCAAAAATAAAATAAACTTACAAATAAAAGCATCTGGAATATGTAAAAATGTCTCATGTGTTGATAACAGAAAGTGTGAATTTAGGAGATCTAAATGGTAGAAGAGTAAGTGAAACTACACTAACCTCCTCCCAGGACCAATCTGGAATTACAACTAAATTGTAGAGAAATCATCCAGAAAAAACAACTGAACAATTGTGGAGGAGAAGCCTTATAACCACGGACAGACAGAAGACACAGACCACAGTGCGACTGGTGTGGACTGTGGAGGACATGCAAGAGGGCTGGCTGGGTTCCCACGGTTGGCAGCTGAGGTGCCAGAGGAATATTTCAGCAGCCAAGGGGTTCCTCCTGAGACGTATGAGGCCTGAACCCCTAGCTTGTCTCCCCAGGCTAGAGTACCAGAGCCCTAAACTAACCCAGATAATATCCAGCTGTGAAAAGTGTCAAGGTTTCTCTCTACCAGGGACAGACAGATGACTTGAGTCACAGAAGCTTTTTAAAGGGCCAATGCACACATTTTCATTTGCAGCCACTTACCCTGGGGGTCTAGTAAAGGAGGAGCAGAGTGGACTAGAGATGCCTGAGGAGAGACTGGGTACAGTAGCTTTGGGGAGAGAACTGAGAGAGAAGCTGCCAGTGCTGAGTCATCCCCCATACCACAGGAGACGTGTTGCTCAGGCAGAGTACTCCCTTCCAAGTGGCATCAGCCTGAGGGGAGGCAATAGCCCCACCTTCAGAAATTACTCTGCCCCTCCCTGTGGTTCATAAGCCTAACTGCTGAGTGCAGAGTGACTAGATTAACAACTGAAGGAGTCAGCCATAGACTGTGGATCCCTGGTAGTCTTGAACAGGCTGCCAAAGGCCAGACTGGGGCACCAACTGACCTCACCAGAGGTGGATACAGAAAGAAAAAACAATGGTAAATACTAGATGCAACTAAGATGAATTCTGCCATGGTCTTCTTCATGATGTGTGATATTTTCTCTCCTGCATAGGTTTTTAACATTTATTCCTTATCCTTCAAGTTTGTTCATATTAAGTCTAGATTTTATACTATAGCTTATTTCAATTTTAATATTTTGTTCCTCCATTCTTTAACACCATTTTACCCTCTCCTTTCCTCTTATTTTTATTTTAAATCTGTTTTCTGTCTTGCTATGAACTGTTTTCATTCTGTATTCTTACTATTTCTGCTCCCTTCAGACTCTCAAAACCATTTTTCTTATCATTCATCATCTCACATTATTTTTCTACTCTTAAAATACCTTTATTCTCTCTCCACTTTTATCAATCTTTACTTTGGTTGTGGTAGGGTTGTTGTTGTTGCATTTCTTCAATTTTATTTCTAGATCTTCACTATTTTGGTATTTCAAATCTCAAATTTTACCATTCCCTTCTCCTATTTTGCCATCTTCCTGCTTTTATATTTTCATCTCAAATTTTAACATTTCCCTGTCTTAGCCTGGTTTCCATTCCTCACTCTCAGTATTCCTTCTCCCTCTATCATCTCAAAATCACTTACCTTTCTTCCAGACATCTCTTAAGCTTTTCTTTCTTTCATTTTCCCTCTTATTCTCATCTCACCTGTATTAATCTTAACTCATCAGTTGTTGATAGTGCTGTGGTGGATCTTTTTCTCCTATTTGGTTCCTATTTTTTTATTCATTTCTTTTTCTTACTCCCTCTTTCATTATATATATTTTAAAATTTCTGCTGAAACCTAATACTTTTAGGTTTTAATAATTTAGGTTAAAAGCTAAAATCTAATACATTTCCCTTCTCCTGCTCCATTCTGCCCTCTTTATTCCCTGTTTTATTTATGATGTAATATTTCTTTCTTTCTCTCCTTGCTTTGCCCCAATTCCCTACTCTTATTATTGCTCCTCCCTCTACCCTCTCAAAATCATTCTTCTTTCAGTTATTCATCTCATATTTGCTTCTCCTTTCTTATAGTAGTCTTAATCTATTTACACCTTTATTGATACTAACTCATTTGCTGTTGATAGTTTGATTATGGGTAGTGATTATTTTTGTGAATGTGGGTTTGTTTCCTGGGCTGTGTGGTTTTGTTCTGGCAGCACCTGCACAACAGGATACAAGACATGGTCGATGGAGTGACTCTCAGTCAGCCAACTGGAGAGAAGGACCCACCAAAGAATGACCTGACAACAATCAAAACCCAGTTACAATCAGAGAGCTAACATAAACAACATAAAGGGCATCCCAAGAGCATCATGTTCCAGAGATCAAGAAGACTGCACCACTGAGTCCCACAGGTTTCCTACCATAGAAGTTCACACCACAAAGACAGGGAATCAAAGCAGATCAATCTAAGAAACAGACACAAACAAGAAGAGTCCTAAAATAGGGAGACAAAGAAACAACCCCCAATCAAAAGGGAAGGAGGAATCCCCTGAAAGAAGCTAAATGAAATACTGGCAAGTAAACTATCAGACATTGAGTTCAAAAGAAAGGTGATAAAGAAGCTCAGTGAGCTCAATGACAACTGCAAAGAACTATAGGGAAGCTACAAGGAATTTACTGTGAAATACATCAGCATGAAAAAGAACATAGAAACTATCAACAAAAGCCAAGAGGAAATGAAGAATACAATTTCTGAATTGAAGAACACAGTAGAAGGAATTAAAAACAAGCTAGATGAAGTAGAGGATCAAATCAGCAAGCTGGAAGACATGGTAGGAAAAATTCCCAGACAGAGCGAAAAAACAAGGACCCAAAAAGAATGAAGAAGGTTTAAGGGAGCTGTAGGACAACATAAAATGTAATAATATCCATATAATAGCAATGCCAAAAGGAGAAGAATATGAGCAAGATGTAGAAAACCTGTTTGAAAAAGTAATGACAAAAAACTTCCCTAACCTGATGAGAGAAAAAGTCACACAAGTCCAGGAAGCACAAAGGGTCCCCATCAATATGAATCCAAAGAGGCCCTCTCTAAGACACATCATAATACAAAGAGGCAAAATTTAAAGACAAAGAGAGAATACTAAAGGCAGCAAGGGAGAAGCAGCTAATAACATACAATGGACCCCCAATAAGGCTACAGGCTGATTACTTGATGGAAACACTACAAGCCAAACAGAATGGCAAGAAATATTCTAAGTAAGGAAAAGAAAAGACCTGCAACCAAGACTGCTCTATCCAGCTAGACTATCATTTAAAATAGAAGGTGAAATAAGGAGCATGCCCTTAAAAAAAGGCTAAAAGAACACATCTCCACCAAAGCAACATTGCAAGAGATGCCAAAGTCACTGCTTTAAGAGAATGAGGAAAGAGAGGGAATGAAAAAGGAATGAAGCACAAAGGGAAAATGTCAATGAATAAGTGCCAATCAATAATAACCTTGAATGTAAATGGATTAAATGCTCCAATCAAAAGACATAGGGAGGCTGAATGGATAAGAACATGACCCACATATATGATGTCTACAAGAGATCCACCTTAGAACAAAAGATCTACACAGGCTGAAAGTGAAGGGATGGAAAAAAATATTCCAAGCAAATGGACCTAAAAAACAAAAGCTAGGGTAACAATACTTACATCAGACAAAACATATTTCAAAACAAAGACCATAAAAAGGGGCAAAGGAGGACATTATATAATATTTAAGGGAACAATTCATCAAGAAGTGATAACCCTTGTAAATATATATATATGCTTAACATATGAACATCAAAATATATAAGGAAAATCTCGGAAGACTTCAAGAAAGATGTCGACAGCCACACACTCATAGTAGATCTTAATAGACCATTGTTAATGGTGGATAGATCTTCCAAGCAAAGAATCAATAAGGATATTGTGTCATTGAACAACACTCTAGATCAAATGGACTTAATTGATATATACAATATCTTCTTTTACCTGCAAAGAAGCAAAATATACATTTTTTTGCAAATGCGCATGGAACATTTTTAAAGATAGACCACATATACATCACAAAACAAGCCTCAGCTAGCTCAAAAAAATTTAAATCATATCAAACATCTTTTTGGATCACTCAGACTTGAAATTAGAGACCAACCTCAAAGAAAAAACTCAAAACATTCAAATTCATGGAGACTGAATAACATGCTATTAAATAATGAATGGGTTAACAATGAGATCAAGGAAGAAAACAAAAAGTTTCATGAAAGAAATGAAAATTAACACACAGCAGCCCCAAACCTATGGGATACAGCAAAGACAGTCTAGAGAAGGAAGCTCATAGCCGTACAGGCTTACTGCAGAAAGATAGAAAAATTTCCAATGAACATCCTAAGTCTATAACCACAAGAACTGGAGGAACAACAGCAAAGAAAGCCCAGAGTGAGTAGAAAGAAGGAAATAATCAAGATCAGAGCAGACTTAAATGATGTAGAGACTAAAATAGCAATTCTAAAGATTAGTAAGTTCTGGAGCTGGTTTTTTGAAAAAAATAAATAAAATTGACAAGCCTTTAACCAGACTCACTGAAAAAGAGAGAGAACTAGAATAAATAAAATAAGAAAAGAAAATAAAGAAATAACAACAAATACCACAGAAATACAAAGGATTGTAACAACTATATGCCAAGGATGAACAACTATATGCCAAGAAATTTGACAACCTGGGAGAAATTGTCAAATATCTAGAAAATACAATCTTCTAAAACTGAATCAAGAAGGAGTTGAAAGCCTGAATAGTCTGATAACAATTGTGAAACTGAAGCAGTAATCAAAAAACTCCTGGCACACAGAGAGCCCTGGACCAAATGGCTTCACAGGTGAATTTTACCAGTTAGGGAAGAGCTAACTCCTACTCTTCTCAAACGATTGTAAAAAGTTCAAGAAGAGGCAGGACTCCCAAACTCTTTTTAGAAAGCCATTGTTAACCTAATTCCAAAACCATATGAAGACACAACCAAGAAAGAAAACTACAGGCCAATATATCTACTGAACATAGAAGCTAAAATCCTCAACAAAATACTGGCAACTCAGATCCAGCAGTACTTTGAAAAGATTATACTCCTTGGTCAATTGAGACTCATCCCAAGGATGGAAGGATGGTCAAATTTTGCAAATCAATAAGTGTAGTACACCACATAAATAAAATGAATGACAAAAATCACATGATTATATCCATAGACGCTGAAAAAGCATTTGATAAAGTACAGCTCCCATTTCATGATAAAAATGCTCAGCAAAGTGGGAGTAGAGGAAGCATACCTCAAATAATGAAGGCTATATATGAGAAACCTAAGCCAACATCATACTCAATGGGCAAATTTTAAAAGTTTACTATAGCAACAAGAAAAATTAAGTAACAAGGAATAAACTTAACCAAGGAGTTAAAGACCTGAACTCAGACCATAGAAAACACTGGAGAAAGAAAGTAAAGAGAACCAAACAAATGGAAGCACATATTGTGTTCATGGATTGAAATAATTGACATATTTAAAATGTCCATACAACCCAAAGCAACTTATAGATGTAAAGCAATGCCTATTAAAATACCAGTGACATATTTAACAGATTGTGGACAAATATTTCAAACATTATATGGAACCAAAAATGACCACAAATAGCTTCAGCAATATTGAGAAAGAAGAACGTACCAG
This sequence comes from Trachops cirrhosus, assembly GCA_028533065.1. NCBI lineage: Eukaryota > Metazoa > Chordata > Mammalia > Chiroptera > Phyllostomidae > Trachops > Trachops cirrhosus. Next base: position 20,456,772 of record CM052539.1, read on the forward strand.
GAGGGATCACAATATGTGATATCAAATTATAGTACAAGGCCACAGTAATCAAAACAGTCTGGTGCCAACATAAGAACAGCCACATAGATCAATGCAGCAGAATAGAGAGCCAAGAAATTAACTCACGTCTCTATGTTTGATTAATATTTGAGTAGGGAGAAAAAATATAAAATTGAGTAAAATTAGCCTCTTTAAAAAATGCTGCTGTGAGATCTGGAATGATACATAAGAAAGAAGAAAGAAAGGAAGATGAAAGAAAGAAAGAAAGGAGGGAGGGAGGGAGGGAGGAAAGAAAGAAAAGAAAAGAAAAAGAAAGAACAGAAAGAAAAAAAGAGAAAGAAAGAAACTTGACCACCAATGCACCGGAATAAATTTAAAATGGATAAAAGACTTAAACATAAGCCATGACACCATAAAAGTTCTAGAGGAAAACAGGCAGTAAAATTTCAGATATCCCATGCAGCAATATTTTCACCTATATGTCCTCTAGGGCCAGGGAAATGGAGGAAAGAATAAACAAATGGGACTACATCAAATTAACAGCCTCTACACATCTAAAGAGAACATCTTCAAAATGAAAAGGAAGACAACCATATGGGAAAACATATTTGCCAACAATACCTCAGACAAGAATTTGATCCCTAAAATAAATAAAGAACATATACAACTCAGTGCCAGGAAGACAAACAATCCAATTAAAAAAAAATGGGCAAAGGATCTGAGCAAGCACTTCTCCATGGAGGACATACAGATTGCCCAGAGACATGTGAAAGGATGCTCAGCATCACTAACCATGAGAGAGATGCAAATTAAAACCACAATGAGATACCACTTCACACTGGTCAGACTAGCCAAACAACAAATAACAAACAACAGAATAAATCAATAAACAAAACAAGTGCTGGTGACGATGTGTGGAAAAGAAAACACTAGTGCACTGCTGGTGGGAATGCAGACTGGTGCAGCCTCTGTGGAAAACAGTATGGAATTTCCTCAAAAAATCAAATATTTAACTGCCTTTTGACCCAGCCATTCCACTGCTGAGATTATATCCCAAGAACCCTGAAACACCAATTCAAAAGAACCTATGCACCCCAATGTTCATAGCAGCATAATTTATGATAGCCAAGTGCTGGAAGTAACCTAAGTGCCCATCAGTAAATGAGTGGATCAAAAAACTGTGGTACATTTACACAATGGAATACTAGGCAGCAGAAAGAAGGAACTCCTACCTTTTGTGACAGCATGGATGGAAATGGAGAGCATTATGCTAAGTGAAATAAGCCAGGCAGTGAAAGTCAAATACCATATGATCTCACCTAAACAGGAACCTTATGAACAAAAGAAACAAATGAGGGAAAATAGAGCTGGAAGCATGGAAACAAGGAACAAAGTGACAGGGACCAGAGGGGAGGTGGGAGGAGGATAAAGGAAGAAAGAATGGGAAGAGCTTAGTTAAAGAACAAGTATAAATGACCCATGGACATGGACAACAGGGTGGGGATTGACTGTGGGAGCAAGGGTTGGGCAGAATGGGGGAGAGAAATGGGGGAAAACTGGGACAACTCTAACAGAACAATAAAAAATTTAATAAAAAAGGATTAAACAAATTACTATAAATTGCACTTATTGAAGAAGCACTCAATAAATGCTAACTTATTTTTTTAAAAAGAAGGTTTAAACTTAAAATTTTGCCCTTAAAAATTCTCTCAAGCTTGTTGGTATGAGAATGAAGCTTCTCTCACAATCTTCTTGTGTGAACAACAGAAGGTAATGAGTGGAAGAGTGCTTTAAAATTCTTAAGCGTCATGTACATTTACCTGGATTCCTCCGTGCTCCCATTTTCTTTTCACCTTATACTACCAGAGTAGCTGAGACTGGGCAAGGAGCACCAGAAACCTTGCAAGTTAGAGCAAAAGCCATGGACTGATAGTTCATTTCAATCTGGATATTTATACTTCTATTATCCATCATCTTTCATGAATATAAAGCTAAAGCATGAAATACTATTCAGTTTTTGGATCTCTTTTGATGGTAGCCTTTGAAAAGCTTACTAAGAAATGTGTAGGCTCCCCACCACCTTTTTAGTTTTTAATTTGGAAAACAAGATATTGTTAGGGCAAGACATCTCTTTTTTTTAAATTTTATTTTATTTATCATGCTATTACGGTTGTCCCAATTTTTCCTCCTTCACATCCTTAAAACCAGTGTGTTGAATTCTGCATCCTGTAGATCACTTAATATCAATTTTGCTTAGTTATTTTTCTGGAGTTTTGTTCTGTTCTTTTATTAGAGCCATGTGTCTTTGTCTCCATATTGGAAGGCTCTGTGAGTGTGTTTCTGTGTATTAGGTAGAGCTGCTAGACAACCTGACTTGGTAGTGTGGCCTAATGTGGTAGGTGTCCTATTGGGTCCAGTGGCACAGCCTCCCCTAGCACCTAAGGTGGGTACTAGAGGTGCACTCTTTGTGTGCACTGAGTACATCCTCCTCTTGTAGTTGAGACTTGATTACTGTTGGCAGGTCAATGAGAGGGATTTAATGAGGCCAGTCAGCTGCAATGATTGGCTGTGACCACTTACCACCAACCTCTGCCCCACAAGGAGGATGAGCTGTGTGGGGCAGGTTGGAAATGCTCCAATGTGGTCTGTAGCTGTCTATTGGGTGCACAGTCTCTGGGGTTTCCCAGGTGCTGCAAGCAACGTCCACCCCCACCTATGTTTTGCCCAGGATCACCCTGTCTGAGCCATAAAGCAATCAGAGATGGCTGCTACTTATGCTGGGCTTGGAGATTCCCAGGCAAAGCCAAGCTTTGAAGGTAGGCTGGCTGTTGCTAGTTCGGGGCCTCAGACCACCTAACAAGAGGTACAGGTGCTAGAGGCTCACTGAGGCTGGCAGTTGCTTGTTTGAGAGGATTTAGGTGTTGTGAAGCATGAGCCAACATCAGCCATTTATATGGAAAAGCAGCTTGGGTGGGTCCTTAAGTCAGGTGGAGTGGAATTTCTGGGGATTTTCCAAGGTGGGTCAAACAGTGTTAAACAGTTTGATGGAATCTCAGATATGGCACCAGCCTGCTGGCTCTGTGGCTCTAGGTGGGGAGGGTTTAGAAAAGGGACAATGGTCTCTGCTCACTTTGATGACCTACACTTCAGTTTCTCCCTGTGTGCCACTGGTGACTTTCAAGCTGCTACCCTGGTGCTGGAGCTCATAGGGAGTGAGTCTGAGAAGTACCTGTGTAGATTCTTTAAGAGGAACTTCTTGGGACTCCAAGAGTTTCTCCCACCAACATAATCCCCACTGTTTTTTGCAACCAGAAGTTGTGGGGACTTATCTTCCTGGCACTGGAACCCTGGGCTGGCGGGCCTGGTGTCGGGTGGGACTCCCCGCTCCTGAGATATCCCTCCCAAATTGTTATCCACCACACTTTGATGTTTAGAAAATTTAAGACAAATTCTCTAAAGTCTGCCCTTTATCTCCTAGCTTTTCAATTATTGAAAAGCTGATAGCATGAGCTGTGCTGTCATAACAGGAAATCAAGTGAGTTCTGAAGACTGTGACTCCAAATTTTATGGCATTTGCCAGAGAGATGTTGTCTGAACAATAAAAGAAAATCTGTGCATTTAAATAAGAAAGTGGAAGAAATGTGTATGTATGGATGCAGGTTATAAATGGTTGTCCATTTTTTTAGAAGAATGCAAATTTGTTTTTTTATTTGAATATAAAATTTTCAAATATTTTATACAGGAATAAGACTCAAATGAAAAATATAATTTTTAAAAAATAAGAACACATAATTCCCTATTGTTTGAATGTCTAAAAAATAGATTTAATCTTTTCCTAATCCTATCTATTCCCCATGTGTGTTCTATTCCTTGAGTTCTCTTTCTGAGTGTTTGGAGAAGTAATAAACCAGGCACAAACATACAGATATGCCATTTCTTCTTTACCATGGGCCTTTACCCCAAGTTGATTATTTTCAATTTTTTATCAAAAACAAATCAAATTTGAAATGGTAATGTGTTTAGATGTTGTAAGCATAAGATGTCTATTTCAGGTAATATATAATCTTGTTTTTTATGTACTTTTACTATTTATTCTCCTTTAATAAAATTTATTTTAAATATTATATTGAGAACTTTTCACTTCCTTAGTTTTTTAACTGAAATTTTATAAAAGTTTCTTATTTTTCCTTTCATTTAATCAAAACACATTCATATTTTAAAATAAATGCAGCAGTTTGAATCTACTATGTAAGTGGGGTAGTTATTTAATTTCAAGAAGTTGCATGTAGTTCATTCTAAATCATCAGGAATTTATATCCTAGTGACTGTGAAGCAAATTTTTTAAAAAGGGATGAGTTATTCTACATTTACAAGCAATTAACATGAATTAACTTGTAATCATGAACCAACAATAAAAATAAAACCTATATTACGAATCAAAATCTAATACATTTACCTGTAATATACAATGGTGTCTAAAAATGGCCATTTGCAAGTTTTCTCAGTTACAACACGATGCACAGATGAGAATGTCTGTACTTGGTTACATGCTGACATTTGCCAGGATTACTAAGTCATTTGCAGTCAGTCACACAAAATGCCAGGTAAAAGCAATGGTGGGTGGGGCTCATAAAATTCTCCTTTTATCATTGATCACACATTTCACCTGCAATTAAGGAATTAAGCCTTCATTAAAGGTATAGAAGAAGAACTTGTGTGTGTTGGCCCTGTAAAGTAGGTACACCCTTTTTCTCCAGATTCTCTACCAGCCTGATTAGTGTCTCTCTCTTCACTCACACTCACATTCCTTCTTGTATTCATGATTACTGTTATTTAGGAAGGAAAGTGAACTCAAGCTACTGTAACAAATACAGTTTTGATATAATTTTTCAAATGCTCTGCAGAATTTGACTTTTATGACACACTCAGGCATGTGTCATAAGCCTATCCTTCCTTGTCCTTTTTTGTAAAATTAAATGTTTACAAAAACCTATTGTTTTGTCACTTTTGATGTTATTCTAGTTTATGTTCTACAGTCTAAGCTTTGTAATTTTAATGTATAATTCTAATTATGTATTAGTGATTGTTATTTATAGAGTTAGGATCCTTCCTGGTGGGTTTTCCCTTGTTTTTAGGATAAAGTCAAAGACATATTTACACATACAGAGCACTTATATTTCTCTAACTTTTAAGCCCTAAGTCTTGGCTGACCTACCAATATAGATCCATTTAAATTAGTTTTTTATAACCATCATTGGGGGCACAGAGCATCTAATTATTTATTGTTACTTTGTTTGGTCCTGTTTAACAGAAGTTTCCTGACTTGTGCTCATAATGGGCAATTATATGTCTTAAATTGATGAGACTTTGCCTATAATCATTCATTCATTTATTCGACAATTCTTAGCTCCTTTTGTCACCAGACCAGTTCTGAGCTGATGTGGCCCTGCCTTGGCACCATCTGGGACCTCAAGGCACCTGACTCAGGCAGAAAAGAATTTGAAAACTAGTTTGAGTTGGAAGAAAAGCAGTTTTTATTTAGATAGAACTCAGGTTTCTGGGACAGGGTCAAAGGTTGAGCCTGGGACTGGCTGTCCCTGAGTGGGTTCCGGTGAACGCATGAGATGGGGTCAGTTCTTGGGATTTTGTGTGTTTACAAGGTGGGTTGTTTCTGAACCTGGTGGCACCAAATAATGACTCTCTCTTCTAATTGGGAGGAGGGTCTTGTTCGTAAAATGGTTTGCTCTGGAAGGGTCATGGCATTTACCCACTCCCATTCCTCTCCTACTTGTGGTACCAGTTTTCGTTATAATGATGCCATTTTCTTCTCTTTTTATTTTCTTAAACTGGGTAACATTGGCTAACAAAATTTTACAGGTTTCAGGTGTACAATTCTGCAGTACATCATCTATGTGTTGCATTGTGGGTTTACCACCCCAAGTCAAGTCTCCTACATCACCATTTATCCCTCCTTTACCTTCTTGCTGGCCAATGTCTCCTTCATCTTGGATCCATCTGTTTGTAGCCTTGCTGTGGTTGCCTTCTGACCACCAAAGGAGTTTTTCCTGTCCTAACTGTTTTCCTTTGATCATGCCTGGAGGAGGGGGCTCTGATGAGAGAACCTAAGGGCTTATCTGCCTGTGCTGTCCCACCAACTTCCTCATTCTCCTTGTTAGTTTTCCCTAATTCTTCCTATCTTGCCTCACTTTCACAGGCCAAGAAGTAAAAAGCAACTTTAGTCTTTCACTTTATCTTCCAAATTGTCCTAGTCTTGTAAGGGGAACGGCCTCTGCCAGACATGGGGGAGGGGTTGGGAAGTGCCAAGGACAGTAGGAGTGTATGTGAGTATATGTTGCCCTGGCAACCACTACATGGGGGGATTCTGGGGGCAGTCTTTAAAAGCAGAGTGTGTGGAAACACTGCGTGATTTGCAGGCCCCTCCCCTGATGTCATCCACCAGGGGCTCAGGTATCCAGGCTGGCAGGAGAAGTAGATCATGTGGTCCAGGGGCACTCTCAGCACCCCTTCACCAGCACTACAGAGCCTGTCTGGAGGGCAGTGGGCACTGGAGAGGGGAGGAGGCCCAGATCAGTGGGCTCTGGGGGCTGTGCAGCTGGGCAGCATGCCCCACTGTGCCTGGCAGCCTCTAGCGTGCTGCCCACACGTGCTCCTCCAGCACAGACCCAGTGAGCAGCAGAGCTGCCATTGCTCTGGTCTATTTTCCCTGGTCTATTTTTAGCCAGTGTTCCTTTTGTAGCCCTGCTACAGCCTGGGCAGGGCTTTGGACCCACTGCACAGACATGTGGGAAGGTGCTTAGCTAGTTGGTGCTTTGTGCACTGACCAGCTCTGGAAGCCATGTGGCTAAGCAGCTGGCACGGGCCTGCAAGACAGTGCAACTGCACATTTGCTGCACTGGTCAGCAGCTGCCCCAGTGGGGTCTGGAAGCTGCCTGGCCAGGAGCACAGCTGCACTGGTGAGATGACACAAAAGAGACAGGGAGCAAGGGCTGGACCAATGGGCAGATGCCAAAGAAGGAGCAGCTCGCATGGGCTCCAAGGGACACCTGGAGCAGACCATGACCAGAAGCATGTTTCAGCCACCTGTATTTTCCCAAGGAAGGCACTTTTAAAGGGAAAGGGAACTCTAGGTGTGGCCTAGGACTGGTCTGGCCTGGCAGTGGGTGGCAGTGTTATTTTTCTTTGGATATATTTTTACACAGGAATGGGTTTTGGGGCAGAAACCTGCCTTTATTTCAAATTGTATGGTCATTAAATAAAAGTTTCCTTTTCCTTTCTATCGAACTTTGTTTCCAAAGTTTTGCCTGTATGGTGGTGAGTGGTGGACTTCCTCTGGCTGGGTTCAGTAACAATTTCCCAATGTTTTCCTCTATTAAAGTTGAGGTTTGCTGCAAATCCACTTCATGTCATCAAATCCCCTGGAACTGTTGACTCCATCAGCATTCAGAAAAGCAAAATATCCATTCCCATTAATTTCAAACCTAAAAAAGGAATAACCAAAATCAGTCTGGGAACCATTTCCAGCTGTAATCAAAAACAAAATTAAAAATAGAGAGATTTGAAATCTTTCATACAAAACATGAGCTTGATATTTACGCATCACCATATGCCACACAAAAATATCTGGTACATTAAAGGACTGTAAGACTGAATGTAGGTATTTATTATTAGTGTAATGTATAATCTTATTCAGAACAATAGGAAAAAAGATTGACTTGGGGGCGTAGATAAATCAGTGATATAATTATATCTTCACATCTATATACATTTACCTATATCTACTTTTATCTATCATCTATCTATCTATCTATCTATTATCTATCTATCTATCTATCTATCTATCTATCATCATCATCATCTAGAGTTGTTAAATCCATAGATCTCTGGAATTTTTTTTAAAAATAGTTTTCTCAGACTCATAGATACAGAGCATAGACTGATGGTTGACAAGGGGCAAGGGCCAGAGGTGTGGGTAAAAAAGGTTAAAGGGTTGAAAATAGGAACTGGTAGTTACACAACAACCATAAAGCTGTAAATTCTAGCATAGGGAACATAGTCGATACTATTGTAATAGCTATGTATGGGGCCCAGTGGGCACTGGCAGCATCGCGGGCCCACTCAGTAAAGCACACGGTTGTCTATCCACTACGCTGTACATCTAAAACTAATACAGAATAGCACGAAAAATAAACTGTAATTGAGAGTATCAATAAATACATAATAAATAAAATAAAAGCAGTTCCCTGGTCTATTTTTAGCCAGTGTTCCTTTTTGAAAGTAGTAAGATTTTTATTTTTTGGTGCTTTTGCAGAATATTCAGATAAAGACTAAAAAGACTACTTATAATATTGTTTTTATTAATTTGTTTTGTTGACTAAAATTTCCCTTTTTTCCAATAAATATAATTTTTCCTATTGTACATCTATCAATATTTATTTAATTTTTATCTAGCACTTAATGAGATATTAAGGCAGGAATACATGTGTGCAAAAGGAAAGTAGTACAGTTCTTGTAGGTAAATGGTATGTAAGTGAAGAAACCACATTCACTCAAGAAACTCTTAACTAAATAAATAATATTGATTTTGATGGACATTTGGAAAGTTAAAGACAACTATATGTTCTCTATTTAAATAAGAGGGATCTTGTATAAATTCAGGTAGTTAGAAAAGGTACAAGAAATGTTTGTGCTTTGGCTTGAAATTGGCAAAATAGTTAAATATGAATTAGCAATACAAGTGCTGATTAGCAAAAGTTTGACAATGAAAAAATAAAAAAGGAAGCAAATAAAAATAAAATGGAAAATTCCACTGTGTTATACAAGATACAAAGAAGGTGGGTTGTTCTAAAGTATGTTTCAGTGTGAAAAGGCACATGTCACAGTTCAAAATGGTTTAATTCTTTTTACAACCAGAATAAATCTTCCCTACCACATTTGAAACTCACCAGGAATTGAATATTTTGCCATTTGTCCATTTCCAAGGCTCTCCTTGTTTTCTGCTCAGCCCAATCCAGTGCATAAACGTTCCTGTGGACTTTTTCAAAAATTCCTTTAAAAAAATCACAGCGTGTTCTATTTAATAGTTTATTTAGAGCACATTGCTAAACAGGCTTCTCATCCCAGTCAGATTTTAGGATTTACATATTAATTTGCATGCCCCAATGCTTCTATGGCAACAAATAGCACAAATGCTCAGCTTAGTTTTACTTTAAAACTAAAGTAAAAACCAGTAAAAACCTGAAAGATTTTTACTTTGCTCTTTGACTTCTTACACTCTCCGAGCTGCCCTGATTTGAATTGTCTTTAAAGGTAACCACAATGTCTCCACTGGGGAATTGAGAACATTTGACATCTTATCCTTCTAGTTGTAATATATAACTATCAGTATGTTTTAGTCACAGAGTGAATGATCAAGACAATAAATGAATATGATATATCCATCTGGGTGGCAAAATCAGGGGCTAAGCAGTTTTTATAGGAACTAATACAGCATGTTTTTTAAAGGTGACAGAGAACTAATGCCCATATTTTGTTTCGTGCACAGCCTTGCTCTCAAAGTCATGGAAGTGGGGTTTCTGGCGGCAGGACTTAATCAAAAGTGTAAGTGTTGTTAAAATACCAAAACTCAGTGATAAACTACTATGACTAGATATCAGAATAAGAATGCCACCATTTTTGTGTTCTCTCATAGAATCAGAAATGAAGTTAACTTCTGAATATCATTTATTGCAACACAAGATACTCAGTGATGAGTATAGTCTCTCCTCTACGGGATCCTTACTACTGGTTTGTTTGGTTCTTTACAAACAAACTTTCTCTGTTATCTTGACCCTTGGAGTCCAAGTTCCTCTTTCTTTGCCCTCTCTCACTTATTCCATTCCTTGTCTCATTTTATTCAAACTATATGGATTTTGTTTACATTCTCATTTCTAAATTCCAAGAGCCATATCTTTTGTATGTTCCAATTTTCCCAGACTATCCTTGAGAGAATACAACTATGAAAGTATTAAAAACAATCTATTTAATAATTTAAGAACACTGAACAAAGACTTTCAGGCGTATGAACAATCTGCATTATGATTAAGGACATACCATCACAAGCTAACTTCCTTGTGTTCAAATGGTTGTTCAATAAGCTGTGGCTGTGTGACAATGACTGGGTTACATAACATCTCTGTGCTTCACTTTCCTCACCTTTAAAAGGGGGATATTTGAATACTTGCTTCATAGGCATTGGTTGAAGATTACACGAGTTTTTATAGTTTCAGTGCTTAAAACATAGTCTGACTTACATTATTGAGTATTAACTTTTGCCATTTTTATTCTCTTTTATTCTCTTAGAAGCTTAAGCTCTGAAATGATTGAAAACTTCCCTTTTTCTTACCAGATCTTGATGTGTGTCAATCCGAGCAAGTTCTGATCTTTGTGACCTGCAAAATGTTTTACTGGCTGTCCAGTTTCTGGTATCATCAGAAAAATAGAAACACTTAGATCTTACTTCAATCCATTTTCCCGGACATTTTATAGTTGGGGGATTTATTATAGTTTGGGAGTTTCTTGAAGGCGATACCATGATTACTGGGAAAAAAAAAAGAAAGAAATGATCAAATTTTAAAAAAGTTAAAATGTGTTTCTACTCATTCTGGTGAATCAGTTTTACTTTTTACTCCCATGGTTTGAGGCCTGTAAAATTAACCTCATTCATGCGATGGTGAATGAATTCAATGCCTCTGTCTGCAAGGAGGACATTTAGTGGCCAAGTAGTCTATACTTTAGCCTCTTTTCCCGGCTTCTGTTTTAAGAAATGGAACCACTAGCCACTCATGGTCTCTATTGGCATCCTACCAAAAAGAATGCATAAAAGTTAACAATCAAGGAAGGACCTAGAGACCTGAATATAATTTAAGCCTCAAGGACTTAAGTAACAAATGAAGGCTTTGTTTTACCAAGAAGAAATGAGAAAGTCATAGACAAAAGAGGATATATAAGCTACAGAAGTGAAACTCACCATAAGTTATAACAAGGCACTGAAATATGAGTTAGTGAAACATTTGTCCTACTTCAACAATATTCAGTGCCAAAGGAACTGGAATAATAATGAATATATGCACACTTTTTTGAGAATTTACTCTTTCAGGTTTTTCAGTTAGGTGTTGAGTAATGAGAATACGATAATGTGTCTGCTCTCCAAATGTTTGAGTAAGTTAATGTGACCAAGAAAGATCAAAGTAGCCCTGAGTGGTGTGGCTCCGTGTGTTGAGCATCATCCTGCAAACCAAAAGGTCACTGGTTCAATTCCTGGTCAGGGCACATGCCTGGTTTGTGGGCCAGGTTCCCAGATGGGGGCGTGTGAGAGGCAATCAATCAATGTTTCTCTCTCACATTGATGTTTCTCTCCCTCCCTTTTTACCTCCCTTCCCCTTCTCTAAAAATAAATAAATAAAATCTTCAAAAAAGAGCCAAGTAAATATTCAAATGTAGGGCTAACTCCAAAGCCTTCTTGCCTCACTCTGCAATGTTTGTTTGTTTGTTTGTTTATTTTTGTAATACTCAGAAGTGGATCCAGGCTACTACCCATGAGTAATAAAATATATGGTTTCAACACTTTTAAAAATTAAATTAATCAATGTATATAAAGACTTCTTATAGAGACCCTTCACTACAAATGTTTAAATTGCAGATGCTTAAATATTAATAACACTGAGCTCCTAGGATTCTACAGTGACAGAGGAAACTGTGAGCAGAAAGCATACCCAGTACTCTTGCAAAGGACAAAGGGAAAAGAATCAAGAGTATAAAGTGTTACTTTAAGTACTAATTTAAGTGCTAAATGAAGCAAAGCATGCACACAGGCAATCAAGTACTGAAGACTTTTAGGCCCTATCTCAGGACTTAAATTCCTTCTACAAAATGAATCCAGAACACCCAGAAGAAAATAAACATCTTCCTTTTTACAAATACACTCAAACAGAGAAACTCTTGCAAAATAGCATTTACGTTATTATTTTTTCTTTCATCAAAAGAGGATAGAAATAAACAAATATTTCACATCACCACTTATAGTAATATTACTCTTGCTCCAAAAGAAATGAGAGTAAAGACATACTGTAATTACAGAGGGAGTGTTGTGTGGTGGTTAAAATATCAGGAATTACATAAGAATCACAATTCTGGCTCTGGAATTTATTTGTGAGAGGCAACTTATTCACTCTGGCCTCTATTTCTCTGTCTGTAAATGGATTTCATAATTATACCTATTCCACAGTCTTGTAAGAATTAAATATAAATATTAAATGTGATGTTTTAGACATTAGGCTGTTCAACTCACACAAAATACTCTCAATTAAAAAAATAGTTATTGATGTTGCTATCTTATTATCATCCAAGAATTTATGATTATTTTACTCCAAGATCAAGAACTCCTATAAAGTTGGGAAGATGACTATAAAACCTGCTGAACTGATAGGAACCCAAGGAAAATCTGTACAAACCTATTTACTACTCCGGAACTGAGAGATTCCACATAGAGCTTGAGATATAAATGCTTAGGCTTGCTAACCATAAATAACCATAGAAAGTTTATGAATTAATCCACTCACCTATTATTATAAAGGACACTGGAATAATAATAAAAACGATGAGTGCATAAGTCACCCAGTTGCATTTTGACTTGTGAGCTGCAAAATAAAACATTTATAATAAAATTTCCAGAGAAACACTGACTGGATATTTATTATTCATTTATTCTTCCATAATAATCACTCAAGAAACTCTGATTAAAAGCATCAATCTCTTGAAGTAATAAAAGATACAATAGCCTTACAAAGTGCAAAGAAGGTAAGTGGCAATGATTGGTATAGCTGTTCAGAAGGGTGGTGTGGGATGAGGGGATCACTTAGATATGCTGCAGGGCTGGAGGAAAGGCAAAGTTATTTCAAAAGGTGGGACAAGTATGAGTGGGGATTATAATCAAGAAAGTATAAGGGTCATCAAAAGATCTATGATTGGCCCTGGCCAGTGTGGCTCAGTTGGTTGGAGTGTCATCCTGTAACCTAAGCATTGTGGGTTCCATTCCTGGTCAGGGCACATACCTCGGTTCTGCATCTGGTCCTGGGTCCAGGCATGTCCGATCCCTGGTCCAAGTGCATCCGATCTCTGTCCCAGGAGCATAGGGGAAGCAACCAATTGATGTTTCTCTCTCACATAGATGTTTCTCTCTCTCCCTTCCTCTGTCTCTACAAACAATAAAAAGAGTCCTCGGGTGAGGATAAAATGTCTTGTTTAAAAAAGGACTATGATCAGACAAATGGCTATAACAGATACATCAATTTATAAAAACAAAAGATAGGGAAAAAGGGAAAGCCATAAGATCATATGACAGAAGAATGTAAGTGTAGGGTAAATTGTTTTCTTCATACTGTAAGCAATAAGGGGAAGAAGTTTAATGCGTTTGAGCAAGAGGATGTCAGTCACTGCAGTATTTTGTGGTGAGAAGAATGAATTAGAAAGGAGATGGGATTTGGTACTCATGGGAATGTTAGGAGTTTAGGAACAAACAGTAATAATTTTACTACTGGTTAAGATAATCTTTTCTGATACATTATTAGCAGATGTAGAAACAATCTATAAATGTTAATATTTAAATATTAACATGTTTAAATATCAGAAGAAAAAGATTTGAAGGAAAAATAAAAAAGAGCACAGCAGACCTAGTGAGTGAAAGCTGAGAAAATTTACTAGGTTTTGTAGGGGAGGCAAATCTTTACCTTTACCCATTTTCTTAGATTTTCAGCTGGCATGAACAAAAAGAAAAACAGATTGACAAGAGTAAAACAATTCATTAATGTTACAAGAGAGAAACCTAAAGGAAGGGGAATTCAAAGCGGTAGCTTAGAACTCTGGCTTATATAGCATTTTCAACAAAAATAAATACATGAATCTGTAGAGACATGACAGGACAAAGAAAAAGCAGTTTCAGGCTTCCAGAGGCGGCAACTCCAGGAAGGTAAATTTTCAGGAGGAAACTAAATAGAATAAAGTATACTGCCTCTGGGCTGATAAAAGTCTGTCTCCAATAAAGGGAGAATTTATATTCTGTCTTTAGGCAGAAAAGAGGGGAGAGGGTAGGGCAAGTTTCTCCTGCATTTATTGCTTGCTAACAACCTTCAGCTCAAAATAATTTCTATGTCAAAAAGCATAAGCCAGGTAACATATTCTGGTTTCCTTCCATTTTATGATCACACTAAAAGGGAAAAGGATTCTTATAGATGAAATATATCTGCGATATTTTCAGACAATTTGATTGTATAAAAAGAAATAACAACGGAAGCAACTTTTATTTCCTTTACTTTTCTTGTATCACTCCTTACAACTGCTAATGCTATGCTATATTAAAGAGTACCAGTGAGCAATTGTCTATTGTTGCTGTTAATCTTTTAAAAATTTGCATAGCCCTGGCTGGTGTAGCTCAGTGGATTGAGTGTGGGCTGTGAAACAAGGGGTCGCGGATTCGATTCCCAGTCAGGCCACAAGCCTGGGTTGCGGGCCAGGTCCCCGGTAGGGGATGGGCAAGAGGCAACCACACATTGATATTTCTCTCCCTCTCTTTCTCCTTCCCCTCTCCCAAAAATAAATAAATAAAATCTTTTTAAAAAATCTGCTTAAAATGTCATTACTAAATGACATAAAATGCTGTATAAATTTAACATAAGACATTACCAATTTAAGGAAGTATTCTCTTATTCTTAGTTTCCTAAGAGGGTTTATTTTAGACACTGAATGTTACCAAATTCTTTATATGTATGTATTGAATAATCCTGTGGTTTTACTTTTTAAGTCTATTAATGAGGTAGCACTAGATAGTGGGCAACATTGGGTATATAAGACATTTTGGACAAAGGAGAAAGGAACAGGGTATTAGATATCAGAAATGAGAATAGACATTTACAGGTAGGTGAGAAAGAGCAGAAAGCAAAGGCAGGAAAATCCTTCCTGGGAAACTCAGAAACAATGAGACACGGGTGGGTAACTAGTTAACCTGCCTGAAGCCCTCTTGTTTATTACAATTAGTTAAAATTAGGCTAAACGACATCCTAAATTCTCCTTCCTGAAGTAGTTTTCTGTGCCTGAATCTCTTCGGCAAGAAGGTAAGGAGGGTCAAAGGCTCTTTCTGCGTCTTTTGTTTCTGAATAAACAGCTTAAAATCAATGTCCCCAAAAGCAGCTTCAGTGTGGCAGAATTTTGTTCCTTTCAACAACATAGTAATTAGGCATTTATAAATCTCAGGAAGTGATCACTCCGATTTTTAAATATTTCTGATGGTTTCTCAAAGGGTGGGGTGTTGGGTGTCAAAAGGGAGGGGGATTAAGAAGTACAAACCTCCAGTTATAATAAAGGATAGCACAGGGAATAGCATCAATGACATCATAACAACTATGTATGGTGACAGATGGTTTATAGACTTATTGTGGTGATCACTTCGTAAGGCATATAAATGTTGAATCACTATGTTGTTTACCTGATACTAACATAATATTGGAACAATAGAATATCAACTATAATTTCAAAAATGTTTAAATGATGGTTAAAAAGGGAAAATTTTGGAGAAAGACTCGCATGCTGGCAGAAATGTCACACCGACATAATGATGACCATCTACAAGCCAAGGAGAGTGGCTGGACCCCACCCTTCCTTTCCTAACAGCCCTCATGAGGAACCAATCTTACCAACACCTCAGTTTCAGGCATCTGGCTTCCAGAACTGTGACACAGTAAACAATTGATGTTTAAGCTACCCAGTTTGTCATGCTTTCTTGTGGCAGTTCCAATAAACTAAAACACCAAAGCATTTATAAACTAAGATAAAAGAAAATAGATTTTTGAAAGGTATACAATGCCATATATCTAATGAGAACAACGAAAAAATTGAAATGAATATTATAGATAACGAATGGTAATGTCCGAGTAGGCAGTCAGTTGTTCACCACAGAGAAGGGAGCAGACAAGGCCTGAGTATGTGGAGAAACAGCAGTTTCACACTCACCCATCGTTCCGGACTACATCCTACTTGGTCCACTCGGCAGGAAAGACAACCTTACAGCCACCCAGCAGGTAACGCAAATCGCTGCTCCGGACTACCTGGGAGAGAAAGAAAAAGCTACCTGAAATACCTCCCGCTGAGCACACGCACAGCAGAAGCCCAGAAAGATGACTCAGAACTATGAAGCAAGAGCAGTAGGAGCCAAAATGGTGACCATGAAAAGGGGAAGGGCACTAACCTGGGAAAGTCTAGGAAACAAGATTGGAGACCAGGAGGGCACCAGCTCAGACCCAGGACAAGCCAAGAAGGAGATTGGATAGTTTGAAAGAAAGCTTTCTCCTTCCCCCCAAACCCAAGGAAATATATGCAGTCTTAGCAAGGACCCTGTAGCCAGCCCGCTCTCTGCCTCTCCGAGAATATAGTATCACTTGTCACTTTTCACTCGAATCCTGCCACTATTGCAAAACTCCTCTTTGCCAGTGTCTCTAAACTACTTTTGCTGTGACACCACAGAATCACCACAGCCTCTGGTAACAACTAATGCATGTACTCTCCATCTTGCTCCAAAAATTCTGCAAGAGAGGACATGTGCTCGATTATTTAGATATATTTTTATTCATGTTTGCCAGATGTTAGCTATTTCGACCCATCCTTGGGCTGGGCAGGTTGAGACAGGGAAAAAATTCTTCGTTACAGGACAGGGCAAAACTGTGGCCACCAGCTTCTTTCTTTTCTATAAAAGTACATTAAAAAACATTTATATTGGGATATAATACACACACCATAACATTTACACCAAATGTCTTCATATGCACAAGCTCAGGCCCTCTCTTGCACATACAATACTCTATATTACTCCTAAAGCTTTTATTGCTTTACAGAAATGCTTACCCCCACCTCACTTACTTTAGTAGTTTTCCTCTGTAAGTAAATAAGTCAGCATTCTTAAGCTGTACTGTGGTGTTTTTTTTAATTTCTTTTCCCTTATTCTCACCCACCCAGTGAAATTTACTGTCACGCCTGCTGTCACATAGCTCTGGGACATCATTGCAAATGTGATAAACCATACAGAGTATGAACAAATTCATACTTGCTTTGGTAAGAGATAGTACTAGACAGACTTGTTTAGCAAAAGGAAAGAAGAATTGACTCATCCATAAAAGAAGTATCATGAAATTAGCAAAATATTTTTACCCTCAGACAAGAAAAAACATGTTACGTTGTGTATCAGTGCTACCACGTGGAGTGTAGAATTCATGTTATTGTACCATTCCATACTGTTTCTTGGAATTCTCTCATTTCTCATCTTTTATAGAAAGTGCATGCACAAATCCTAAGCAATAATTATACATGCATGTATTCACTCTGGACAGGTTCAAATGAATTGATTGTGTGACTTTCAGAAAGTTGCCTGAACTCTCTATTGCTCAGTTGTTGTTGTTTATTTCTGTATAATTGAGAGCAAGACTGTCCTTCCCTTGTAGGAATGTTAATGATCGAATAAGATACTACACGGAAAATGCTTAGAATGATGATGCCTGGCATTTAGGTCAAATGTGTCTCCATCTGCTTGCCTGTCTATCAGTCTCTCTACTCACGTAATCAGGGATACTTTATCACTTTAAACTCTGCTTACGAATTACAGCATATATGTGAGCTAAAACAGAACTATACATCCCTCACAGATCATTTTGTGTATGCAGCTGTATAATGTTTTAAAAATTTTATATTTTTAATTCAGAAATTAGTTAGATCACCGCCTTCCTGGTGAGAGTCAGAATTTCTCTCTGGATTTGAATATATAGAAACATGCCCAAATCTCACAACCAAAAATCTGTGCAGATTTATTGTTTGCTGTGTATGCAGAACAATTCATCCATTTATTTCTGTAAAATTATATATGGGGAATCGTGAACAACCCCAAAGTTTTGCTCAATAACTGTAAAAGCCTGGATATCTTCAGTATGGTTGGTACATGCCTTGTAGACTTTTGGAAAGAGCCACTTTTGGAATTGGATGACCTGATACTAATCTTGGGTCTATAATCTGCTAGTTTTTTTTTTTTTTTTTTGACTTCTGGAAAGTTACATGGATTCTCTTTATTGAATATTCTTGGTTGCTCTTATAAAAACTGATAACTTTCCCATTCTATTTGGAAGGCTCTTAAATGAGATGACATAAAATGTACACTGGAAACAGAAAGGGCTTTGTAGGTCTTCAGTAAACTTTAGAAACTTTTCTCCCCCTCATGCTCCCAGATAATATCTCATACACATCTATTAAATCACCTTGCATTGTGCGTTGCAATTACCGTTTTTGTTGTTGCTGTTTGTTTTTCCCCAAGCCTGACAGAGGTAATTGGATACTCACATTGTATTCCTACCACCTGGTGACTCGTCAGAATGTTGTGAATTACTTGGTCACACTTCAAAAATATGGATTATTTGGTCCACTTCAGTGTCTGAAATAACATCAAATCAGACTCCCCACTCTAACTTCAGGGCAGAATAGTCATGGCATGTCCAGAAACAAAGGTGTTTAGGATAATTTCTATATTCCAGATTCTCAATAAATATTGATTTAATACCTATATCAAAACTTCTTTATAAATACATTATTTTTCTTCAGTAATCCATACATGTAATTTTGTTTATACTCCCATCTTTTGAATTTAAATATGTTTAGCCTACTTGTTGTTTTTCTTGGCTGACTTTGTAGGTGTTTTGCTCTGTGCTTTATTGGTTGGTGGATAATCTGATGGAATGCTACCTGGGTTGGGCTCCTACTGGAACAAAAATCTACCAACCTTTTGTCACAAAATGCACCAACAGGAAGACCGTATTTTATTAACTGGTAGGGGATCTAAAAAACTGGCAATTTGTTTTGCTTTATTTTTTGAAAGTTTTGTTTCAAAAAGTTGCCCATGAAATAAAATATGTTTAAAATAAAATAAACAATCTAAAATAGAATGAAGACTGAAGTCATGATATGCTTCTTAGTTTTTCTAGAGATTAATAAAGTAACAATATACTTATGTGAGTCTTCATATATTGACTGTTAAAATTCCTTATCGATAACTGAAGATGAGTGGACCCTTTTTCTCCTTATTGAAGTCTGTACAATTTATATATATACACATATATATTTTCTCCAAATGGTCACATCTATAATTTTAAACAGCACACTGAAAGTCTAATTCTTGTTTTATACAGAAAGCATATCTTGATTTCCTGCTTAGTTAAAAAAAAAAAGAAGACATTTCCCTTCAGAACTCCTATGCTCTTTTTCCATATTTTTAATGTCATGGTGATGGAGTTATGTTTATCTGTGTAGAACAGAGTATAAAATTATGATTACTTTAATTATTAACATGAATATTTAAACACAGGAGATGTGAGCCTCAATTTGTATTCTGGGCTCAGGCTCTGTAAATTTTAAAGGAAGATATGTATAATCAGAGTGTCTAACACGTGCTGGACATTGTTCTGGGTGCCTGAGATATTCATTGACAAAACAGAAGTCCTTGTCCTCATTATAGAAAGATTCAAATGTCAAGTTAGTTTCTTGGTTTGTTAGTTATGTATTTAAATAAAGATAAAAATCATTTAAAATTTTATTGGTGAACTTAAAACATATGTTTGATAGGAGGGACAATGTATATGAATTTATAACACATAAAAAGGAAGACTTTAATTATTTTATTTCTTCTATGGAGAAACTCTTTATCTAGGGACAAAGGCCTTTTCTGCTGCATATGTATTTTTTTTCATCACCACAATTGGCAGTACTTATGCCATTCTTAAAAATGTAGGCACACTCTCCACTTCCTTTAATGGTGAACCTGGAACAAAACAGATTTTTTACTGAACCTCATGAAAAATAACTAGGCGCAGCCTAAAATACATACTGTAAACTTTGGTGACCATGTTTCTAAATGAGCAAAGTGGAGAGAATAGAGGGAGTGAAATGAGCTGCTTCTGCTCTCATATTGGTCTTCGAACTCTAACTCGGACCACAGTGGTGGAAGGAATGAGCACTAGGGAACTTCACTGCCTCCATACCCAAGACAGTCCTGGAACTTTGTGCTGTTTTAAACATTGCAAATCATTTTGTTGATTAATTCTTCTCTTTATACTTTCAAATAAAAAGTGATAAATTAATTTTGCTGTTTAAAGGTTATATAGAAGGAGAGTATAACTGATATTTCATTGACCACCCATCACACACTAAAAATATTGGTCTATGTTAGGACTGAAACAGGTGCCCACTGGTCCACTCTTTGCAACCATCACTATAGCAAACTAGGTATTTTGTACTTGAGTGCCTATGGTACACATAAATAATTATAAATGAAATATCTAGAAAGAATTTCTACACTCATATTTCAAGTCATATAGAAGCATAGGAAATTAAATATTCAAAATGAGGAAAAGAAAAATAGAATGGTGAATCATGAATTTCTGATTATATAGTAATTAAAATGCTTTCAGCACTTCTTTTTTGGGGAAGTTTGTAGCACTTGGTGTAGTTTTTTCACTTCAAAGTTTTATGCTTCCTGTTTTCAAATTGTATGTGTATTTCTGTGCCTATATATTCTTTAGTGCCAACTGAGAACTCACTAGCTCTTATTGACTGAATTATGAATCCCCCCAAATTTATGTTATAGACCTAAGCCCCAGTAGCTCAGAATGTAACTCTATTAGAAGACTGAGTGTTTGCAAAGGTGATTAAGTTAAATGATGTCAATTCAATATGACTGGTGTCCTTGTAAGAAAAAAAAATTCAACACAAGTAGGCATATCTAGAAGGAAGACCATGTGAAGACATGAAGAGAAAAGATGGCTATTTACAAGCCGAGGAGAGAGGCATTAGAAGAAATCAACCCAACTGACACCTTGGTCTAGGACCTCTAATCTCCAGAACTGTTTCCTAAGATACCTAGTCTGTGGTAAGCAACTTAAAGCTCTTTTACATCTCTCTCAATTTTTAAGTGAACTACATGTCATATATAATATGTTAAGCTGTCGACAATTTCTCTCAAGAAAATACCATGTATTAGGTTTTGTAGTCAGAAAGTTTGTTGTACTTTTCTTACATTTTCAAAGTTGAAAATTTAATTACTAACTATATTTTTACCTTCAAATCATCATGTATTTTCACTCCAAATTCATCATACACACAATGGTGACAGAAGTTTCTCTAAATTTATGCTGTTTTTATAATCTAGAATATATCATAAAACACCTTGCTGCTCTTTTTATGTCATCTACCTCATATAATACCTGGCACAGATTGCCATAGAACTAGGACAGTGCCTGTCTACAGTAGGTGTTCCATAAAGGGTAGTTAGTGGACCCCTGCAGGGAACACAATATCCTTCCTGTTTCTTTCTCCTCCCTGAAGTCAGGGAACATTTTAAGTCTTGAGAACAAAAATTCAGTCTAAGGATACAATCAGTTCCTCAAGTTAAGGAACATAGAGAAGTTCTCAAATTTTAAATAAAAGTCAAGAGGAACAAACATTTTCTATTTCTCACTTATTCTCTTCCATTTCAGGCCACCAATGGGTGGAGTAAGTGTAGACTTGAATATATTTCCTGACTCCCCTGTCAACGACAGTCCAAAGCAACAACAAACAAACAAAAGGCAAGTACAAGTGGAAAGAGGCAGGGATCAAACTACTTACACTTCTATGTAGTCTAGGATGACAGGAATGCCCGTGGCTCACACGTGGTATAGTCCAACTTACCATATAGAAGTAAATATTGGTATCTGATGCTAAGCCCTCACTAAAGACCATATATTTGTCTGAAGGTTCTCTCTGGCATCTATTTGTTGAGACAAGGTATGGAGGAAACTGTAGAAGTAGCTGATTACAGAGTCAGAATCTTTACCATGCTTAACATGTTTAATAACAAATAAATGTTTTAAGACTTACCTATCGCTTAATGCATCTCCATTTGCCCACATCCAGCGTTCACTTACATCATGCTTTTTTAATCCAATCCAATACGAAGAGGTCCCCAGATAGAGACTCAAAAAGTCCTTTTACAAAATACAGAGTGCTGTGATGGATCTCTCCTTATTTTCTCACTCTCACTATTTCCAATGCTATGGTCTTTCTTTGAGCACATTATTTTCTTGTTACGGTTATTGCAACAGTCTTGTAACAACATTGTGCTTTTATATTTGCCTGTGACTAAGTCCACCAGAGCAAAGAAAATAACTTTTTAAAACTTAAGTCAGATCATGTCATACTTCTGTTCATAATTCTTCAATATCTCCCTAACTTTACTTGGAGTAAAACCCAGTCTTTATAATTGTCTCCAAAATCTTAATGATCCATATCCCTCACTCGCTCCCTTATTTTAGGCACACTGACTGGCTGTCTCTTTTCTGTTCCTTGAAGGCATATACTTACCTTAATGTCTGTGTTGTAGCTGTTTCCTCTTCCTGAGACATTTATTCCCTGGACTCCCTTGACTAACTCCCTCATAGGCTTTACATTTTTGCTCAAGTGTTATCATCTCAATAAGAAAAGACTCTATTTCTTACTGTCTACCCATGTGGAACATTCACCATACCACTTAAAGTATAAATACATATTTTTGCATAAAATTTACTAACTTCTAATATACTATATAATTTACTGATTTATTGTGATTATTTTTTTATTCCCTGCCCTTCCCTTGGGATGTAAGCTCCATACATGCAAAGATCTTTGTTTTGCTGAATGATATATCATACTCTTGAAGTATACCTGATATACAGTAGCTCAATAAATTAAATGAAACTTATATTGCAACAAAAAAATCTAACCACTTCATTCTGGGAGCTGAATGTGAGCAGAGATCCATCATAGGCTGTACAGTTTGCCTGGCCATTTCTCCAAGTTGTTTGTGGTTCAGATTCAAAGAAGCATGTATTATAGATTCGGTGCCAGCCTTTTGGACATATAATTGCATCCACAGCGCATCTGTTTTCTTTCAAGTTCTTTGTACTTTTAACTAAAATTAACACAGTGATAGAGAAAAAAATGAATTAAGTGTAAGAGAAAAAACAGAGTTTAACCTTCAGGGGAAAAGATTATCATATATTTCAGGTTAAAAAAAGTATTTTTCCATATTCAATTCAAATGGTTTAACTTTAAGCATCACTCAAAAAATTAAAGATCAAGAATAAAGCATTAAACTCATAATTGAGAGCTTCATATCTTTGCATAATTAAAGATATCAATAATAAACAAATAAACAAATTTCCAGAAACAAACTTTTCTAGCCACTTTCCTTCCCAGTTTCCTCATACTACTGTCATTTTGTCTATTTATCTACTCCTTTGCTTGTAACTTACTCTGGCATCTGGGACACGTCTCGCTGTAAATAAACCGATATTCTATATGCATAACTTCAGGGGGCTGACTCCCTTTCACTGACTTAACTGAGACTAGACTGTGTTTCTAGAACTGCATTTCCCCAGAAGTTGAAGTTGTTTTTTTTGTCTTTAAACACAAAACAATGGAACCAAAAATGCTGAAGTTTTACTAGCTTTTACTTTCTACTTTTTATTCTCCTACTTCTGCAACTACATAAATGAAGTTACTAGTTAAGGTACAACCCTGAGGAAAACAAGGTTTACTGAAAAAAAATACCTCCTACCCACAGCTGAAATAAATTACTGGTTCATAGTTAAGCCTATGAATGGGAAGACCTTCAGATGGTCAATAAATCAGTAGTGTGGGACTGGTATAAAAACCATGTGAAACAATCAGGCCAGCAAAATTAATTAAAAGTATCAAGTTCAAAGTGATTAAAAAATGTCAAGTTTAAATAAATAGCTACACAAATATCAAGTATTTGGTTTAGAACTTGAGTTAGCAGAAAGCCAAGTTCTCTCATTCATTCATTCGTCAACTATTAGATGAGCTTCTATTATATGCCAGACACTTTTGTAACTCTAGGAATACAACAGTGTACATAACATACAAAAATTTTTGTTCTATGGGACTTATGTGTCTAGGAAATTATTAGTTGGTCATAAAATATATCAAAGTAAAGAGGATTGGGATTGTTTGTGGAGAGAGTTGCAATTTTAATGCTAGTCAGGATAGGGTGCAATGAGAAGGTGAAATGCATTGACGTCTTGAAGTCAGGTGAGCTAGTGAGGCATTAGCATGCCCAGGGGAAGCTCTTCGTAAGCAAAGAGAAGAGATAAGGACCCAGGTGAATGTGTCTGGCTTATTCACAAAATAGGGAGGATGCCTATATGAGTGAAGATGGGGCAAGTAGTAGAAGATGGTACCACAAAGGTAATTGGGTGACTGGATCCAATACAGCCTTGTAGGCTAATTGCAGGCTTTTGGTATTATTCCAAGTAAATAAAAGAATTGTCAGCGTTTTGAACAGATCTGATTTGTTTAAAAATTTTTTTAAGAAATATATTCTAGAACTCTACTGTCCAGTATGGTAACCACTAGCCACATATAGCTGTTGAGCACTTGAAATACAGCTAGTTCAAATGTAGATGTCCTATAAGTATAAACTATATGCTAAATTTCAAAAACTTAGTACCAAAAATGAATGTAAAAATCTCAATAATTTTATGTTTGTTATATGGTGAAATACTATATTGACTATACTGGGTAATTAAAAATACAATGAAAACAATTTTCATTAGTTTCTTTTTACTTTTTAAATGTGGTTTCTAAAACATAAATGACATTTATGGCTAACATATTTTTACTGGAAAATGTTGCTCTAGAAGGTCAAGGGTGGAAAACAGAGAAACATTTTGTAAGGAAAGAATGTTGGCTAGGAACAGAGTGGTAATAGAGGTGGTGAAAAGTACTCAGATTCTGGTTATATTTGGAAAGACTAGGCAGAATTTGCTGATTATATTTGGGTTTGATGGGGGTGAAAAGAATCAAAACATGACCATAAGGTTTTGGGCCTAAAAATTGGAACATGAAGCTGCTATTTCCTGAGATGAGGTGAACCACAGATAAAAGAGGTTATGGGAAAGAGGTATATTAGGATTTGAACTTGGACGATTAAGTTTGAGATATTTGACAATCGAGTAGAAATTTGGAATTCATGGATGAAACCCAGATTGGAGATGTGTATTTGGAGATGGGTATTTGGAGGTAATCAGTGTTTATGTAGCATTTAAAGTTGTAAGTCTGGTTCAGAGGGCCAAGGATGCAAGGGTAGATAAAGAGGGAATTTTTTCAGGGATTGACCTCTGGAGCACACCAGCATTACGAGATCAGGGAGAAAAGAAAGAATAAGCAAAGGAAACCTGGAAAGAGTGATGAGTTAGGAAGCAAGCCATGAGAGAATGGTGTTTTGGAAGCCAAATGAACAAATTATTTCCAGGAAGAGAGAGGGTTGATTGATGCAAATAGGTCCAGTAAAATGAAAATTGAGAGAGGGTCACTGTATTTAGCAACATGGAAATTACTAATGAACAAATTGGGTGGAAAAAGAGGAAGTGACAGCTTGATCAGAGTAGACATAACAAAAAATGGAAAGATAAAAATTAGGAAAAAAACCAGCAAAGAAAAATTTTCAAGGTAGTTGCTGTAGAGTAGAAAATGAATATATTGGTAACTAAAGGAGCTCTAACTATTTTTAGGTAGGATATATACTACCATATTGTATGGTTGATGGGATGTTGTCATTACACACACACACACACACTGATTGTGTAGGACAAAGAAAAGAGAATTACTAAAGTAACATTCCTGTTCAGGTGAAAGGCTATAGGATTTAGTGTAGAACATGAACACTTCATCTATAGTATGAGGAGTCTAAACAGACAGAGATGGAGGTAAGTAAGTAGGTGTGATAATGAAAGTATTTAAAAGTTTTCTACTAATTGCTATAATTTCTGAAGTAAAGTTGGAAGCAAAGGTATAGATTTGAGAGTGAAGATGAGGAGAGAGGCATCAAAGGTTTGGAGAGCAAAGAGAAACTGTAAAACAATTATCTATGAGAGTGAGAGTGTTAATGCACTAGGGAAATATAGTACAATTGTTAGTTCCCACCCCACTTCTTTTTAACCCTATCATAATTATCGTAACTACAACTGGTGTGATCCTCTGACACTCATGTTCTTTCTCTCATCTGAAGTGCTTCAAAAAATGCCTACTTGATGTTAAGATTCAACAAAAATACTTTTCTCTTCATAAAGCATTACCTGACTACCACGAGCAAACTTATAATCTCCTCTTTTGCTTCAATTTAGACATATTTCTATTTGTACTTATTTGATTGTGTTACTACTGTTTGCTGATATGCTTGCTTCTTAGATATAGATGAATTACCTTAAGGCCAGAAACCCCACTTTTTTGTTTTGGTATCATCATCACCTAGTATAATACTTGCCTGAAGTGCAATAGATATTTATTGAAAGAATAATTATTCTAGAAGGCAAAGCAAGAGACAAAATTTGAAGAGATACTGACACTCTGGATGGGAGAACATTTTCTGTTCCAATGTTCAGTGCAAGGGATGGAAAGTCTAGTTGTTGGTATAAGACAGAAT
Organism: Trachops cirrhosus; assembly: GCA_028533065.1. Classification (NCBI taxonomy): domain Eukaryota; kingdom Metazoa; phylum Chordata; class Mammalia; order Chiroptera; family Phyllostomidae; genus Trachops; species Trachops cirrhosus. The sequence goes on from CM052539.1 coordinate 20,483,368, forward strand.
CACTAATATCATTAATATTTGTAGCAGAAATTGCTTACTTACATCTTCTAGGAAATCCTAACATTGCCCAAAGAAGAAAGGCGATGCCTCCACATACCATACTTGATATGACCAGCATTTTCTTTGATACTAGACCTAGGGAAAAGACACATGATTGCTTACCTTCTATGGAAAAGCACACAAACCAAAAACCCAAGTAATATTTATATTTTCCTCTGTCTTCTCCATGTTCAGTTCACAACCCAGTAATTAATATATTAGGAAAGTAAGAAAGGGTATGAAGGGCTACATTTTCACCAGCAGCAGCAGCCTCAAATCCCATTGGCTCTACTTTTTGGTGCCACTTCTGAGAACTAAGTTACTGTCTTCTGCTCTGCTTTCAGAACAGAAAACCAATGTCGTCCTGGGACTTTTTAATGAAAGACTGCCTTATCCAAATGTGGAGAGGGCGAGGGGTGGAAGTGTATTTAAGGGCTATATTATGAATGATCTATATTTTAAAATAATGCTGAAGGGGCAAACTGGGATCAAGGAAAGATGCTAGGATGATAATACGAGGCTTAGTTCCTGTCTTTATAATCAAGTTCTGTTTCTCCTTTACCTGGCCTCTTGGCCTCCTGCTCCTCAGCCTCTGTCCCATCTGGACTTTTGGTCCCTGTTTTCTCTGTCTCCTTTGCACTCACGGAGAAGTTCATCTGTGGTCACAGCTACTGAGATAATCCTGGGGCTGAATTGCAAATTGCTAATTGTATTTGGTATACACTGCAGGAAATAGAGACAGCAGTTTTTCAGGAGACAGTGTTCACAAGACTGAAGTGGAAATGGCGCATGAATATAGCACCCTCCGCTCAGGCCCGCCACTGGACTTGGGCAAGAAGCTCCCACGGACAGCACGTGTCAACTGTCATTTCCTCTGACAATTTTAACATGCTGGGGCAGTAACGGCTACCAAGCAAGCAACAGTCATCCCCTCGCCCCAGTGGTTATGGTTCCGTGGCCTGAGATTGGCTGGAACACCTAGAGGACTCTGAGAATTCAACGTCTGATTGGCTCCTGCTAGCCTCCCACCTGGGAACTACTCAAAGCAGAGAACGGAGACGCCCATACTTTCCACTGTTGATGCCTTTATGTAGTCTCCTTAAAATCTCACATGGAGACAATTTTACATGTGGGTATTGGCTTGTGTACTGTGCAGACTCTCCAGCACCACAAAATGGCTGTGCCAATCCCCCCACATTTTTTTAAAATAAGTTTTTGTTAACTTTTGAGTTCTAATTTTACCTGTGGACTGCTTACGGATATTTGGGGGAATCAAAGTCATTGTTCTTGCATGTTTCCACAGTACTTGAATGAAGAGGGTTCATTTCATATACAGGGAGTTCTCACTTTGCAAAGTAAAGCAGGATGATAAATATGACTGTACAAGCTTAAACCATGCCATGTTATTTTAATAATCAGAGAGAAAAACTATGTTCCTTAGCCTTTAAAAATTTTTGTTGAAACATTGAAAACTCTTTTACTCTCCCTCAAAAACATATAGGGAATAGAAAACCAGTATAACTAATATTTTTTAGAACACTGTAATTTAAAACATTAGAAATATTGAGAGTTCAAGCATTTCACTTTATTTTGTAAAAGAAAAATCTTATCAAGTGTACTTGGACTAGGTTGACTTCTTGATATATAACTTACAGTACTGGGCAAGCATCTTCCCTATGGTCTCTCAAACTTTTGTACTTTTCTAAGTTTGAAATGGCCTCCAACACTGAATTTTTTGCTTCTGAAATGTTATGAAATATCTTTGAGAATTCCTTTGATGTAAGTATTTTTTTGGGCGTTGTAACTTTTCTGGGATATCTCCATGCTTTTTTCAATGCAAACACTTCCTTATTTTTTTTGTCAGAATTTCACTGAATTTCTCTGGCTGCACATATAGAGTCTCTCCAAAAGTAGAAGTGTCAATATCCTTCTGATGAGCTATTTCTTTTATAAGTCCATTTACCTTCTATTTAATTTTCACTTTTAGCGTTATGACTTTTTGTTTATGTGCTGCATTTTGATTATTTTTGAGGAATTCCTCCTTTTGGCTATCTATTTTTGCAAAGAGTTACAGGAATCTATCACTGCAAGACAAAGTGGGAACACAACTACACTTGACTGTCTATGTGTTAACTGATGACAGATGCACATTAATCATTCATTGACAGACTTAGAAAGAAGTGACACTGTGGATCATTGATCACCATGTATGTCTGAATATACATACTCTGTCTAGAAAAAGTCCAACCATTGTTAATATAATAAGAATGGTTTGTACAACATTGATGTAACCTGGCAGCCAAGGAGAGTGAATTAGAATGTGCATGCATTGCATGATCAATGACCACTTCACTGTACTAGTCAGTGGGGGTGATAGACATCATTGAGTGAGTATGTGCACTGTGGGGCCATTGCACTCCAAATGACTGAGCCAGAGAGCAATGAATCGCATCAAAGTTTGCATTAAACTTGAACATTACTCTGCAGAAATTATTTGGATGATTAGGAAGGCCATAGCTCTGGGTAACTGGTATTTGGCAGCTTCATCATGACAATGTACCCACTCATGCACCATACCTTGTGCAGAGTATTTTGGTGAATAATCAAAATACCCAGGTGACTCAGCTCCTCTACAGCCGAAATTTGGTTCTCTGTGACTTCTGGGTCTTCCCAAAACTAAAATCACCTTGGAAAGGGAAAAGATTTCAGACTGTTGATGAGACTCAAGAAAATACAATGGGGCAGCTGATGGTGATTGAGAGAACTGTGTGAGGTCCCAGTGTGCCTACTTTGAAGGGGTCTGAGGTATCATTGTCTTATGTATAATGTTTTTTGTATCTTGTCTCTTCTTCAATAAATATCTCTAGTATTCATACTATATGTCTGGATACTTTCTGAACAGGCCTCAATATATTATACACACACACACACACACACACACACACATATACACATTGATTTGAAGTCTAAATGTAAAAAAATTATAAATAAAAGCTAACAGTGAAATTTTAAGTTATAATATATAATTACTTATAATAAATATACTATAAAAATATTGTAAATATACATAAGCATACTATAAACTGAAATGTAAATGTACATGTAAAAATGTAGTTGGAGAGTGCTGTTATTTAATTTAATCATGGTAAATAAAATTTGTTCATTATCAGAATCATACAAAGCAATGCACAGTCACCTCCACACATACATGTTCTCTTGCTAATGTACCTAAAAAGTTTATACACATATAAACATGTGTTCAATATATATGTCTTATTGTATACACATATTATGTACTAAGTATTTGTATACCCCAAAATTCATGGTTGAAACCCTTCCTCCCAATGTGATGGTTTTAGAAAATGAGGACTTTGAATGGTAATTAGGTTTAATGAAGTGATGAAGGTAGAGCCTTCATAATATGTGTGTGCATGTGTGTGCATTGTATCTACATTTATTTTTTTCTACTCAATCTGGTAATTGGGACAAATTAAAGACATTATTATAATGCATGCACTATGCCGATTATTCAGAGATCTGAGTTGGTTTGTTTTCAGAAACACCCATACAACCTCACTAGTAGGATCATCTATGATAAAAGGAAAGGAAACAGCAGGACTTAAAAACAGATACATGTTCAAGTACGATGCCAGACTATTGCTGGAGTATTTTCTTTCATTTGCTATAATAAGAATTAATGTGTGGAATAGAGTAGACTAGGGGACATTTGAAGTCAGTCAAGCAGATAATTTGGTAGAAAAGGAAAACTTGCCTGCCACAGATTTTATTCCAGATTCATTGAGATACAATTGACAAATAAAAATTGTATCTATTTAAAGAATACAACCTGATGTTTTGATATATGTGGAATACTCACTATACCAATTAATAAAATATCTGTCACCTTACATAGTTACCATTCTATTTTATCTAATTTTATATTTTTGTGGTAATAACACTTAAGATTTACCCTTTAGCAAATTTTAAGTATACAGTATGGTTTTGTCAACACATTGCCATACATTAGATCTCCAGAACTTATCTTGAATAACTGAAACTTTGTACCCTTTGACATCTCCCCATTTCCTCCTCCCCTTAGACCCTGAGAAGCTCCATTCTGCTTTCTGCTTCTGTAGATTACATATATAAATGAGATAATGCAGTACCTGTTTTTGTGTAAATGGATACACAATATGAAAAGCAGCAACTTTGAATACAAGAATGCAAAGTGGTAGGAGAGGAACAGAAGTGTAGAGTTTCTGTATGTAATTCAAGTTAAATAGATATGCATTATTGAATCAAATCAATCATTATATTAATTCATAGAAGGGAGAATATATAACACACACCCCCAATCCAAGATGGAACTCTATTTAAATATGGAAAGGAAGAATGATTTGGGATATGCAACCAATAGTGTTTGATGTGGTATTACTGCCAAAATCTTTACAAAATATGTGTGTATGTCAGTGGTTACTTACTAATTGCAAGACAAAAGGAAAGAGGTAGTAGCAATTCTCCTCATACATACTATAACAAAAATCATAAAGTTCAGTTTCAGCTGAGGTATCAAAGGTTAATAATTCATAAATACTAAGCATCTTTGCAGCCAGGTGCTCTATCACCCATGTAGGAGATGCTAAGATGTGTAAAATCAAGTTAACGTATGTGAAATCATGATTCTCCTTATGAGTACAAAGATATTTAGGTAAAAAAGTACAAAAGGGGAATGTATTTGGAAAGAGTTTCATTATGCTGTGTATCACTTCAATGACTCACAGTGAGGGAGGGAAACCGTTTCACACTCATCTCCAAACAAGTGACAAGAGCTCCGAAGGGCCCACTCAATGGATAACAAATGTGTTCCCTAGAGTTTGAATGGAGTAGTAGTTTGAATGGAATGACCATTATCCGACCCTACCTACGGAAGTCTGAAGACCACTTGTGGAGTAACCTGAAGCTGACAGAGAATAGTGATAATGGGCTACAAGGGAGTTAACCTACTTCCACCAATCACAAAGTGAAACCCGATGTGCATCTCACTTTGGGAAACTGGGTTGAGGTGACTATAAAATGTAACCAGTACAGATTTAATGCAGTCCTTATCAAACACCACCAGTGTTTTTTACAGAAATATGAAAATCTATTCTAAAACTCATATGGAAACTTGAGATCCCAAATAGCCCAAACAATTTTGAATAAGAATAACAAAGTTGGATGGTTTACATTTCTTGATTTCAAAAGTTATTACAAAGCTACAGTAATCAAAATAGTGTAGTACTGGCATTGAGACAGATATACAGACTGATAGAATAAGATAGCCCAGAAATCAGTCCTCAAATGTACGCTCCAGTGTTTTCAACAATAGGGTCAAGACCATTAACCAGGGAAAGGACACTCTTTTCAGATAATGGTGTTGGGGAAACTATATATGCCAAAAAGTCAAGCTGAACCCTTACCCTACACTATATACAAAAGTTAAATTAAAATAGATCAAATACCTAAAACTATAAAACACTAGGGGGAAATCTTCAGGAAGCTGGATTTTGCAATGATTTCTTGGGTATGCAACCAGAATCATAGGCAACAGAAGTAAAAATAATAGTAAAGAAAAATAACAATAATAAAAATGACATCAAATTTTTTAAAAAATCTTGTGCATCAAATAGCATATCAACAGAGTAAAAAGGCAACATACAGAATGGGAAAGAATATTTGAAAATCATATATCTGATATGGGATTAGAATTCAGAATACATAAAGACCTCCTACATGTCAACAGCAGAAAAAAAATTTAAACAACCTGATTTAAAAAATGTGAAAGGACTTGAACAGACATTTCTCCAAAGGAGACATATAAGTAACCAAAAATATATGAAAATATGCTCAATATCAGTAAATTATTAGGGAAACACAAATCAAAACCACAATGAGGTAAAATATCATTAGCATAAGCATTAGGATGGCTGCTTTCAAAATATAGAAAATAAGTGTTATGAGGATGTGGATAAAATACAAACCTTGGGCACTGTTGGTGGGAACGTAAAATGGTGCAGCTGCTTGGAAAATAGTATTGTGTTTCCTCAAACAATTAAACATGGAATTATTGTATGAACTACCAAATCTACTTGTAAGGATATACCCTCAAAGAATTAAAAGCAGGTTTTGAAGAAATATTTGTAAACGTATGTTCATAACAACTCTGTTCACAATAGCTAAGCAATGGAAGCAACCCAAGTATCCGTCGATTGATGAATGGATATACAAAATGTGGTATATACATACAACGGAATATTATTCAGACTTAAAAAGGAAGACAATTCTGATACATGTTACAACATAGATGAACCTTGGGGACATTATACTAAGTGAAATAAGCCAGTAACAAAAGGACAAATGGTGTATGATCTCACTTTCATGAGGTACCAGGACTAGACATATAATAAAGACAGAAAGTAGAATGGTGGTTAACAGGATTTTGGAGTGGGGGGACTTTATAATGTGCATAGAATTTTGGTTTTAAAACTTGAAAAGAGTTCTGGAGATTGGATGTACAATAATGTGAAAGTATATAACACCACTAAATTGCTCCTGTAAAAATGATTAAGATGGTAAAGGTTGTTATGTATATTTTACCATAATTAAAAAAAAGGAAATGCAACTAGAGGACTCTAGGCAATGAAGCTATAATATAGTAAGTGTTGATACAATCCTCAAAACTGAGGAGAAATTAGCTCAAGAGAGGTATTGCTGACAGGAGCTAAGTAGCAGTCGGATAAGATGATTTCTGTAAAACCCACAAAATGACTCAATAAGGAAGCCATCAACAGTGCACATCTGTGCTTTTCTTCCTACAGCTTTCTCTTCCTTGAGTGGGAGCAGAAACAGCAGCTATTAAGTAGGGGGAGCTCTTATATAAGGAGAAAAGAGGAAGCAAGCAGAACATCCTGTCCTCTGAATGCCTCCAGGTCTGAAATAGTTCAGGTCAGAGAAGGGAAGAGGTTTTAAATTGAAGTGTTGGTTTGCATAGAAGAGCTTGCAGTTTTTATATTATGCTAGACATAAAATTTCTGAACTGATACTGTTCTTGTTACTATAAGGGACCACAAAAATGATGGTAGTGCCTCCAAACTATCCAGATGTGTGAAGATGTCTCAGAGTGAGTTTAATGTAACAAAAGAATCAAGTTAATTTCTGTGTGCACATGAAGACCTACAGTCCTTTCAAAACATTTGATCATTCATTTCTATTCCCCTATCCTTTGATGCCTGTCTACCCATTCTTCCCTTCTAATGTGGCTGAGTGTTGTGGGTTAATGGTCCTTCCTTGACCATAAACTTGGTGATGCCAGTTCCTGGTAGGTTAATGCGAAGGTCACCAGAACCTTAAGAAATATCCCAATCATACAATTACTTTTGAAATAATTACAATGTGTTCTGGAATCTCATGGTTGTGTTGAAGTTTTCTATTTATTTCATTAACTGTTTCATAAGGAAATGTTTCCTCTGATATCTCAGAATGTATTGCTTCTTTTAGTCCTTCAAATCATTACACAGACCTAGTCTTTTTCTCCCACATTTTGCTCAGGTTTTTCAGGATTGGATCTTGAGATGAGCTATTGCAGAAACAGTTTTGAATGTTTTAGACCCAAAGTAGAAAATAAAAAAAAATTATTATTGATGTTGTATTATCGATAGCTATATTTTGTGAAATTTGGAATCCAACTGCCTTGAGCACAATAACCGAGTATATGGAAGATAGCCATCGTAGCCTGCAGTGTCCAATGTGCAGCCATCTGATGGGCTGGGGTTGAGTTGGTTGCCTGGCAACGTTCTCTTCATGCATCTCACCCCCACGACTGTGCATGGAGCATGTGGGGTGCTGTTCTCCACTGGATCTCCAGTGGCATTTAGAAGTAAGCAAAGTAGAGCTGGTCAGTATTGGACCAAACATTCTGTTGTATAAGTACATAGGCCCTGGTTTTTACTATTTCTTTCCATTTACTGTGACAGCCTGGGTTTAGAAGGTTGTGCTATGCAGTTTCCTTCACTAGCTAACTGACAGCAGAAATCTTAGTAGCTGTGTCCCTGTTTTATTTAGTAAGCTTTCTGTGACTATTGTAAAGGCCAGAGCCTGACATAAATAAATAAATAAATAAATAAATAAATAAATAACCACAGTGAATTTCTGATGCCCTTCAGTCATTTGAAAAACATTAAGTGGGCCTTAATACTTGACAAATTCTACGAAAAGTATGGAATTGGGTAATAGATAGATTGGCTAATATGTATATGGAAAGTATACTTTTGAGTGAGTGGTGAGAGTAAACTTCTCACTAAAAGAATTTTTGCTGCCTATACAAATTTGTGTTCATTTTTCTAGCCAATTCACTCAATGTATGCATAGGGTGCCCAGATTTAACAAATTAAAATACAGAATGTCCAGTTGAATTTGAATTTCAGATCAACTGGAAACATTGCAAATATAATAAATACAAACTTTGCATGAGAAATACACTAAAAGTAAACCATTTTTACCTGAAATTTAAATTTAACTGGATATTTTTGCTTTACGTGACAGCCCTGCTCAGGTCATAAGAAATTTTTTATCTTTTAAATTGTTAGGTGTTCCATGGCTTGGTGTAGTTTGTTTCTCAATTTTCTGTTTACACCTCTCTGTGAACCCCAAATTAGTGATAGAGCCCAGGGGCTGGGTCCAGGACAGGAGTAGTCTGCAAAGGACACATAGATCATTGGTCCTGCAAGGGTGCAAAGGACCTGGAAAAGGGAAGGAACAAAGGACAGCATGAGATGCTTGGAAGCAGGCCCTGAGGAGTCCAGAGAGAGCAGTGTATTTGGAAGGTGAAAAACACTGAAGGGATGAGAATTGTGACAGGGTGCAACATCACGCAAATAACCACTGAGAGCAGCTAGAGCTGAATTTAGCAGAGGTCGTCTAGAAACCAGTGTAAATGGTGTTTTTCTGTCTTTCCCCCAGGAGTGTGAAGTTTCTGTTTCATTTCCAGCTGACCTGTCCCTCACCTGTGGCCTGAGAGGGTGAGTTTGCTGCTTTGCCCCCAGTGGTTTCAGGCTTTTGTTCCACAGGGGAGAAATTTCCAGGCTGGGCTCTGCGTCTTTTGTGCAAAGACTGCTCTTCCCCTCCCCCAGGCCTGAAACAGAAGGGAAACTTTCTAAAGTCTCCTAACTTGCTCTCAAACTTTCACATCCGGTGAGGTCTGTAAAGTCCCTTCAAGTAGGTGAGATTTGCTGTTGGGTCTGCAGCTCTGAGAGTTCTGTGCTCTCATGCAAATCCACACTCTGCCTTTAGCAACTGGTTAAAAACTTTGGCTGAGTTTTTTATAACAGTTTTTACGAGTTGTTATTTATCATCCCACATAAACAAATTATCATGATCTGTCTCTCCTTGAAGGTGCCTTTCTTTCCTTAGTTTTCAGTTTAGTTAACTGCCCTGTGACCTCAGATTTCTGAGTGTAAGAGAAGTTTTTAAGTTTCAAATTACCTAGCATTAGTTGTCATGAAAACAGGAATGATGCTCTTTCCAGTTTTCTATACGCTGAGTGAGCTCAAGTCTTCCCCTCCAGGGGTTGTGTGCTCCAGAGATGCAGACATGTAGCCCTTACACATTGAAGCAGGGGCTCAGCTGGAGAGGAATAAATGTCAGCCGCATTTTGGAGTCAAGACTAAAATGAGAGGAAAGACCTTAACTCATCAAAAAGGATTTGCAGCAGGGTTAGCTCCTGTAAGTTTCCAAAGTAACTGGCTACAGCTGAGTGCAAAAACAGTCAATGTAGATAGTGTGATTCACTGAGGTCTCAGCTGATAGGTTCTGACACTTATTACAGTTATAGACGTAAGAAGTGAAGCTGGTGGTTTATGTGGTGAAAATGTTGAGGCAGCAGAATAAGGGAGATGCAAGATTTTCCCATGCTATAATGCCATTACCAAAATGCTTAGAATGTAATCCTTAATCCTTCCAGCAGAGAAGCGGCTGATTCCTTCAGCCATGCATCTAAAACACCCATGTACAACATTAGAATTCTTCCCTGGCCTCTGATATCCAGACCGGCCAGATTGCTGGGCATCGTCCCAGAGTGGGAGAGGTGAGAGGACAGCTAGACAGCTGCTGTTGCTTCTGCATCTATGATATTGTCCCCTACTAAACGCTGTCCTAGAAAAACTGATGTGAATGTATTGTTTGACCATTAGCTCTCATATGCTCAGTAGGTTTTATAAAATGTGCAACAGGGAGATCTCAATTTTAGCCTTGACCTGTGACATATATCGCATGAAACCTCCTACAAAGATATTATTATAAAAGCTGGACAAAATTCTAAAACAACTAAGAAGACAGAACTTGAGGGACTCCAATTGGTCATGATTTATAGTTTATATTTTACCTGCCTGCAAGAAAAAAATAACTTCTTTGTAGAAAGATAAGTTTTTGTATAAAATATCTGGCATTTAATAAAAAATTATGAGGAAGCTTTAGAAAAATGAAAGAGAACAAAAGGCAAAACACTGGTTGATAAGCCAAATGTTTCAGACACAGATAATATCAGACAAGAGATTTAAAATAAAAATGATTAGTGTATTCAAATAAAGAGAGAAAAGTATAAAGAATTCAACACCATGGAAATAATTCAAGAGTCAAATAAAAGTTCTAGCGCTGAGATAAACCATAATTGAAGTTAAAAATTATTTCATTAAGGATTCAGTGACAGCAAGATGGAATCTAAGAGGTAAACATGTTTAAGAAGGTAGGAGGAGCCATTGGCATCAAATACTTCTAAGAGAGAACAGCTAAGCAAATATTGTTGCTTCTGTATCTGTGATACTGTTTTGAAGTAAATATCCCATAAAAACTACTTACCTGTAAGTTAAAAGACAAGAAATATTTAATGGATATAGTGAAAATATAGTCTTTGTTGATTTGGTTAGAGTCATTTTGTTCAATGAAAGAGAAGAATTAAGATTGGACTGTATTGATGATGAGACCCTACCTAGCTACAGGGAGACCGTACCCCTAGAGGGAGACTGGGTGTGTGTGTGTGTGTGTGCATGTGTGTGTGTGATATTTGAAAAACAGGAGAAAATTGAGTTTTAAAAAATAATTGGGCCCTGGCTGGTGTGGCTCAGTGGATTGAATGCCAGCCTGTAAACCAAACAGTCACTGATTCTATTCCCAGTCAGAGAATGTGCCTGGGTTGTGTATCAGGGGGAAAATCTATTAGCATTTTAATTTAGTTGACATTCATGTTTAGATACATTTAGGAGAAGTGACTTTTTCTTATAATACTGATGCTTGTAATCCAGAAGCATGCTTTCCTATTTTTGTTTTTTTCTTTTGTTCAACAGTTTTAAAGTTTTCTTTATTTTGGTTGTATATATTCTTAATTATTTTGAATCCATATTTTTTCTTCTTTAGTAGCTCTTATGAAAGAGAAATTTTTTACTTCATTTTAAATGTCTATTCTAATATATAACAAAACAGTTAATTTTTTACTAAATACTTTAAAAAATCTGTATACATTCTCTTTAGCAAAAAAAAAAACTGCCTATCTACTTTATGGTATTTATGTGTGGCAATACCAATATGAATTTTAAGGTTAGAGTTACTAATGAAAATTAGAAAGAAATTACTGTACTCAAAAACAATCATTCCACAACCCCCACCTCCACCTTGCATACTTGATCAAGAAATGAGTGAATCTCTGCCCTTGAGCATGCTGCATGATACTTACCCAACACCTGCTGCGTAACCCTGGAGACTCATTTCCTTCCTCCTTTTGGTAGCTTAGCTGGGAGCTGGCTCAAAATGACTGAGCCAGTCTGCAGAAAGACAGCAAGGCTGATCTCAGTTTTCCTGGCCTACATAGCTATTTTAGGACCTTTGGCATGCCAACCTTGTATGCACACTCCCTAGTGTGGTTCCAGGGCCTCCGGTTCCCTTAGTGTATTTGTTGATGCTAAGAAACTAGGTATTCCCTACCTCCTTTCGGCTAGCCTACGCCTTTGTAACAAGGTGGCAAGGTGGAACTTACACTCCTCCTTCCTCTAGGAGTGTTCTTTGTGTGTGTGCAGCTTCCTGGCTATGGCAAACCCTGTCTATCAGAACCTTTGCCATCACATATGCAGAACATGGTGCCAGGCCATTTCTGTAGAGTAGTGAGTGTTTGAGGATTGTGTCCCTTTCATTACTTCTCTGCTTGAAAGTTTGTCTCCAATAAATTCTGTTATATCTGCATCATGTTGCACTAGCGTTCATACCCCTTGCACAACACTGATAATACCCAGACACAATTTTGAAAACTACTCTGCGGTTGGTAGACACAGAAATAAGAAATGAGAAGAGATAAGAGGAAGGTTTTCTCTCCTGTACCACCTCTCTGTTCTTGTCTGAGGCCACAATAGGGCAGCAGCTCATTTCAATACTTATGGGTGGTTGGTACAGTGGATTTAAAAAAACAGAAGTTTAAGCTTGTAGGTTTCAGCTTCAGTTTATAAACCGAATTTAAAATCACAACTGCTGTTTAATATCCAACTGCTAGGTTACTTTCATTTTTTAAAGTTTGTTAAGCTTTCTTTTTAAAACCATCCATGTCTGAAGAAGTTACTTATGCAGATCTAAAATTCCAGGACTCCAGCAAGGTAGAACATATGCAGAAGTTTGACCACATTGGTATAAAAGGTAAGATTTTGAACTGTGGGTGGTTTGTAAGCTGGTACAAGTAGAGTACAGGAGGTGATAGAAGGGTAAGCGTAGTAGCCCTGCACCATAGATAGTAATAAATTGACAATGACCCTTCAACTTGAAATTTTAATTAAACTTCTCATTTTTATCAAAGGCACCAGAAGTGTTCATAACAATTATTATAAAGGGTGTTTTTAAAGACATTGATCAGTATCTTGAACATTCAATCTTTCAAAATTTTAAAATTTTCTATTTTTTAATATCATACTCAAGATAATAAATAGGATACTATTTTTTATGTGGCTAGATTGTGAACTGTTTCTTTTCCCCATGAAAGGAAGCCAAGAAAAGTCATAGTTTTGTTTACCCCTTTTTATAAGAAAATGCTTGTGTGTGTGTGTGTGTGTGTGTGTGTGTGTGTATGTACGAGAGAGAGAGTCAGAGATACCTGATTTTATTTGATATTCTACCAAGTCAAGCATATATTGCCCTAATACGTCTCCTCCTTTTTTGGCAATCTTCTCCCAAGTTAATAAAATATAGAAGAGCTTAAGTTAAATAAAGGACACATTAAAGGATTAAGGAAGAAAAGAGACAAAGAAATATTTGAAGATAAAACATTCAAAACTACACTATACCTGGAAGCTTTGTATTCTTCCATTCTAATTTAAATCATGATATAAATGGAATGCCTATGATGACTACCAGTTTATACTTCATTAAAATATACTTTAATTTCCATCCTACTTATTCCTCTTATTATCCCATGTTCCTCTTTTTTTTTAATTTTTTATTTTAGTTTATTCAGTACAGTTTCTATCCTTTATTCCCATTCCAGCCCACCCACCCATTCCTCCCCCATGTTCCTCTTAATATGCACAGTTCCTACCTCCTGGATCCTGGCCTTTTGGATAAAATCTGCCCAAGCATATCCATATTTGAACTCAATGTATTTAGGTTAGAAATAACATAAACAGTAGTTACAGAGAACTCAAGAAGTTTATAGAAATAGTGAAATTATGAGAGGGAGTAATAGAAGAATTCTCATATTTTATTGTTCTTATTTCCCCACAAAATGTAACATTCTTTTAAATGCTAATATTACTCTGAATACAATTTTGTTGTTAGATATTAGATCTGTTTATCATCAGTATGGTAAAAGTTGTGATGGAAAAACAGCTCAATTTTGTGAGATTGTCCTTTAATATAGATTTCTTTTAAAGAAGGAGCAATTAAAAATTTTGCAATAGTTTCTATCTTAATTTCCTTGTTTGTATTTATCCATTTTATAGTATAAGAAGATGCATATAACATTCATTTAATATACAATTATCTTTTTTATTTCCTAATACATTCATTCTCATCTCTTGTTCTACTAATTTGTCTTATCCTAAATTTCCACTTTGGAAATTCTTTGTCTCTCTAGAAAACTTGAAATCATGCCTTATTCACTACTGAGTTTTGTCTACTTTTCTCATTATCTAGCTTAAAGTCTATATTGTATAATGTGAACTTTATATTATGTAATATCTACCCTTAGTACATTGTATATATACTTTCAATTTACTGTGTTTTTTCTTTGAAAAACTTCAACTGTGCTTTGAAATCAGAGAATGCAAATGGGAGGGAGGAGGAGAGGGAAGGGTGGGTGGGCTGGAAAGGGAGTAAAGGACAGAAAACTGTACTTGAACAATGATTAAAATAAAATTTAAAAAAAAAAGGGAGAATGTGATGACTCTAGCTTTGTTCTTCTTTCCAAAGATTGATTGCTTTGGCTATTCATGGCCTTTTATGGTTCTATACAAATTTTAGCTCTGTTTCATATATTTCTGAGAAAAATACAATTAGAATTTTAATAAAAATTGCACTGATTCTGTGTATTGCTTGAGTAGTACAGATGTTTTAACAATTATTATTTCAACCCATGAACATGAAATCTTTCCATTTATTTGTGTTCTCATCAGTTCTTTCCTTAATGTACTGTGGTCTCCAGTATACAGGTTTTCACCTCCTTGGTTAAATTTATTTTCAGGTATTTTATTCTTTTTTGATGCCATGGTAAATGGGATTTTTATCTTAATATGTCTTTCAGATAGTTCATTATTAGCATATAGAAATGGAACAGATTTTTGTGTATTCAATTTGTATCCTGCAACTTCACTGAATTTGTTTACTAGTTCTAACAGTTTTTTTTTAGAGTTTAGGGTTTTCTATACATAATATCATATCATCTGCAAATAGTGACAGTTGTACTTTTTCTTTCCCAATTTGGATGGCTAAGGCTTCCAAAACTATGTTGCATAAAAAATGGCAAGAATGAGCATCCTTATCTTATTCCTGATTTTAGAGGAAGAGCATTTAGCTTTTCACCAGTGAGTATGATGTTAGCTATGGGATTAACATATATGGTCTTTATTATGTTGAGGTATATTATTTCTACACACACTTTGTTGAGTTTTTTTATAAATTGAGGTTGAATATAGTAGTATACTTTTTCTGCATCTTTTGAGAAGATCATATGATTTTTATCCTTTTTCTGTTAACGTGGTATATTACACTGACTGATATGTGGACATTGAACCATCTTTGCATACCTGGAATAAACTCCACTTGATCAGGGTATATAATTTTTTAAATTATTGTTTAATTCAGTTTGCTAGTATTTTGTTCATGATTTTTTCATCTACATTCATAAGGTATATTTGTCTGTAATTTTCTTTTTTTTTGGTATCCTTGTCTTCTTTTGGTATCAAGGTAATGCTGGCCTTTTAAGTGAGTTTGGAAGTGTTCCCTCTTATTTTATTGTTTGAAATAAAAATTTCAAAATTTTAAAATTTATTTTTTGGAAGATTTTGAGAAATATTGGTGTTAATTTTTCTTTGAGTATTGGTAAAATTTTCCAGTAAAGTTGTCTGGTCCTGGACTTTTGTTTGTTGAGAGATTTTTGATTGCTGATTCAATCTTCTTACAAGTAATAAATCTGTTAAAATTTTCTACTTAAATATGATTAAATCTTGGTGAGCTATACACTTTCAGGAATTTATTCTTTTTTTGTTTATCCAATTTTGTTTGCATATAATTAATTGTTCACAACAGTCTCTTATGATCTTGTATTTCTGTGGTTTCAGTTGTAATATCTCCTCTTTCATTTTTTATTTTAAGTACAATAATTATCATGTAAAGTTCATAAATCATGTTTTATAAATAATGAAATTGTTTGGGCTTTACTCTTTAGTAAAAAGAAAACAATCAACAGAAGTTTGTTGTTAAAAAACAATAAACCAAATTTAAGGAGGAAATGATATAGCTTCATAAGGACATCCAGAGACATTGAAAGGGACAGCCTATCACTTATGTTCCGTAGACATGATTTTCTGGGGAAAATATAAGTAACTGAAATTATTTTCTTTGACATCCCAGAATTGTCCACTCAAACAAGGGAATACGCAAATTGACTTCTGTTACCTGCTTCGTACTCAGTTCCTCCAGTTTTTACAGAAAAGTTGTATTATGTCCAGATCGATGGGTTACTTACTTTTCTTGTTTAAACTCCTTTTTTGCCTGTGTTTCTTAAATCAGCCTACCAATTAACAACTCTTCTTGAAAAGTAGTCTAATGCAAAAAAGCTAAAAATGTTTTTGACTATTTCTTGACATAGTTTTTAAAAAGTATTTTAACATGTCGTTGAGTTTCATTACTTTACCATGTATATATTAGGAAAGAAAATGCAACCTGAATGAATGGATCAATCAATCAATCAGTCAAATTCAAATGTATGCCATTTCCTGTTCTCTTTGCCAATTTTGCTTTCCACAGCACCTTCTGCTCCTTCCCATGGGTTGCATAAAAGAGAGTTGGCTCTTATTCTTCTGTGCCTTCTGCTGATGACTGGATTGGGAGTCTTAGGAAGCATGTGTATGTATTACTCATGTTTTGATTGAAAAGAAAGACACCTAGAATTATATGAATTTTACAAAGAAGTTCACTATTTGAATAGAGGCTTTGGAGTGATTATAAGTTATATATAAACAAAAAGGGGACTTATAACTAAGTCTTTGCAGTATGATAGTCTCTCTCCCTCACTCCTGTGAAATGAATGCTCTAGACCTTTAATATTCCTTAAAAAATTTTTATTGTTTTTCAGTTATATTGGCCCCATTTTTCCCCAATGCTCTCCCCTACCCTGTCCAATGCCACCTCCCACAATCAATCTCCCCTCCATTGTCCTTGTCCATGGGTCCTTTATATGTGTTCCTTGACTTGACCTTTCCCTTTCTTCCCACAATATCCCCCTCTCCCCACCCCTCTGGTTACTGTTAGTTTGTTCTTTATTTCCAGGTCTCTAGTTCTATTTTGCTTGCTTTTTGTTTTGTTGATTAGGTTCCACTTTTAGGTGAAATTATATGGTATTTGTCTTTTACCTGGCTTATTTCACTTAGCATAATGCTCTCCAGTTCCACCCATGTTGTGACAAAGGGTAGAAATTCCTTCTTTCTTTCTGCTGTGTAGTATTCCATTGTGTAAACGTACCAAAGTTTTTTGATCCACTCATTTACTGGTGGGCACTTAGGCAGTTTCCAGCACTTGGCTATTATAAATAATGCTGCTATGAATATTGGGGTACCTAGGTTCTTTTGAATTGATGATTCAGGATTCTTAAGATATAATCTCAACAGTGGAGTTGCTGGGCCAAAAGGCAGTTCCACTTTTACTTTTTTGAGGAAATTCCATACTGTTTTCTAAAGTGGCTGCACCAGTCTGCATTCCCAGCAACAGTGCGCTAGGGTTCCATTTTCTCTTCATTCTCAATGGCACTTGTTATTTGTTGATTTACTAATGATGGCCATTTGGACTGGTGTGAAGTTTTGTAGTTTTAATTTGCATCTCATTGTAGTTTTAATTTGCATCTCTCTGATGGCTGGTGATGCTGAACATCCTTTCATATGTCTCTGGGCCCTCTGTATGTCCTTGAAGACGTGTCTGTTTAGGTCCTTTGCTTATTTTTTAATTGGATTGTTTGTCTTCCTGGAGTGGGGTCATGTGAATTCTTTATAAATTTTTGAGATTAAACCCTTGTCTGAAGTTCATTGGAAAATATTTTTTCCTATTTGGTTGGTTCCTTTTTCATTTTGCTGATGGTTTCTTTAGCCATGCAGAAGCTTTTTAGTTTGATGTAGTTCTATTTGTATATTCTTTCCTTTATATCCCTTGCTCTAGGGGACATATTGGTGAAAATATTGTAGCATGGAATATCTGAGATTTCCCTCCTTATGTTCTACTATAGGACTTTTATAGTGTCTCAACTTAAATTTAAGTCTTTTATCTGTTTTGAGTTTATTTTTGTGTATGGTGTAAGTTGGAGGTCTAGTTTTGTTTTTTGCAAGTAGCTGTCCAGATCTTCCAAAACCATTTGCTGAAGATGCTATTCTTACTCATTTTATGCTCCTGCTCCTTTGCTGAATATTAATTGGCCATAGAGATATGGTTTTATTTCTGGGCTCTCTATTCTGTTCCATTGGCCTATGTGTCTATTCTTTTGCCAGTACCAGACTGTTTTGATTATAGAGGCCATGTAATCAAAATAGTTTGATATCAGGTATTTTGATCCCTACTACTTTGTTCTTCTTTCTCAAAATTGCTGAGGGTATTCTGGATTGTTTACAGTTCCATATAAATTTTTGATATATTTGTTCTATAACTGTGAAATATGTCATGGTATTTTAATAGGCATTGCATTGAATCTATAAATTGCTTTGAGTAGTATAGGCATTTTAATGATGTTAATTCTTCTAATCCATGAACATGGTATAGTCTTCCATTTATTTGTCCTTAATTTCTTTCTTCAGTGTTGTGTACTTTTCTGAGTACAGGTCTTTCACCTCCTTGGTTGGGTTTATTCCTAGGTACTTCATTTTTCTTGTTGCTATAGTAAATGGGATTTTTTTCCTAGTTTCTGCTTCTGATATTTCATTGTTGGTGTATAAAAATGCATTCAATTTCTTATATGACTGTATCCTGCTGTTTTGCCAAGTTCACTTACTAAGTTGAGTAGTTTTTGCTGGAATTTATAGGGTTTTCTATGTACACTATCATGTCACCTGCAAACAATGACAGTTTTATTTCCTCCTTTCTAATTTGGATGCCTTTTATTTATTTTTCTTGTCTGTTCACTGTAGCTACAACTTCCAATCTATGCTGAAAAGAAGTGATGAGAGATGACACTCTTGTCTTATTCCTGATCTTAGGGGGAAAGCTTTTAGTTTTTGCCTGTTGAGTATGATATTGGCTGTAGGTTTCTTGTATGTGGCCTTTATTATGTTGAGGAATGCTCACTCTACTCCCACTTTGCTGAGTATTTTTATCATAAATGGGTGCTGTACCTTATCAAATGCTTTTTCTGCATCTATTGATATGATCATGTGATTTTTGTCTTTCATTTTGTTTATGTGATGTATTACATTTATTGATTTGCAAATGTTGTACCATCCTTGCATCTCTGAGATGAATCCCACTTGATCATAGTGTATGATCCTTTTAGTGTATTTCTGGATCTGGTTTGCCAATATATTTTGTTGAGGATTTTAGCATGTATGTTCAGCAATGGTATTGGCCTGTAGTTTTCCTTCTTTGTTGTGTCTGTATCTGTTTTTGAGATTAGGATGACTCTGGCCTTATAAAAAGAGTTCAGGGGTCTTCCATCCTCTTGGATTTTTTGGAATAATTTGAGGATAGCAATTAGTTCTTCCTAATAGTTTTGTAAAATTCTTCTGTGAAACTGTCTGGTCCAGGGCTTTTGAGTGCTGGGAGTTTTTTGATTACTGTTTCAATTTCACCAGCTATTATTGTCTGTTCAGGATTTCTGCTTCTTCTTGATTCAGTGTTGGAAGATTATATGTTTCTAGAAATTTGTCCATTTCAACTAGGTTTTCAAATTTCTTGGCATATAGTGTTCATAGTAATTTCTTATAATCCTTTGTATTTCTGTGGTATCAGTTGTAATTTCTCCTCTTTTTTTCTGATTTTTATTTATTTGTGTCCTCACACTTTTTTTCTTGATGAGCTGGTTAAAGGCTTGTCAACTTTGTTTGTCTTTTCAAAGAACTAGTTCCTGGATTATTGATCTTTTGAATTGTTCTTGTAGGTTCTATGTCATTTAATTCTGCTGTGATCTTGATTATTTCCTTTCTACTCACTCTGGGCTTTGTTTGTTGTTCTTCCAGTTCTTGTAGATGCAGGGTTAGGTTGTTTATTTGAGATTTTTCTATCTTTTTTAGGTAGGTCTGTATTGCTATGATCTTCCCTCTCAGGACTGCATTTTCTGTGTCCCATTAGTTTTGGGCTGTTGTTTGTTCATTCTCATTTGTTTCCTGAATTTTTTTTATTTCTTCCTTGATCTCATTGTTAACCCATTCATTGTTTAATAATGTGTTATTCAGTATCCATGAATTTGACTGTTTTTGAGGGTTTTTTAGCTTGGTTTTTAGTTTAAAGCCATTATGATCTGAGAAGATGCTTGATATCATTTCAATTGTCTTGAATTTGTTGAGGCTTGCTTTGTGACATACCATGTAGTTTATTTTTTAAAGTATTCCACGTGCATTGAAAAGAATGTGTATTTTGCTTCTCTGGGGTGAAAGGTTCTGTATATATCAATTAAGTCCATTTGATCTAGTGTGTCATTCAGTGTCACAATATCCTTGTTGATTCTTTGTTTGGAAGATCTATCTATTATTGACAGTGGGTTGTTAAAATCCCCTGCTATAAGTGTGTTTCTGTCTGTATCTTTCTTGAAGTTCTCCAAGATTTTCCTTATGTATCTGGGTGCTCCTATTGGGTGCATATATGTTTACGATATTTATGTCTTCTTGATGGATTCTACCATTGGGTATTATGAAGTGTCCTTCCATGTTCTTTATGACCTTTGTTTAGAAGTCTATTTTGTCTAGGCTATTTCAAGTTTATTGCAACCCTGGAATTTTTTTACTGTCCTTTTGATTGGTATATTTTCTCCCAACCTTTCACTTCCAATGTTTGTAGGTCTTTTGGTCTCAGGTATGTCTCCTATAGCCAGCATATATGCAGGTCATGTTTTCTTACTCATTCAGCTGCTGTCTGTCTTTTGATCAGAGCATTTAATTCATTCACACTTAAGGTTATGATTGATAGGCTCTTATTCATTGCCATTTTTCCCCTTTGTGCTGTGTGTCCCACCCTCACACTCTTTTTCTTCGTCTTCTTAAAGCAGTCCCTTCAGCATGTCCTGCAATGCTGGTTTGGTGAGGGTGTACTCCTTTAGCCTTCTCTTGTCTGGGAAGCTCTTTAATTTACCTTCCATTTTAACTGAGAGCCTTTTTGGGTAGAGGAGTCTTGGTTGCAGGTCTTTGCTTTTTTACTACTTGTAACATTTCTTGCCATTCTGTCCTGGCTTGTAGTGTTTCTGTTGAGAAATCAGCTCATATTCTTGTGGGAGATCCCTTGTATGTTACTTCCTATTTCTCCTTGCTGCTTTTGTCTCCCTTTGACAAAGATTCTGTCTTTGTCTTTGAATTTTGGAATTTTAATTATGATGTGTCTTGGAATGGGCCTCTTTGGTTCATCTTGTTTGGGACCTTCTTTGTTTCCTGGACTTTTATGACTTTTTCTCTCATCAAATTAGGGAAGTTTTCTGTCATTACCTTTTGAAACAAGTTTTCTACCCCTTGCTCCTCTTTTTCTTCTTCTGGTATCCCTAATATATGGATATTATTATATTTCATGTTATCCTGCAGCTTTCTTAACCCTTCTTTATTCTTTTTGAGTCTTTTCTCCTTTTCTTGCTCTTTCTGGGAATTTTTTTATACCTTGTCTTCCAAGGTGTAAAAAAGGATCGCTATTTCAATTGTTTGCTTCATCTCGGCTGTTTTTAAACCCTTCTACTGTGTTCTTCAATTCAGAAATTGTATTCTTCCTCCTAGCTCTTACTCATAGTTTCTATGTCCTTTTTCATGCTGATGTAGTTCGCAGTAAGTTCCTTGTAGCTTTCCTGCAGCTCTTTGTAATTCTCACTGAGCTCATTGAGTTGCCTTATAACCATTGTTTTGGACTCAATATCTGATAGTTTGCTTGCCTCTATTTCATTTAGTAACTTTCTGGGGATTCCTCCTTTCCCTTCAATTTGGGGTTGTTTCTTTGTTCCCCATTTTAGGGGAGACTATTCTTGTTTGTTTCTGCTTCTCAAATTGATCTGCTTTGACTCCCTGTCTTTGTGATATGAACTGCTATGGTAGGAGACCTGTGGGATTCCGTGCTGCAGTCTCCTTGATCTCCTGAACTCGATGCTCTTGGAATGTTCTTTATACTGTTTATGTTAGCTCTCTGGATGTAATTGGGCTTTGATTGTTGTTGGTTCATTCTTTGTTGGCTCTTCCCCTCCAGCTGGCTGACTGAGGGTCATTCCACCCACCTTGTCTTATATGCTGTTGTGTAGGTGCTGCCAAAACAAAACCACAAAGCCCAGGAAACAAACCCACATCTGCAAAAATAATACCCACCAACAATTGTGCTATCAAGAGCAAATGAGTTAGTATTAATAAGGGTGTAGAGAAATTAAGACTAATTTAATAAAGGAGAAGCAAATATGAGGTGACTAACTGAAAGAAAAATGAGTTTGAGAGAGTAAAGGGAAGTGCACTTATAAGGGTAGGGAATTGGAACAATGCAAAGAGAGAAAGTAAAATTTACACTATAAATAAAAAAGGGAATGAGGAAGGCAGAGGGGAGTTGGGGAGAAGGGAAGTGTATAGTATTAGGTTTAAACAGAAAATAAAAAATAAAGTGAGACAGAGAAAGAAAAAGGAGAAAAGTAAATAAATAATAAAAAATAGGAAACAAATTGGAGAAAAAGATCCACCACAGTACATATCAACACATTAGCTAAGATTAATATAGGTGGGACGGGAATAAGAGGGGAAAAAGAAAGAAAATTGTTTAAGAGATGGCTAGAGGAAAGGGAAGTGATTTTGAGATGACAGAAGAAAGAATACTCAGAATGAGGAATGAAAACCAGGCTAAGACAGAGAAAAGTTAAACTTTGAGATAAAAAAAGAATGGGCTGCATGAAGGCAGAATAGAGTAGGAGAGAGGAATGGTAAAATTTGAGATTTGAAACATAAGGATAATTAAGATCTGGAGATAAAAGTGAAAAAATGCAACAACTACCCTATCCACAAACAATGAACAAAGATTGCTAAAGGTGGAGAAAGAAAGCGGTATTTTAAGAGCAGGAAAAAGACTGTGAGATGACCATTTATAATACAATTGGTTTTGAGAGACTGGACAGGAGAGAAATAGTAAGAGTGCAGAATGGAAACAAGCTATAGCAAGAGAGAAAACACAATTTTAAATGAAAATAATAAGAGGAAAGGAGAGGTAAAGTGGGGTAAGAGAAGGGAGGAGCAAAATGTAAGAGTTGAAATAAACTATAATATAAAATCTAGTGACTTAATATGCACTTTCCTTAAGGACAAGAAATGAATGTTAACAAAGTATGCAGGAAAGAAAATATTGCACATTGTGGAGAAAACCATGCTGGAATTCATATCAGTAGCATCTAGTATTTATCATTATTTTTTCTTTCTGGATCCACCTCTGGTAATGTCAGATGGTATCCCAGTAGGGCCTTTGGCAGCCTGTTCAGGACTACCAGAGATCTACCCTCTGTGGCTGACTCCTTCAGTTGTTATTCTAGTCATTCTCCACTCAGCAGTCAGGCTTAAGTGCCACAAAGTCGGGCAGAGCATCTCTTATGGGGCAGGGCTATTGCTTCCCCTAGGGCTGATGCCACTCAGAGGGGCATGGTGTGCCTGAGCAAGATAGCTCCTGCAGTCTGGGGGATGACTTAGTACTGGAATCCTGGTGGTTCCTCTCTCAGTTCTCTCCCCAAGGCTACCATCTCCAGTCTTTCCTCAAGCATCTCTAGTCCACTCTGCATTCCCCTTGTTTGCCAGCACCCAGGGTAAGTGGCTGCATGTGAAAATTTTATGCATTGGCCCTTTAAATGCCTCTCTGTTTCTACAGCTGTCCATCTCTGTCAGAGAGAAACCCTGCCACTTTTTGCAGCTTGATGTTGTCTGTATACTTTTTAGGCTCTGGTGATGTAAGATGGGAAGCAGAGCTTGGGGTTTAGACCCCGCACTTCTCAGGGGGAACCCCCCGGCTGCTGAGATATCTCTCCAGTACTTTAACTGCCACTCATGAGGGCCCAGCCAGCTCTCTCACATCTGCTCCACAATCCTTACCAGTCATGTTGTGTTGAAGCTGTTTCTTCTGTTTGTCTGTGGTTATAAGACTTCTCTCCCACTTTTTTCAGTTGTTTATTCCAGATGATTTCTCCATAATTTTGTTGCAATTCCAGATTGGTTCTGGGAGGAAGTTAGTGTTAACTTCCACTCACTCCTCCACCATCTTGGATCCTCCTAATACTCTTACTACTACTTCAGCAAAAAGGAGGTTATGGTTCTACTAAAGGATTAAAATTTTCAAATCATTTTCCTTTTCTGATCTGGAGTTCACCTAACTTCAAAGAGAGAAATGGAAAAATTAAAAAAACTACAAAATTTCAAAGAAGAACTTCAGAAAAATGTTTCTCTACAACTGATGTATAATATGGATATTAGCAAGAAGATCAGGAACATCTCTACCACACTGCAAGAAGTGGCCACCAAATTATGTTATGAGCTATATAGAAAAGAACCAGGTAATCCTATATTCATCTCTAAGTTATTTATTAGACAATGAACTAAAAATCTAGGTGTCACTTGAGAATCAGTCTTTTCCTAGGAAGTCATTTTTGGGGAAAAGGAATTAAATGTAGTTGACAGAGGAATTGATATTTCTATGCAGTTAGAAGAAAAACAGAAAAAGTAATAATAATATAGGCACCAAAATTACAGGGGATGGCAATAGCTTAATGAGACATTAACCAATGTACAGTTTCTCTAATTTGACATTCACTAGATTTTTGGGGCTACTGAGGTCAACAGATGATAGAGAGAAAAGGGTATCTTTTTATAAGTGCCCTAAATTTCAGTGAATTTTTCACTCTTGTTTATTTATTTATTTTTATTTTATTTAATTTTATTATTGTTCAATTAAGAGTTGCCCCACCTTTCCCCTTTTGCTCACCTCAGTGAATTTTTAATGAGAGTCGAGAAAAAATAAAGTTAAGCCTTACTCTTAGAATTGGAAGACATTTGTCTTTTAATATCTCTAACACTTTCTATCACTGTAATAACTAAAATATGTTCTTTGTGCCCTTGCAAAGTCACCCAAATATTCAACAAGTCAGAACTAGAAATGGCATAGTTGGAGAAGGCAGGATTGATGTTTGTGGGGTTGATTCTCACCACCCAATGTTTCTTGTGATTAGCCTTTATTACCATGTAGTAATTTTAAAGAATGACAAAAATAGAATCGAATTGATCATTATCCAGGGGTCCTGAGGTGGGAAAATATACTGGAATCCAGGTTTTTAACTTGAAATATGTTGTTCAAATTATTAGGTTGGCCAAACAGTTCATTTAGTTTTTTTCCATACGATGGCTCTAGTAGTGCTTAATTGTCTTTAATTTCATTTGAACAACTTTGTTAGATAGTATTGTAACAACTGTCATATCAGCATGCATTTTAAAATAAAACTTATCTAAATTGGTGTATTTGTGCAGTCATTTTAATACTGAAGATAAAAGAATATGCAACATTGTCGGTGTATTATGCTTTATTATTTCAAAAAAAGGTAAAAATGCAAAAAAAAGACTTGTGCAGTATATGGAGAAGGTGCTGTGACTGATTGAACATGTCAAAAGTGGTTTACAAAGTTTCTTGGTACTATTGACATTTTTGCCAAATAATTCTTTGTCGTGGTGTTGTCTGAAACATTGGAAGATGTTTAGCAGCACCCCTGGATTCTACCCACTAGAAGCCAATAACGGGAGATAGCTGACATATGCAAAATATCCAAATCAATAAAATTATTGGTGAAAATGGATAAATGTGTCTTTAATTTTATGGAAAAAACTAAATGGACTTTTTGGGCAACCCAATATATTTTAGACACGTTGTGGTGATATATATGGGGTTAAAATACAAGATGGACTTTCTTTGTCTTTATTGTAAGAAGAAGAAAGACAAGTAAATTTGGTTAATTTAACATAGAGGACAATCAGAATCATGAGAATAATGAAGGCTATCAACAAACACCAAATGAAATGGCATTCTTCTTCCAGAGCATAAATGCAAACCTTGTCCAAAAGAATGGATGTGGCATGAGAACAGCTGTTATAAACTATTTAAAAATTATGACACATGGCAAAATAGTGGCATGACATGTTCTGCTCATAATGCCAGCCTGTTGAAGATTAAGAACAAAAGTATATTGGTAAGGTTTTACACATCTCTGCTTGGGAGGGAGGAAGTCACTTTTCTCAAGATAGAATAAGGAGGAGTGATGCATGCTGGGGAAGATATGTATTAATCCAGACATGACTGTGGCTCATTCTAGTTGGGGTATGAAGTGACTGAGACTTAGCACACTTATCTCAGATAACTAAGGTACAGCATATAAAACTTTAAGCTTAGAACTTTAGCATCCGTGGAATCTGAGAGGCTGGGCAGATGTGTAGTAATGGGGCACCGAGAATCAGGTCTGTAAGCATTTCCAAATGTGGCGATCGATTTGCAGAACACAATTTATGAGCATTTATCTAAAAACAGAAAATCTGGAAATTATTCCTGAGGTTTACCAATTCCATAAAATGTACATAGGAGGAAATTCTTTATTTTCACCATTTTGCACTTGTTTAACTAAGAGAAAAAGTCAACACATATTAAAATAAGAAGAGAGTTTGGGTAAAATATAAAAAGCAGAATTAAGTTGGAATGACAAAAGCAGATATATTGCATGGAGTCCCTGAATCCAAGAAAAAGTGAGTTCCCTGGAAAGCTTATTTATAAATTTATTTTTAAATATCTAATTAGTATCTCCATATTTTACTTATTATTCAGAATCTCTGGTCTCTCACATAATAATCATATTTATTATTTAAGCCAAAAATTCATTTTCTCAAAAAACTCAGCTTCCTTACTCTAGCAACTTTGCCTTCTGTATAAGAGCAAAAATCAATCCATAGTTCTTCCTCAAATGACCCATTCACAGTTATTTACTCAAAAAAAAGTTATTATGGCTACAAAAATCTGGACTGTTTTTAAATTCTATTCTATAACCTCTATCATCTCACTTTGCTATGTTTTTCCCTTACTCTGTTTCTATTAACATATGTTTAGAGTGATTAGCCCCCAGACTGCTTAGTATTTGAATCCTGTGAACTACGTTGACCCTAAATTAAGGTTATGCATGGATAAGTAGATCCTTCTACAGTAACTGATGTATAAATACTAGAGGAAGTCTTACAGTAAAAAAGTCTCAATTTTCTTTAATAACATTGAAAACTAGTATTATAATGTTAGAAAATGTTACATTCAGATAGTTATTTATAAGAATTTATATGTGAGGCAATATACAGAAATGGAAGGTGGTTATTTTAATAAACCATATCTATTTCCCATAGGAATTTATAAAGTCCAAGAGGTTACCTGAATATTGGGTAGGATTATCTCCCAGGAAAGATTGCATATACCCCAAAAACTTGGATGAGACACTTATGTCCTTTGATTGGTAAGTCTTTAGTTTTCCTTGAATGTTTCTGGTTGATAAGAGTAAAGGAGCTTTCCTCAGGGGCACTGTAGATTACTATTAAAAGTGGCTTCAATTAAAATTGCATTCATAAAGAATTCTTTTCCATAAGTATTTTTATGTATCTAATAATGCAAGAAGTTGTCACAAATGTCTTCTCATTATCTTGACAAGCAACTAACAGATTTATAGTAGTCAAATAAGGGAGAATTTCTGTAAATAGTGTTTTTATCTAAGAGCACTATGGAAGCCAACACAGTTTATTGATTTCGAGCATGTCTAAAATAATGCTAAGTGCTGGGATTCATAGATGAACCAAAGAGTGATTCTGTCCTTAGTTACTTCCCCATTGATGGTGTGATCAGACTAAATTTAAAAATCTGCAGATAAAAAAGGATAGAACATGATAATGCTTCAGTCAGAATAACAAAAAATAAGTTTTAGCTTTGAAATTTGTGTTATAACTGACACTTGAAATGGCTATTTTTGAATGAATATTTTAGAGATAGACTAGCATTTCTGATAAAGAGAATAAAATGCACCTGAATGTGTATATTGCATATAGGCTATATATAAAATATTTTGCTGTGTAACATATTGAAATGTGTTTATAAATGCATTCATATGTTGTATTTGTTCCACACATAATGGAAAAAAAACAAGACTTACATAAAAATAATGTCAAAAATTTATCTGCAGTTTATAGTATGTTCAATCTGGAAAGCAGATTAACTTAAAGAAAGAAGCCAGAGTGTTAGCTGCTGCATACTGCCACAAGCCCACAAGTTTACACACGTGTGTGGGCTGAGGACACATGAAGCGGGAGTGAACTCAGGGTGCTTGTGTTGCAGTGCTGCCTCACTGACTCTGAGCTCTGTGAGTCCTGCACGCTCACCGCCTTGGCCAGACAGCACGTAGAAGCTTTGCTTTTTTCTTTTGGTTGTGTTTTTCTTCTAATAAAAATAGTAGGTGAGTTTTTTTTTTAAGGTGTATGGGTCGAAAAGACAAGGCAGCTTTCTTTTTGGCAGTTTGCAATGATAGGCCAGAATAGGCAATAAGTACAGAGAATTAAATGATATATAGTTAAAAAATCTCATTTGGAGTGAAGTACTAAGGATAAAGGTAGTGTGTGTGTCAGAGGAGAGTGTAGATGGAAACTTGTTTTGAAAAAGTAAAATTTCCATGTGTTTATTTATAATTTTTACTAATGGGAAGATAATCTATAATGGACCAAAAATATAATAGATGTTTCTAATTGTAAAGAAATAATTAGAAACTAAAATAACACTAAAATAGAAGTTATATAATAACGTGTGTGTATATAACACATTATATTTGTATATAATATATAATTACATATATATACATATAATTCCTTTTTGTTTTTTATTCTAAATGTTATTTTGGAGCTTGTTTCTGAAAAGGGGTGTGATCCATGACATTTGTATTATGTCACCTCAAATAGGAATTTTTACTTTTGGCAATTTGATGAATTTATTTATTGACTAATAATCATTATTCATGAGCTCAAGTATTAATACTAATTTTTTTCCAAAAGATAATATTTTCAATTTACAAGTTTGCTTTAATGCATAATCCCTAACCAATAATCTTGGATAAGGGGCTGGTGAAATTCAGAATTTCAGAATAGAATCTCTAAAAACATGGCTAGAGGGATATGTCACTTGGAAATGATGTCAAGCTTAAGGTATCATGCATTAGGTTAATTCCTGATTTTGATGATTATGAAAAACATTTGAGGAGGACAGTGTCAAATATTTACTACTGAGCCAGTTACACTAGAGGATCTAATGGAACGGTATTATTCTAAATCATATTAGGTATTAGGGAAGGGAGGTATTATGTTTGAAAGAACAGCAAATATTCCAGATGTGGGAAAGTGAAAAATAAGGTGGTCTTTGACATTATATATGTCAATAAAAATGAGGACACTCTTGATAATCTGAATGATAATTAATTTTTTTAGACAATGTAGAGCCTAGGAGCAATGATATATTAGAAAAGTAATTTTTGTGTGAATATGCTTCAAATATTTGACTAGCAAGGTGTCATTCTTTATTTTCTCTTTCAGGTTTACAAGAAACACAAGTGACTTAAATGATAGAACATGTTGTGGATATATAGCACATGCAACGTATGTTTATTATGTTTCCTGCTCTGTCCGAAAATATTCTGTATGTGAGAAGTTAGCTAATCCAGTGAAGATTGAGAGTACACTCATGAATAAAGAACCAGATGGAAGGATGTAGTTAGTGTAATTATTTTGCCTTAGATTCCATCATCCTCAAGTAAAGGTCGCTTTAAAAAACATACATTTTGTGGACCACACAAATGGAATAAAGATGCTGTGAAACCAAATTTCTGCTTCTTGCCTAACAATTTACATGTTCAAATTTCTTCTTTCTCCTCAGTTTCTAAGTAAAAGAAACCTAAAGTCAGACCTAAAATGAAATCATATCATTTAGATATAGTCAGATATTATTAAGCATCAACACAGTGATTTGGGTGAGAATACTGAAAAGGAAAGTACTTTTTTCTTGTTTTTCCAGACATAAACAAGGTAAATACCAACCTTATGGAGAATCAGAAAAAAACTAAATCAGGGAATATATAGATGTGTAATAAATCATGACCAGTTGGGGCTTATTCTAGTAATATAGCCTGATTTACGCTTTGAGAAAAAGAGAAAGATAGAAAATGGAATTGTCCAATACTTTCCAAAGCAATCTACAGATTCAGTGCAATCCCTATCAAAATACCAATGACCTATTTCACAGATATAGAACAAATTATTTCAAAAACTTATATGGAACCATAAACAACCCAGAATAGCCTGAGCAATTTTCAGAAAGAAGAACAAAGTAGGAGGGAACCCAATACCTGGTATCAAACTATTTTGATTATAAGGACACTATAATCAAAGCAGTCTGCTACTGCCATAAGAACAGACACATAGACCAATGGCACAGAATAGAGAGCCCAGATATAAACCCATGTCAACATGGTCAGTTAATGTTTGACAAAGGGGGCAGGGACATAAACTGCAGTAAAAACAACCTCTTCAGAAAGTGGTTTTTGGGAGATCTGAATAGCTACATGCAAAAAAATGAAACTCGACCACCAACTTACACCATACACCAGAATAAACTCGAGATGGATAAAAGACTTAAATATAGGTCGTGACACCATAAAAGTCCTAGAGGAGAACATAGGCAGGAAAATCTCAGATATCACACACAGCAATATTTTCACCTATACATCCCCTAGGGCACAGGTGGCAAACACAAGGCTCTCAGGCTGAATCTTGAATCTCGCCCTCCACCTTGTTTTATCCGACCCAGCACCTCGTTTCTACCTGGTGGCAGCACTGAGTTTCTTGCCTCTAGGTAAGGAGTAGTTACATTTATACGGTACTAAAATTACAGTTGGCCTTTTGAAGGCAACTGAGAGGCTGATGTGGACCCTGGTGAAAATGAGTTTGACACCCCTGCCCTAGAGAAAGGGATATAAAGGAAAAAATAAACAAATAGGCCTCCATCAAACTAAAAAGCTTCTGCACAGCTAAAGAAAACATCAACTAAATGGAAAGGGGACAAGATATTTTTTAACAGGACTAAACAAATACCAATAATGAAAAAGATAGAAAAATTAGATTTTATAAATAAGAACACTATTAGAGAGTGACAATGCAAGTCATAACCTTGAAAAAGACATGTGCTGAATGTTTAGACATGTGCCGAATTTTTTCATATGTGCCAAATTTTGTATTAGTATAACATGTACATACCCATATTTACATAGGGCTCATAATAAAGATGTAATTAATGGCTACAAATTAATGATTAAAAATAACTCTAATTAAAAATGGGCAGAAAGACTTAAAGAGGTACTTATCAAGAAGGATATTCAAAGAGCCTAAATACATATAGAAATTGCTCAATATCACTGTTAATCAGAAAATAATTTAAAATAAAAATA
The DNA here is from genome assembly GCA_028533065.1 of Trachops cirrhosus. NCBI lineage: Eukaryota > Metazoa > Chordata > Mammalia > Chiroptera > Phyllostomidae > Trachops > Trachops cirrhosus. The sequence goes on from CM052539.1 coordinate 20,514,845, forward strand.
TAGTGGGGTACTCTCCAGAATGAGTAAAATTAAAGTCTGGCAATACTAAAAGTTAGCAAAATGTGTAATGCACTGGATGTTCTGTGGTCAAACTATCATCAGTATTCTTAAGTCCAGGAAACACTTTTCCCAGAATCCCTTGACATCTTTAGGTACTGGTCAGAATTAAGCAATGAAGGGAACTCAGAATAACTAGAAGGCAACATGGAAGCACAGATCATTATTTTCAAAAGGTTGCTCTAGTCAAACAGTACGGCAGGAGAAAGCTGAAGTGCCCAGGAGGCCTCAGGTTATTATCTCCTCTGTCTCCACATCCAGCTCATCTTGCTGGTTGCTTGGCTTGCCAACCCACAGTACCTGTAGGTCTATTCACAGTGCAGTCCTGCAGAGACTACTGTATTCTTGTGGGAGAATTTCTAAGGAATTTCATTGTAACCCCAATGTTGTGAATGAACATATTTTTACTTGGGAATGAATGACCCAAGTTTTGAAATGCTTCATTTTGAAATGCAAAGCTATTTGCACTTTGAAAGCTGGCTTTTACCAGCACCAGGCCTAGGGGAAAGTTAGCAAAATTCCTAAAACAGCTTGAGAGATCCTTCACTGCTTGCCTCTACCTGTCAGTTTCCTGTTAGGTTCAGTTACTGAAAGAGCTTTTGTCAGTACTTGCTCTGCATGATGTCTGTTCTCAGTGAGTCACCAAGTAAGGGCATGTATCACTAGACTGATACAGATTCAAACTTGGTGCTGGTGGTTGGTTAGAGTCCGCTCCTCAAATGTCCCAGGGATACTGTATCTAGCTGCTACCCATCAAGTTGCTCCCACACTTTTGTGGTGGGGTAGGGCTTTAGGGAGTCATCAAGGTCAAGCCAGCAGAGTTTATCAGGCCCAAACAGACCAAAATATGATCCTATGAAGGGAGTGCTCTGCACTGGTTGGACATGCAAGGGTAAATTGGTCCCTGTCCTAAAACCACACAATTCAGTCTGTTCCAGATTTTGTCAGGAGCCTGATCTCAGAAGGGCAGGGCTGCTAGGATTTGGGAGGATGGGACTAGTAGATCCCTTGTGAGTGGGAAGTGCTGGTCTGGCTTGAGGGAATAGTGGGGGAAATGGCTCCTGTGCCAGAGCCACACAGCTTAGTCTGTCCCAGATTCTGTCTAGATGTTGGCATGGTGAGGCCACCAGGAGTCAGGAGGAGGGACCACTGGGATCCTTGGGCTAGTGAATCTCCTATGAGGGGAAGTTGTCAGTCAGGTTTATGGGAAAGTGTGGCGATGGCCCCTCACCCCAAAACCACACAGCTCAGTCACTGACACACCCTGAATTTTCCCAGAACTCTACACCCAACCCAGGCAGCTGACTCCTTTGCAGGGTGGGATGAGAGGGAATTTAGAGGGTGGGGCTTTTGCTTTCCCCCAGGATGATGTCCTGTAGCAGGTAGTGCCCCACACAGGAAAGGGTCTGTGGTGCAGGACAGCGACTCACCACAGAGATTTTGGTGGCTATCCCTTAACCTTTTCCCACAAAGCCACAAACCCCAGTCTCCCTTCATGTGACTCTAGTTTGCTCTGCCCTCCTTCTTCCAGGGTCCAGGATGCATGGCTAAATCTTGTGAACAAAATTTTGTGTTTTGGCCTTTTAAGAGGGTGCCTTTTTCTCTAGCAGACTCACATCTCTCCCTGTTGGACAGAATCCCAAAAATTTCCACAGCCAGACGTCATGTGGGTGCTCATTCCAGCCTCTGGTGCTTGGGACTGAGGAGCCCAGACTGGAGTTGAGACCTCACACTTATTAGGGAGAAGTTTTGCTGCTGAGATATCCCACAGGAATCTCAGCCACTGCCCGTGGGAGCAGGACCAGCCCTTTGCACATCTCTGCCCTTCTTAGTAGTATCAATGTGGCTTCTTTTGGAAATCCTTGGTTATAAGACTTCTCTTGAGATAGTCTTCAGTTAGTTATTCAGGTTACTTGCTCTATATTTCAGCTGCAATTCCAGATGGGTCTTGGGAGGAAGTGAATGTAGCTTCCACCTACTCCACCTCCATCTTGGATCTTTCTCATTTTATTTGGTTAGGCTTTTCATCTTTTTTTTCTTGATGTGTCTAGTTAAAATGTTATCAATTTTGTTTATCCTTTTAAAGAACAAGCTCTTGGTATATTGATCTTTTTTATTGTTTATTAGACTCAATTTAATTTCTCTTTGCTCTGATCTTTATCATTTGCTTCCTTTTACTCACTTCAGACGGTGTTTGTTTTTCTTTTTCTAGTTCCTCTATGTGTAAGGTTAGATTGTTCATGTGTGATTTTCCTCTGTAAACCTATAGCACAATGTCTAATCTTTCTTGAAAGTCAGTACAGATGTCTTTATTAATAAGAATACTTAATATTCTTTACCCTGAGCAATGCTGGGATTATTTGTTAATGAATTAATAATTTATCCATTTAGAGATACCAATTGAAGATGTATCATATGGTTGTCGCTATGCCAGATAATCAGGACACAGTGAGCATGCTGTCCACTGACTAATCTTGTGCTGGATCGCAAGCAGGGCACTGGGTCTCCCTGAGTTTCAATTCTGCAATCTTTAAAATAGGTTAATATAAATATATATACTACTTTCCTCCCAAAATTCAAATAATCAGAAATCAGATCCTATCTTGATGGGTATCCTCTAAAGAAAGAACTGCCACTTTAAAGTATATCAGACTTTTTTTTTCTTGCCTATTAATATACTGTTTTTAACTTCTTAGGACTCTCTTTAATCCAGAAAAATAGGAAGTAAAAAAGGAAAAGAAAAACATTTTGTTGAGAATTAACTCACCTGTGGCTTTCTGGGAGTTAGTAGTGGGTTAAGTACCACATGAAATTATAACAGTGTTTTCACAGGCACAGTGTGATTAACAACTTCATATATGCAATAATAAATATACTTGAATTTGTATTCTCACAGGGTATTCTTGAGTCTGGATATCCATATGGTTTTTCCACAAATTAATAAAATATTTATGCTTAAAACCCACATTTTTCTCTTAAGATCATTTCTTCAACTTGATGCTTTACTGGAGGAAGTTAGAAAAGGGAGATAAGACATGTGCAGAAGTACCAGTTCTGTTTTTGACACTATTTTTTGCTTGGTTTTTACAAAGGCAGTTCACACGACTTAGTCCCCAAATGCACGAATCACCCAACAACAGCAAGAACAACTTCAGGGTGATAGCACAGCGCACAGAGTGATTAAATTGTGCTTTCTTTGTTCAGTAATGTCTGAGGAAGTGACCTATGCTACTCTCCAATTTCCAAATCCTTCAAAGTCAAAGAAACTCCAGGAAAGCTGCAGTCTCAAGAGAACAGGTAAGGTCCTCTATGCAGGATCAGACAGACCAAAGACTATTCAGCTATATTACTGGTGGGTTCTCCTGGCTTCAACTCAAGGCTGTTAGACTCTTCTGAGATTCAATTATGGAGTGCTAGTTCATAGTTAACTAGCTATGCCAAATCCTATGCTAAACCGTTGCTATGCCAGACCCTAAATTTATCTATCTTATTTAGTTTTTAAGATCATTATAGAGTATAAAAGAAGACTGTAGTCTAAGCTTCTGGAAATCCAGATTCCTAGTGTCACCACAATATCATTTCTTATATTTTTTAGAGATTATAGGCTATTAGGGGAAGGAAAAACAGTAACAGCATGAAAATAATTCTCCAGGATTTTAATTTAAATGCTAAAAGATATTAAATAGACATATGCTATGGAATTCAAAGGACCATCATACTCTACTTAGTGATGTAAACATTTCTTTCTTTCTAAAATGGAATAGACTGAAGGCTCCGTATTCCAACATAATATCATTGCAGTCCACATAATTGCAATCTGTTGCATCCAACAATTCAATCCCTAGAAAGTTAGATATAACACTGAAGCAGTAGGAAGATAACTTTTGAAAATATCAAAATCATATTTACTGAAATGTTGTTATTGTGATGAGATACATGGTTTCTTGTGCATTCCTGAGATTATTTTTGTTCTTTATAACTTTTTATTTACATATTTTAATATTTTTGTATGTTTTAAAATTTGTTTTAAGTCCTTTAGGTTTTAATATAAATTACATCTTCCATAAATATGTGGAACTTTTAATTTGCTTATTTACCCCAAAGTATTTCACATTCAAATGATGAAGAAAGAGCAGTCCATATAAACAAATCTGATTACAGAATTTTAGGCATTGGGTTATTAGATTATGTTTTAGAGACAAATTTCCCAAATAGAGTCATCTTTTCTATGATGTTTGATGAAGGAACTGTGTGTATAGAGGTATTGCATCGTCACCATTGAATTAATATCATAGGCAACTGATCAGGCAGTTTTACCTGGTCATAGGTAAAGCTGGAGAAGCAATTTATGTTCAGTCACATATTTCCCAATCTTAAACAATTATTATTAAAATTTTCATAATATTTTTATTATTTTACCTACATCTGGGTAGGTTGCTTGAATTTCACTTTTGTAAAGGGTCACAAAGAGTTTGTGTATTAAGAAAAATATGTTATCAAAATCAAGTAAAAATAGTGGGGATATCTGAATAGTTAGTAAAAAGAGGAGTAGAACAAAGAGTGATGTTTTTATTTTTTAAAAGCTTTTCCATTTTTCTCCCTGTAATTATAATCATGAAGTGCCAGAACTGGAGCTGGAGTGTGCAGCTGAAAACAGACCAGAGGCAGCTGAGAGCACAGTTGAGATGGCAGAGAGCAGAGCCACGGGAGGTAAGAACTATTGGAATAAACAGAGCCCCTGGGCAAAAGGGAATTTAGAAAAGACATTATGAGAGATGTTGTGGCATAAAAATTAGAGATTACTTTTAAAAATAAAAGATAAAAAATTTTTGAGAAATGAAGTAAGGAGGGCAAACACAAGGTGGTACACTCATGCCCTTTATGGGAAACCATCTCCCTTTTTATTATTTTCTCCTTCTACCCCCAGAGTTTTCATATCCTTTTCTGGATTTTTCTTATTTTTATAACATTAAACATCCCAATTTTTATGATTATATCCTTTTCTTATTTTTATGGGTGATTTTTCTTAACTTGTCTTTTACTTTTCCTATCAGAAAATATGTTCTTAGTATTATTTTATTTCATCAAATTCTTGTTTTCTAAAGGCTCTTTATAACATTCTATTCTTATGTATATAGAAAAATCTTACTTCTCTGATGGTTTTTTAAAAATTATATTTTCAAGTCAACCTTATTGAAGTGTAATTTAAATACAAAATATTCTCACATTTACTGTATAGTTTATTGTACTTAAATATATATCTATATGCCACCAAAATTAATATACATCATATATTTGTCACCTTCAAAAGACACTTGTGTGACTTCCAAGTTATCATCACTGCATTTTCAACAATCTTAGCTGCAGATAATCATTGACCTGTTTTCTGTCATAGTGAACTATTTTGCCTGGTCTAGAATTTAATAAAAATAAATTTGAATAACATATACTCTTCATGACTATCTTCTTTCATCAGCATAATTTAAAATTTTTTTCAAGTATATTTTATTGATTATGCTATTACAGTTGTCTCATTTTCTTTCTCCCCTTTATCCTCCTCCACCCTGTACCCTCTTTCCCTTCAGCATTCCACCACCCTTAGATCATGTCCATGGGTAATACATATAAGTCCTTTAGGTTCTCCATTTCCTATACTTGACCTTCCTCTTGACCCTAACCTTCCTCTGTCTATTTTGTACCAATTATGCTTCTTATTCCCTGTCCCTTTTCCCCCATTCTCACTCCATCCCCTCCCTGCTGATAATCCTCCATGTGATCTCCATTTCTGTGATTCTGTTCCTGTTCTAGTTGTTTGTTTAGTTTGTTTTTGTTATTTAAGTTCAGTTGTTGATAGTTGTGTGTTTGTTGTCACTTTACTGTTGATATTTTTGATCATCATCTTTTTCTTAGATAAGTCCCTTTGGCATTTCATATAATAAGGGCTTGGTGATGATGACCTCCTTTAACTTTACCTTACCTGGGAAGCACTTTATCTGCCCTTCCATTCTAAATGATAACTTTGCTGGATAGAGCAATCTTGGATGTCAGTCCTTGCTTTTCATGACTTCGAATACTTCTTTCTAGCTCTTTCGGTCTATAAGGTTTCTTTTGAGAAATCAGCTGACAGTCTTATAGGAACTCCTTTGTAGGTAACTGTCTCATTTTCTCTCACTGCTTTTAAGATTTTCTCCTTATCTTTAATTTTGGGTAACTTAATTATGATGTGTCTTGGTGTGTTCCTCCTTGGGTCCAACTTCTTTGGGACTTTGAGCTTACTGGACTTGCATGTTTATTTCCTTCACCAGACTGGGGGAGTTTTCTTTCATTATATTTTCAAGTAAGCTTTCAATTTTTTGGTCTTCCTCTTCTCCTTCTGGCACCCCTATGATTCATTTGTTGGAACATTTAAAGTTGTCCCAGAGGTTCCTAAGCCTCTCATCATTTTTTTGAATTCTTGTTTCTTCATTTTGATCCTGCTGAATGTTTATTTTTTCCTTTTGTTCCAAATCATTGATGTGAGTCCTAGTTTCCTTTCCTTCACTGTTGGTTTCCTGTATGTTTTTCTTTATTTCACTTTGTGTAGCCTTCACTTCTTCCTTTATTTTATGGCTGTACTTAATCATTTCTGTGATCATTGTAATTGCCAGTGCTTTGAACTCTGCTTCTGATAGGTTGGCTATCTCCTTGTCACTTAGTTCTATTTCTGGAGTTTTGATCTGTTCTTTTATTTGGACCATATTTCTTTGTCTTGGTATACCTGTTGCATTGTAAGGGGCAGAGCTTTAAGTACTCACTGTACTTAAAGGACAACCCACTTCACTGTGTTGCGGTGCAGTCTGGATTAATGTTTCTTCTTTAACTCCTTGGTTGTCAGACTTCTATGCAGTTCGATTTCCTGGCAATTCTGGTTGTTTTTTTCTTTTTAAATTGATTGTTGTCCTTCTTTTGGTTGTTTAAGGAAGCAAAGCATATCTACCTATGCCTCTGTCTTAGTTGGAAGTCCTCATTAGCATAGTGTTTTTGAGATTCATCCATGTTGTGCAGATTAGTAGCTAATTTCTTTTCATTGCTGAGTTGTAGTCCATTGCAACAGTATTTATCCATTCACTTGTAGGTAGGTGTTTTAGTTACTTCTAGTTTGGAGCTAGTATAAATAAATCTGCTTTTATGTGCATGTCTTTTTGTAGACATATTTTTTAGAAATTATATTAGGTAACTATCTACCTAGGAGTAGAATCCTAGATTTGATTGGAGTATGTTTAACTTTTTAAGAAATTGTCAAAACCATTTTCCGCATTTACACTTCCACCAGGAAGTGTATTTATAGAAATTTTGAAATTTCATCATTGTGTTAGCTCTGCTTTTTCTAAATTGCCCATCTGTGTTTTATTTTTTCCTCAGTCTTTCATGTTGTCAGCTTTCTTCAAATATCTGGTGATCCTTGGTTACCTGTAAGAGTCTGATAACAAATCAATTTTCTTGGTCCCATGTGTATATGTGATTGGCTCATTAAATGTAGCCTTCATGGACTGGGGCAATTCACTGAAAAACTCCATTGTCAATGTTGGTAGGTTTTTTTCACTGTCTTTGGCCAGTTAATTGCTCTGGAGATGAATCCTCCAATACACTGCTCCAGGCAGTCTCCTATGAGAATGGATAAGAGAGGGTAACTCAGTTTTATGGAGTGGAGGAAAAAATACAGAATGAGGGAATCTGCTTGTATCTTACATGGATGTTTAGGCACATTTTCAGTTTTCAGATCACTTATACCTCCACATGGAAAGTACCAGATATCATCAATTCCTGGAGCTGTTTTGGGTTCTTAAATGAGAATTATCTTGCTTCTTTTGTTTCCTCAATGCTGACTTTGCTTCAGTTTCTCAGGGCTCAAAAAGTTACTAGTCTACCTTCCAAAATTTCATTTCTTTGGTTTTCTTCCTCTTTTTTTATCATGAATCTATGTCTTCTTTAATCCTCTTTCTACACTTTATTGGAGTTTTTAGAGAAAACCAGGGGAGAAGAATGAGATGTATGTATAACAATTAATTCCAAACAGAGCAATCAACATTTCAGTTAACTCAAATGCATGTTTATTCTTCCATTTTCCTCATTTTTGATTATCAAATGCCTCCCCTGAATGGAGATAGCATAGACAGAGCATTGAAGGTATGTACAATATATGTCCAAAACTCTTATGAGATTCCAATGAGAATTAGGGGTAATGGATTTGTTTATTTCTGTGCTAGTTAAGAGATTCCCAGAAAAGAAAAGGGCCTAGTCTCTTGATATTATTGGATTCCATATAGGAAAGATGGTGCCAGTCTTCTTGTGTCATCTCAAGAGGACTTACTTGTCTTTCTGGCCTCAGAGGATTAGTATCCCAACTGAACAGGCATGCAGAACCAGTCCTCTGTAATTCTAAATCATAGAGCATGCTAGCCTTTGCATCTGAGAAAATACTGGACCAGGTGACCTTTTTCATGGATCATAGAATTAACAGCTTGTCATCTGGTATTCCACTGACACATAGTGAAAGAAACATGTGCTTTCCATCACGCATAGGTTTGATCGTTCTCAAAGTACTCCAAAGCTTATAGTCAAACACAAGAGTAAATAAAATTAAGACATGACAATTCAAAATAGCTACTGGTCTTAGGGGACTCAGAGGCCAGAGGAGGAACAAAAAGCCAAAGACTCCAAACAATTCCTGGAAGAGAAAGACAAGCACAATAAACACCCAACATAATAACATCATTTAAGATATTAAGTTATAGCCTCACAAAAATTTAAACTGAAATAATATGACTTTCACTGTAATTTAGTAGATGAATTGAAAGAAAAAGTGAAGATCATTAAGGCCCTGTGCATGTCCTGGAAGATCATATGGAAGAAATTATTCAAAATTAAAGAGATATTAAAATCATGATAGATTTGAGTAATAAAGCCAAGTAATTTAATAGATTACTAAGTACTAAGATTCTGTAAACAGCAAAAATAACAGATGTAAACAAGGGAATAATTAAAGAACAATTAGATACCTTCTAATACTGAGTAAAAATGGAGAGGAATTATTACCATTTACTCATCCTGAATTCAGAAAATATATAATTCATCCATTCAATAAAATAGAAAATCATCATACACTTCAAGTGAGAAACATACTGAAGAAATTTTCTAAACACAGAAGAATTAAAGGAATGTAAAATTTAAAGGAATGTAAAAAAGTAATAGCTGATGATGGGATGATTACAATAAAAATTATAATAATAAATGTTAAATTTTTTTTTGCAATTAAATAAATGTATTCCAAGAGAGTCTATAATAGTCTAGGACAAATTTTGCAAAATTCTCACATTAAAACCTAAGATTAGGGAGAGAAAGGGTGAGGAAGATATTATAAAAGCTCAGTGGGATTGTGGGAAAAGGGCAGTGGGATTGATAATTTTATATACTATTATGTTATTGTAACTCAGAAACTGTAAATTATTAGAGCACTTTGGTGGAGGCAGTAAGGTTGTTGTCTAAGGGCTAGTAACTAGTAGAAGAAGAAAGATATACAAGTAGAACTTCTCAAGAACTAAGAAAAAGTAAAAAAAATTAACTCTGGATTACATCAGGAAAATGCATGTTAAGTAATGATCAAATTTATAATTCATGAAGTAAATCTAAAACCCATAAACCCATGTACACCAAAAAAATTAAGGTAAATATATAAAACAAAAATTATAAGAGAAGATTTTATTTGAAATAAATCTGACTCAGGATTTTTTATATACTACTTTTGTTACTATAGAATACCTAGCAAAAATCTGATAAATATGAAATAAGTGATTCAATAATTAAATTATTACACTTATTTAATAGATATGAATACACATATTTTATATAATTGTAAATTCTTCAGATAGTGTATCTTTAGAGCAAAGAGTTAGTAACTTACTTTTTTTAAAACCTACTAAATATTAAAATTTTAGAAATTAATAGACCTCTATCTTTCTGATTATAATACAATAAAAGGAGTAATATTAGAATAATCCAAATAATCTTAAATACTTGGAAAGAGATATATTTCTAATAATATTTTGATTAAAAAACAAAACAAATGAAATTACAGATATTTAAAATGTAACACAAAAATATCCTTTTGAAAACAATTAAAGTTATGAAAGAGAAAGATTTATCCCCTCAAATATTTCATTATCAGACAAGAAAGAATAGCCAAACTTAATAAATATTTTTTACTTATACATATATATATTTTTATTTTTAATTTTATTTTTATTGTTTGTGCTGTTATAGTTCCTGCTTCCTCTCCCTTTGCCCACTTCCAATCTCCACATTGTTGTCCATGTCCACGGGATACACATAAATATTCTTTGGTTGATCCCTTCACTATCTTTCATCCCATCTTCCTCCCATCCCCCTACTTCCTGTTGCTGTTTTGTTAGTATACTGTGTTCATTAGATTCCATGTAGAAGTGAAATATGTAGTATTTTTCTTTCACTGAGTGGCTTAATTCACTTAAATAATTTTCTGGATGGACTTGGAGAATATTAATACATATTTTAATAAAAGTAAAATACATTAAGAAAGAATCAATGAATTTAAAAGTTTAAGTTAAAGATAGAATAATTTTGAAGACAGAATACTATTTGAAGACTGGTTTCATTTAAAGGAACCCAATATTAAATTAAGGAAAAATGACAAAAGCAAAATTATCAGATATTAGGAAAAGTTTTAAAGTATAGCCATAAACTGGGAGAGAATAAATACATATGACTGTAGTCTATGCAAATTTATGGCAACAAACTTGAAAATCTAAAATAGATGATTTCCTAGGAAGCTGGTATTAAAGAGTACACCTGAAAAGACCAATCATCAGAGAATGGGTAGGAAATTGGATTAAATAATACATTTCAATACTAGTGTGGAAGAGTAAGGAAGAATATCCTGCAGGTGGTCAACACTGATTACATGGAGATGGAAGACAGACCAAGGAAAGCAAGATTAGGAAGATGGGGTGGGGAGAAGACTGATAAATTATAAACCTGACAGTGTCCATAAAAATACTCAGAATATAACTATACTTACATTTATGTGAAATTGTGTTTTTAGTGTTAGATGTGAATCTAGAGAATTCACGTAAGTGAGGGCTCCTTGACTTTGCAAATTATTTTTTTCATTAAAATAAAGTTGAGTTAAATGGTCCTATACAGTGAGGTGCAGAGGAGGTTGGGGAAAGAGAGTAGCAGCATAAAGTGTGTTTTTCATCTCATTCTGAATTTGTGCTTCCTCATAGGACATTCTAATCCATGGAAAGTGTGGAGCCTTGTGGCTTTCACTGTGCTGATGCTGAACTTAGCAGTGATGGCTGGACTGGGAACCCTGATATTAATGGGTAAGTTTCCCCTTTTCTCTGAGGCTGTTCCTTCATTTTATCATGCACATCATGTTATCCTGATATTATGTTACTTAATATTTTAAGTACTAATGTTTTCTCAAGCTCTTCACACACAGTCGCATTTAGTCTTCACCCCAACCATAACCTATAGGTACATTTTTTTCTCAATTTCCAGTTCAGGGTGTCCAAAGTACTTTTTAAATTCTGTATGATTAATAAATGATCAGTAGAAAATCTTTGATCATATATGTGTCATTTTATTTTACACTTTATAGTTTTAATACCCTTTTGCCTTTCATGTTTCTACCTTTTGCTACATTGATATTTTTTCTTTTCCTTGAATACTTCCCCAACCCCTGCCATAATTTGTTTCTTTAAATATCCATTAATTATTTATTAGAGAATTAAGAGACTTTTAAACACTCCATATTTGGGGATGTATCTGCCCAAGCCTGGATGCTGGTGGGAAGTGCCCGTCCCCATTCATTCCTTCACACAACAGTAAGTAGAAAGGCGTCCTGAGGAAATAGAAAATGATTATCACTACGATTGCTAACATTTCTTGAATGGTCATCTTGGTGATTTTTATCTCATTCAATCCTTATAGAACTTAAATTAAAAATTAAAGTTTCCATTAATTTGCATGGCTGCCAGGTAACTAACATCTATCTATCAAGAAAAGCCAGGTTATGTTGTAATAATTCACAGAATGGACTGCTTATGACACTTTCTGGATCTTCTGAAGTTCTTTTTTTTAAGATTTTGTTTATTTTTATAGAAAGGGGAAGGGAAAGAGAGAGGGAGAGAAACATCAATGGGTGGTTGCCTCTTGAGTGTCCCCTACGTGGGACCTGTGCTGCAATCCAGGCATGCAACCTGACTGGGAATTGAACTGGTGACCCTTTGGTTTGTAGGCCAGCACTCAATCCACTGAGCCACACCAAGCAAGGACAAATCTGAAGTTCTTAGAGACATGGTCCCTGTCTTTTGAATTTTTTTCTTTAATTCTGAGGCATGTGCTTACAAACTCTCCTTAAATTATGGTTATAACTTTTCAAAAAACTCAAATTCACAACACATCGGCTCAGTACTATAATGAATTACACTGTCTTTTATTTTGAAATTTCTGCTTCATGTAGATTTTTTCCATTTTGCATTTAAACTTATTTGGGCATTTCCATAAACAAGGAACTAGTGCACCAATCAGTAACAAATCATTTTAGCTCAATTAATTTTAATCTTAAAAGTATGGAAGGTTGGTGTTCTACATGCATGTAGCAATCTTTTAATATGTTTTCTATTAAACTGTTAAATAACTACTATGATATTAATATAATGTATTGCAAAATTTTGTGTTAAAGTCTAATCTCTTACCATGAATTATAGATTACCAAAAACTCTTCATCAGCAATGGAACAGCGTATGACAAGCAACAAAGCATAACAGAACAGTTGGAGAAAAATATAACATTATATCTGGATATATATAAAAATATGTTAGAAAACACATTAAAAGAGTTGAAAAAGTGTACCTCAAAATACCATGAGAGATTAAAGCAGAAGGACAATGGTGAGTGAAATCATCTATCTGTTTCATATAGTCTCATCAATAATTTAGGGTTCTTTAATTTTCTCCAGCCTTTTCACTGGGTTCAAAATCTTGAAATAGTTCTGAAATTTAAAAACCATGGAAGTATGTTAGCCATTTATAAGTTCTTTTATAAAAAACATTTTTTGTCTTTTTTGACTAAGTTTCTTTATATGTTATTTAACCATTACTTTTATCAAACTAATTTCCTTCTCTCTCTTTCTCATTAAATTCAGTTCTCTTAAATCTCTTCTTTCTTCTTTTTTCTTAATTTAAATTCCCATTTTAATGGAATTTTGTTGGGCATATAGGGAGTAAATATTCTGTATATTTGCATGTCTGAGAAGGTCTTTATTTTGGCTAGATATAAATTTGAAGCTTAAAAACAAATTCCTTTGAGGATATTGAAAAGATTGCATCATTGTTTCTAGCAAACAATGTTTTTAATTAGTCTGTCCCCAATGTGATTTCCACTCCATAAAAATGACCTGATTTTAGTTTTTAAATACTTCCTTCATTTTTTTAGGAGTTGAAATTTCAGGATGTTCTGGGTATGAGTATTTTTTAATCATTTATTTGGGGTGCACTTTGTGGGCCTTCTCAATCTGAAAGTTTATGCCAAATTTAGGGAAAATATAAGTTTATGTGTTCTACTTTGGTTCTTCTTTTGTTTTCATGATATCTGTGCTTCAAACGTTAAAATTTGCAAATTGTTGTCTCTTTTTGATTTTAGACTGTGGGAGATTTTCTAAACTTTATTTATCAATCTTTGTATTGATTGTTATTTTGACAATCATATTTTTTAACCTGATAAAATCTTATGTGATTCTTGAGAGTTGTTCTTTGTAGCACCTGGTTTTTACTTTTGGGATCATCCAAGTATGTTAATTAGAGGAGTCATTTAAAATATGACTCTTGTCTTTCCTAAATTTTTTGAAGGGTGGGGATAGACAGGTTTTTTTCATTTTCTTTTATAATGGGAATTCTCTCTCATGTGCTGGTGCTCTAATATATGTTATAATTCTTGCTTCTCTGTTCACATTTAAGAAAAGAAAGGAAAGTTGGTTTGGGTTGACACTATTGCTATTAAAACAGGATAGGTTTTCTGTTAGATTTCTCTGGAGATGAGAAATCTACCTGGATATTTTCAAGTGGAAACCAGGGTGGAATGTATGAACAGAAAACTTCCCAAATGAAGATGGTTATAAAGTGTGGCACTAACAATCATAGTATAAACTTAGGCTTTGCTAGATAGTTTATTCAGTTTCTTCAGAGAGGAACTACATCATTTTCCCTGCTGAAAATCTTATACCATCTCACTAATTTGTCTTCCTTCCACTCTTTACTATTTCCTTTCTTACATTCTCTCATTATAAAAAAATTGTCAAGCACTTGGGAAGAGACCCTGATAATATACAGTTTTCAGCATAACAGTTTAACAGTTCTTCATCTTGAGGATCTTATGATATGATAGGAAAAGCAGAGGAGTAAACAGATAACTATAACTCAGTGTAAGAAATGCACATAATCAGAAATATATAATGCAAAAAAGCAATATAGTTGGAAGGGATAGTCAAGACTGGATGAGGGTACAATATTCAATGCTGGGAGTGAAAGCATATTAAATAAAAATGATGGGCAATAGCCTGGCACTCTTAGGAAAAGTTCCAGGTATTCAAAATATATGTGGACTGATAAAGAATAAAATTAGAATGTCATTAAGGTTCATGGAAATAATGTGGAGGGTTTGAATTTTAAACTGAAAGCAATGGCAGAACACTAAATAATTTAAAGCAACATCACTGGAAATAGCAAAGTGATGAGGTTTCTGAAGAAAATTTAGCATAATAGAGATGGACTAGGGTCTTGTTGCAACGATCCAAACACATTGAAGGCTTCTCTGAGTGCTTTTAATAATCCCTTCATCATTTTTCCTCCTCTGTATCTATGATTCTTCTATCTCAGATTATTTCAGATCCATATCCCATTTAACTTCATATCATATTCTCTTCCTTCTCTCATATGTTAAACAATCACCTCATTTAACATATGTTTTGTTAATCATGTCAATATATAATGCACATGTTTGGAAATTCTGATATATATGCTTACTGATTATATATCTCTGCATACATATTATGCATATGTGTGCACCAGTGTCAAAGACTTTCCTTGTTTGCTTTTCAGATCTCAGATGTTGCTCATGTTCAAAGGCATGCAAATGTCAGAATGAGAGCAAAAAGAATTCCTCCTCCCTGAGATGTGACAGTGAAATATTTGGGAATAGAACTCAGGTCTGTGTTATGATTTGTAGTCTTTCCACATAAATATCTTGGTATTGTTAAGGGTACAGGTAAGACAAATATTAATCCTTGGCTGTTACTAACAAATGGCCTTTATGCCTTTTATGAGTGAGCCCTCCTTCTGAGGGGAGTCATTGGAGAATTCCTATATCACAGGTCCAAATAGCAAGAATATACAATTGTTAGGGTAACCAGTCCATGACACATATCACAACAGGTAAGTTATTGAAGTATATATATACATTCACACACACACACACATACACACACACACACACACCCCTTTGGTATTTCTTGTCACCTGTAATTGCTTTTGAGGCATATAAACTAGACAATAGATAAAAACTAAATAATGGAATTCTCCTCCCTCTTATAGTGATTGTACACTGATGAAAAATTACAGTTTTGACTATAGTTTACTTGGTACAATCATATAAATAATCTATCTCATTTTCACATGTTACAATCCTACTTAGTGTTATTAAAGTTAAAATACAAAGAAATCAGATAAAATTACTGCAATGTTCATGATTATTTTGCTGTTACTCTTTTTATTAATATTTGAGTGAAAAAAATGCCAAATTCTTAACTGTGGAATTCTCAAACCCTTACTATCCAGCAATATCTAATTGTTTAATTTGCTGTAATAACATGCTCCAACCCAATAGATCTTGTTATCATCATTAATTTGAATGAGTTTCATGTCTCTGTGATTTTTGGCCTTTATGATTTTATTACCTGACTTATTTATTATTTTGTTCCTTTTGAACTTGATTAATCCAACTCAATATTCAGGTGTCAACTTTGTTGTTTCTTTGCAAATATTATTGTCAATTCGGGGCTTTCTCTTTCATCATTATATTTTTAGTCAATAGCTTTGAATGTGTTCTGCTAGATTTTAGCTTCCTAAAGATAGAAAATGTGTCTTATTCATTATTGTATATCCATTTCTGATACTGAGAACACTTTAAACCTAGCTGAAGTATATACAAGGTTTCTTCAAATGTTTGATTTTTAAAAATTGTGATATTGTTTCTATAAGAAAAAGAGTACTTAGAATGTCAAAGGAAAGACTTTTCCTTGGTTTAACACATTATTTTGATAATTTATTAAGGATAGAAGCATCTCAATCGGAGAAAAAAATTAAAAAATAGTTAAGAAACTGAAAAAAATTAAGAGATAGGATTTAGAAGATGGTGGATGAGTAGGTGGAAGCTGAGCCTGACTGCTTGTGCCACCAGCACAGATTTTTGGCTGATCATCTGACAAGTGACCTGAACAATGAATAGAATCTCAACTGATATGAATGTTTGAAGCCAAGGAGTACAGGTGACACTTTGCACCATCTGCACCTATACAACAGCAGATAAGATGTGGTGGGCGGTTTGATTCTCAGTCAGCCAGCCAGTGGGAAACACCCACCAAAGAATGACCAAACAACAGCCAAAACCCAATTACAACAAGAGAACCCACATAAACAGCATAAAGGGCATCCTTAGAGCATCCAACTCAGAGGATCAAGGAGACTGCACCACTGAGTCCCACAGGTCTACTACCACAGAAGACCACCCCATGAAGATAGGGAGTCAAAGCAGATCAATCTAATCTAATGGACAGAAACAAAAAAAGAGTCAGCTAAAATGGGGAGACAAAGAAACAACCTCCAATCAAAAGGAAAGGAGGAATCCCTAGAAAAAGTGGTAAATGAAATTGAGGCAAACAATCTATCAGACATAGAGTTCAAAATAATGGTTATAAAGATGCTCAAGGAGCACAGTGAGAACTACAAGGAACTCTATGGAAGCTATGAGGAACTTACTGGGAACTAGATCAGCATGAAAAAGGACATAGAAACTATGAATAAAGCCAGGGGGAAATGAAGAATACAATATCTGAAATGAGGAATACAATAGAAGGAATTAAAAGCAAGCTAGATGAAAAGGGGATCAAAGCAGAGGATTGAATCAGTGAGTTGGAAGTCAAGGTAGAAAAAAACACCCACACAGAGCAACAAAATGAAAAAAAGAGGCAGAAAGGAAAAAAATAGTTTAAGGGAGCTGCAGGACAACATGAAACATAATAATATTCCCATCATTGGGATACCAGAAGGAGAGGGGGTAAGGGATGGAAAATATGTTTGAAAAGATAATGACAGAAATCTTCCTTAACTTAGTGAGGGAAAAAGTCACACAAGTCCAGGAAGCACAGAAGGTCCAATCAAGATGAACCCAAATAGGCCCACTCCAAGACACATCATAATTAAAATGTCAAAATTTAAAGACAAAGAGACAATCTTACAGGCAGCAAGGGAGAAACAGCTACGAAGGGAGCCCTGGTAAGGCTAGCAGCTGATTTCTCAACAAAAAACACTAAAAGCCAAAAGGGAATGACAAGAAATATTCCAAGTAATGAAAAGCAAAGGACTGTAACCAAGACTACTCTACCCAGCAAGGTTCTCAATTAAAGTGGAAGGTGAAATAAGGAGTTTCCCAGACAAAAAAAAAATAGCTAAAGAGTATATCTCCACCAAATAGCCATGCAAGAGATGCTAAAGAGACTGCTTTAAGAAGATGAAGAAAAAGAGAGAGAAAGAGGGGAACACAGGTACAAAGGGGAAAATGGCAATGAGTAAGTACTTATTGATAATAATCTAAAATGTACATGGATTAAATGATCCAATCAAAAGACATAGGGTAGCTGAATGGATAAGAAAACAGAATCCACATATATGCTGTTTACAGGAGACCCACCTCAGAACAAAATTTCTACACAGGCTGAAAGTGAACAGATGAAAAAAATATTCCAAGCAAAAGGACATGCAAAAAAGCTGGGCTATCAATACTTACATCTGCCAAAATAGACTTCAAAACAAAAGCCATAACAAGAGAAAAGGAAAATCACTACATAATACTTAAGGGAGTAGTCCAACAAGAGTATAGAACCCTTATAAATGTATGTGCACCTAAACACAGGAGCACCAAAATAAATAAGGAAAATCTTGGAGGACTTCAAAAAGATTGACACCAGCACAGTCATCATAGGGTATTTTGACACCCCACTATCAACAATGGATAGACCTTCCAAATAAAGAATCAACAAGGATATTGTGGCATTGAATGATACTCTAGATCAAATGGACTTAAATATATATATAAAATATATATATATAAAATTAAGTATATATATGTATACACACACACACACACACACACATATATATATGGAGAGGCAGAGAGACAGAGAGAGACAGAGAGAGAACATTCCACCCCAAAGAAACAAAATATACACTTTTTTCAAATGCACATGAACTGTTGTCAAAGATAGACCACATAGGAGGACAAGCCTCAACAAATTGAAGAAAATTGAAAGCATATCAAGCATCTTTTCAAATCACAATGGTTTGAAACGAGAAACAAATATCAAGGAAAAAACTCAAAAACATTCAAATACATGAATACTGAATAACATGTTATTAAATAATGAATGAGTTAACAAGAAATCAAAAAGTATCTGGAAACAAATGAAAATGAACACAACAACCCAAAACCTATGGGGCACAGCAAAGGCAGTCCTGAGAGGGAAGGTCATAGCAATGTAGCCCCACCTAAAGAAGATTTGAAAAATCTCAAATAAACATCCTAACCTTACATCTACAAGAACTAAACGAACAACAACAAACAAAGCCCAGAGTGAGTAGAAGTAAGGAAATAATCAAGATCTAAGCAAATTTAAGTGACATAGATACTTAAAAAAATTTCAAAGGAGCAATAAATCCAGGAGCTTGTTCTTTGAAAACATAAACAAAATTGACAAACCTTTTATGAGGCTTATCAAAAAAAAGGGAGAGAGAGAAGACCCAAATAAAATCAGAAATGAAAGAAGAGAAGTTACAATTGATACCACAGAAATACAAATATTGTAAGAAATTATTATGAACAACTATATTTCAGGAAATTGGACAACCTGAGTGAAATGGCCAATTTCTAGAAACATACAATCTTCCAAAACTGAATCAAGAAAAAGCACAAAGACTGAATAGACCAAAAAAACTAGTGAATTTGAAGCAGTAATCAAAAAACTTGAGACACACAAAATCTCTGGACTGGATGGCTCCACACATGAATTTTACCAAACATTTAAAGAACTATCCATTCTTCTCAAGCTATTCTAAAAAATTCAAGAAGAGGGAAGACTCCCAAACTCTTTACTAAGCCAACATCACCCTAATTCCAAAACCAGGTAAAGACAAAACAAAGAAAGAAAACTACAGGCCACTGTTTCTGATTAACATAAATGCTAAAATCTTCAACAAAATATTGGCAATCCGGATTCAGCAGTACATTAAAAAGATCACACACCATGACCAAGTGGGATTCATCCCAGGGATGCAAGGATGGTACAATATTTGCAAATCAATAATTGCAATACACCACATGAACAAAATGGAGGAGAAAAATCACATGATCATATCAATAGATGCAGAAAAAGCATTTGATAAAATCCAGCACCCACTTATGATAAAAACATTCAGCAAAGTGTTAATAGAGGGAGCATACATCAACATAATTAGGCCATATACAAGAAACCTACAGCCAACATGATACTCAAAAGGCAAAAAACAAAAAGCTTTCCCCTTAATTAGGAACAAGACAAGGATATCTACTCTCACCACTCTTATTTAACATGATACTGGAAGTCCTAGCCACAGCAGACAAGAAAAAGGAATAAAAGGCATCCAAATTGGAAAGGAGGAAGTAAAACTGTCACTGTTTGCAGGTAACATGATACTGTACAGAGAAAACCCTATAGTCTCCACCAAAAAACTACTCAACCTAATTAGTGAATGTGGCAAAATAGTGGGATACAAAGTCAATATTCAGAACATGATGGCATTTTTGTAAACCAAACCTGAAATATCAGAAGGAGAAACTAGGACAAAATCCCATTTACTATAGCAACAAGAAAAATAAACTACCCAGGAATAAATATAACCAAGAAAGTAAAAGACTTGTACTCAGGAAACTTTGGAACACTGAAGAAAGAAATTGAAGATACAAATAAATGAAAGTATGTACTGTGTTCATGGATTGGAAGAATTAACATAATTAAATGTCCATTCTACCCAAAGCAATCTATATTTTCAATGCAATTCTTATTAAAACACCAAGGTATATTCCACAGGAACAGAATAAATGTTTCAAACATTTATATAGAACCAAAAAAGACCTCAAGAATGCTAAAAAAGAACAAAGTGAGAGGGATCACAATGCCTGATATCAAATTATACTACAAGGCCACTGTAATCAAAAAAGTCTGGTACTGGCATAAGAACAGATGCGTAGATTAATGAAACAGGATAAAGGACCCAGAAATAAACCCACATCTCTAAGGTCAATTAATATTTGACAAAAGGGGCAGGAGGATAGAATGGGGTAAGAATAGCCTCTTTAACAGATGGTGCTGGGAGATCTTTTTTTTAAAAGGCACATGTAAAAAAAAGAAACTAGACCACCAACTTACACCATACACCAGATTAAACTCAAAACAGATAAATGACTTAAATATAAGTCATGACACCATGAAAGTATTAGAGAACAATACAGGCAGTAAGATTGTAGCTTTCCCAAATTGCAGTATTTTTGCTAACATATCTCTTAGGGCAAAGGAAAATGCACAAATGGGATTACATCAAATAACAAAGCTTCTGCACAGCTAAAGAAACCATTATCAAAATGAAAAGGAAACCTACAGTATGGGCGAACATATTTGCCAGTGATACATTGGACAAGGGCTTGAATCTCCAAAATATATAAAGCACTCACATGTCTACACACCAGGAAAACAAACAATCCAGCTAAAAAATGAGAAAAGGACCTGGAAAGACATTTCTCCAAGGAAGACATACAGAGGGTCCAGAGACACATGAAAAAAGGCTCAACATCACTAGGCATTAGAGAGATGCAAATTAAAACCATGAAGAGATACCACTTCACACTTGTCAGAATGGTCATCATTAGTTAATCAATAAACAACAAGTGCTATTGAAGTTGTAGAGAAAAGGGAACCCTAGTGCATTGTTGGTGGGAATGCAGGCTGGTGCAGCCATTGTGGAAAACAGTATGGAATTTCCTCAAAAAACTAAAGATGGACTGCCTTTCAAACCAGTGATTCCACTGCTGGGATTATACCCTAACAATCCTGAATCACCACTTCAAAAGAACCTATGCTCCCCAATGTTCATAGCAGCACAATTTACAATAGCCAAGTGCTGGAAACAGCCTAAGTGCCCATCAGTAAATGAGTGGATCAAAAAACTCTGCTGCATTTACACAATGCAATACTACACAGCAAAAAGAAAGAATGCTTATCCCTCACGACAGCATGGATGGAACTGGGGTGTATTACGCTAAATGAAATAAGCCAAGTGTTGAAAGACAAATACCATATGGTCTCATCAATAAGTGGAACCTAATCAACAAAACAAACAAGTGAGCAAAATAGAATCAGAGACTTGGAAATAAAGAACAAACTGACAGTGACCAGAGGTGAGGGGGGAGGGGCATAACAGGGGGAAAGAAGGGGAAGGGCCAAGTCAAGGAACATGTATAAAGGATCCATGGACAAGGACAATGCAAGGGCGAGGATTGACTGTTGGAGTTGGGGGTTATGGGGTAGGGGATAGCAATGGGGGAAAAGGCAGGACAACTGTAACTGAACAACAAGAAATAAAAGAGAAAAAATTATCAAGTGTATGTATGGTATTTTTATCTTTGGAACTGATATTGAATGTAAACATTAATATGTCAAACTTATGGTACTTGTGAGAATCACATGAACATAAAATGCAAGTCTAGGGGTGAATGGGAGATGACAGTAATGGAGAAATTTTTTTAAAAAAGTATCCACCCATGATTTTATTAAACATTAATTACTTATCAAACATTTATCAATGTTTACCATATTTTTGGGGAATAACAGATGAGTCATTATCATCAAGGGGAATTTGAACTTGGTAAGGAAGCTTTGGTAAATTAAAAACTATTCAAAATGATCATACCAGTCTGCAATCCCACCAACAGTGCACTAGGGTCCCTTTTTCTCCACAACCTCTCCAACACTTGTTGTCTGTTGTTTTATTTATGATGGCCATTCTGACTGGTGTGAAGTGGTATCTCATTGTGGTTTTAATT
>CM052539.1:20537883-20553186 GCA_028533065.1 Trachops cirrhosus
CAGAGAAACTTTAAAAGAAATTGTGATGGACCCATGACTAAGCATGGGCCAAGAGGAAGAACTTAAGCCTTACAGTGAGCAGCTCTGTGAGAGCAGGGACGCCCATATAACAGAGTTCCTGAGGAACATGAGTGACTCTTTAAGAAGCAGGAGGTATGACAGCATGAAGGGCACATACAGTATCCTAAGAACCAAGAAACCCAAGTTGGAGGTCTATACCATCAAGTTAAGGCCCTTTCTTTCCTCTTAATCAGTCAGTCATAGTCCTTCCCCAACCAGGGGATTTAGTGGGACATCTCTGCCCCCCAATAAAAAGAAGCTGTAGTGAGTCTGCTATTCCAACCTGGATCTGCAAGTCAGATCAGCAAAGGAGCCTCCACTTGGACTGACGTTCCTACCACAATAACACTCACTGCACAGATCAGGGAAACTATGTGCGTATTCTGCCAGTTGCTAAGGGTATCTATTCTAATTGTGCATTCCAAAAAAGGAAAATACCAGGATGGTGAGCCCCGCCTGGGACTCACAGTGAGAGGGATCTGAGCTACAACTCTATTGGTCACCTCCCCTCCATAAGCCCCTACTCTGACTGGTCAGCCACAGTGACATTTTGGGTCTCCTGGAATTACTGTCAGTTCAGAGCCAGTTGTCCCCATAGATCAACTGAGGCCTCTGTTGCAACGGCATTGCATGGATGGATAACTTCTCCTTTTACCCAATGTTGCTTTCTTCACCCTTAAATAGAGAACTTGAAAATTTTCACTCCCACCCAAACATAAATAGAAGAGGAATATAGGGTGTTGGGCAGTTACCTGCCTCTTTTCTCATTTGTTACAGTTGATAGCATGAGGTGTTTGGGCACAGCCACGGGAGGCTTCGGTTCATCTGTCTGTGATGTCATGGCTGGAGGTTGGAGGAGCAAAGTATGCACTCTGTCTCCCTTTTTTAAATAAAAATTCATTATTTTCTTTTAAAAATGTGCATTTTCTTCCATTTTAAAAGTTGTGGATAATGCACACAGATAATACATATAAAATATACCTATAAATCGCCTTGATATTACAGTTATTCATGGTGATTGCCTTAAAACACTTTTCCTTTTTATGGAACATGTGAATGGAGGGGACATGTAAATAATTACAGGACCGCTGCAGCATTACCTAAAAGGTAGCTTGATATAAATTCCAGCTGCTGGAATTTACTGGGCCATACTGCCACCAGAAAGGCTTTGTGCACAAGGACCTGAAGTCAGGGAATGCATTTTATCATGAGGCAATGAAAAATATTTGACAGAAGAAGACATGACATAACTTTGACTTTAGCAATGATTTAACATCCATACGCTGAGCACCTTCTGTGGCAGACTCTCTTACTTTGCCACAGAAGTCCTCCCAGGGCCAAAACCGTGACTTCCCCAAAGTAGATGTATGGAGCTTAGAAGTGGTGCTGCATGAGCTATTCACTGGGAACCTGTCCTTTTGTGAGGAGGACCTATGGGGGTTTTGCCAAGGAACACTGAGCTGACAATATGACACACTGTTTTTTATAGCTTTTCAATGAAATAAACTGTTTAAACATTGAGGACCCTTTAACCCCAACAGCAGAGAAACTTTAAAAGAAATTGTGATGGACCCATGACTAAGCATGGGCCAAGAGGAAGAACTTAAGCCTTACAGTGAGCAGCTCTGTGAGAGCAGGGACGCCCATATAACAGAGTTCCTGAGGAACATGAGGTTCTAGTGGTATCAGGTGAATGACTCTTTAAGAAGCAAGAGGTATGACAGCATTATGGGCACATACCGTATCCTAAGCACAAAGAAACCAATATGGAGGTCTACACCATCAAGGTAAGACCCTGTGTTTCCATCAACCTAACAGATGTAGTTCCTTCCCAACCAGGGAGGTTCAGCAGGTCTCTGTTACTCCTCCCCACCAATAAAAGGAAACTGGAGTGAGGCAGCTATTTCCATCGGAATCTGCAAGATAGATCAGCAGCCTGAATGCCAGGATTCAGGGCAAAAGATTATAGAACCTTCCATTCCTCTGACCACCTAGGAGCTGAGGATCGACACCCAAAGCCCAGACCCCCATAATGGACCTGGGGGCTCCCCAGTAAGAACCAACTGCCCCCAAGCCATGTCCTACAAGCAAATCTCCATCTGTGATGGGTGGTCTGCTGGTGTGACCCAAGCTTTTCAGTCTGTCACTGCCAGGTTTAGCCAGATGAGGAACAAGGAAGGGGTGTTGCTGGGAGGTTCTTAAACTTTATGTTTAAAAAGTTCTTCTTTAGGCCATTCTACAAGAGGCAGATGTCAAAAAACAGGTTAGAACCAATGTAAATTGTGGACAACCAAAGCAGAGCCACAAGGACTCCTGGGAGGTTAAGCTAGGCTCTCTGGATTTCAAAGGCCCTACTTGAAGATGCTGAGCTTTGGAGGTGTTGGCCACAGGCATGTGGTGTGAGAGATTAGCCAGAGACTGGACCCAAACAGGGTTGGAGAGGTGCAAGGAGTGTACACTGTGTGTACAAGGACCCTGGGCAAGAGGATTTGATCCAGCGGATGATGGAGGTGTGCAAATGGCCACAACAGTCTCTGTGTGGGAGTAAAATGAGGAAGTTAACTGACACCTTCATGGCCTTCTGAAACATTATATCCAAATACCTGGTGACCTTGGAGGATGGCCTGGAGCCCATAGGCTACAAGAGAAAAGGGTACTCTCACTACAGGTTCTCCACTCGGCCCCAACCTGGGTGAAACTTCAGAGACTGGACTGTTCTTCCCGAGGCCCTTCTTGCCTCCCATGCTCTCTTTTTTTCTTCCATGGGTCAGAAAGGGACAGTTCTTATTAAAGTACTTGGTTTTACCAAATCTTGTAATAAACTTGATGTTTCAGGAAGATGTATGGAAAGCTCTGTTTTGCATCCTCCCAGTACAGAATTGGGCCTGTGCAGCTTCCAATTTGAGAGGCACGTAGTGATGTAGTACTTGGACTTAATCAGAACAACTAAATGGGGAAAAAAAGAGAATTATCATGGTAACTTCCAGTAGCAACAGGTGTGGGAAAAGGCTGTGAGCCACACTGCAGGGCAGAAACGCAAAAGTGTTTGTTCCTTTCCTACACTCACATTACCTAACATTTGCAGAAGGACTAAGGGGAACTTTTGGTCCTCTGGTCTATGTTAATTATGACCAAGAAGTCCAAATAAGATAACACAGTCCCATGAACCAGTCTATTTGGGGAGTCAGAGAAGTGGCAGAGGTGTGGGCCTCCAAGCAGCTTAGAGGTCACTTACCTGTGCAGCTAAGTTTCCTGACTACGATGCAGAAGTCAAGCCTTTTACCATTCCTCCTGGGAAGGGGCCCTGAAGCCTGGGTTTTACCACAGAAAATGGAGAGGAGACTTGGCATCAGGAGGAAGCTGCAGTGCTAGGCACATACAGGACACAGGTGAGAAGTGGTCACAGCTGGCAGTAAGGAGTGGGACAGCACCCCTTGCTTCCAGGACCACCCTCACTGGTGCATTTTGCTCTGTGTCTCCATACTGAAATATCCTCAGCTCAGGGTATGGAAAGCAATCAGCTTTGATGACCAAATGGTCTGCTAAGGAAACTTTGTCTTCCTGTGAACTTTGACCTTGACTGATTGGGCCAGTGGCTGCCTCTGATGTCCCTCATTACTCCCAGATCAGTAACATAAGACAGGCTTTGGGTGTTGTTCTACAGAGCAGGGGATCCATGAGCAGGGACTGACATTATCAACTTCCACTGGATGAGATCCTTCTGGCTGCATGTGCATAATGGGCTTTGGTGGGAGAGAGCCTCAAAATCAGTGATGGAATCCCATCAGAGATTTGCTAGAAAATCCAGTGAAAAGTACCCACCAGCCCACGATTTTCAGCTGGTTCCTGAATTATGAACTATTTGCAACTTGTCTGATATACAATCTTTCATAAAACAAGAACCCAGGGTATGCAGTGGTCAGGTGATGGAAGGAAATATTAAAAGGGGGTATGGCAGATATGTTCAGGTGTCTTCCAATAGCCGTGTCCACTTCTCTCTGAGAACAACCAAACACCTGACTTATAGTGGGGCCCAGTTCCCAGCCTCCTTTGCAGCTAGGCTGGGTGTGTGACCAAGCCCCTCTCCAGGATAGGAAGGAAAACAATTTGTACAGCTTTTAGGATATAGCCTAGGGGAGAGAATCAGGCCCTTCTTTTTGCTTCTTCCTCTTCCTGCTGTTGGAAAGGTGAACTTTGAGGCTGGAGCCGCTTCCTGGTTTGTGTGGATGAGGGCAAGTACTCTAGTATGACAGGACAATGTGGGAGAGAGCTTCCTGGGTGTCCCAGCCAGACTGACCAGGAAAGAGATGCAACCTTCTATTTTCCACTCTCATGTGGGTGTCCTTTTTTACAACAGGTAAACCTTATCCTAACCAGGGCAGCAGTTCTGGAGGGTCAGGTTGCCTGAAGAACCACAGTTGTGTCAAATGTTGAGCCCTGCATCCCATGGGGTGGCAGCCAGGCTCAGCTCCAACCTACCCTCCTCTCCTGGCTCTTCTCTGGAGATCTAACCTGCGAAGACCAATGCTCCCACTAAACTAGTCTGGAGCAAACTTCTTCCAGCGGCATCATCTTGTTCTTTGCTCCCACATGAATGCACCACACACTCTCTCCCAAAGATACTGCTTGTTTTGAAATATGCTATGCTAACTTTTTCAAGTTAATATATGCAGATTCTAATGAAATAACTCAGGGAACAGACTGTCTCATGTCTGGTGTAACTTGGTTATTGTTAGAAAGATGAGTTCAGAATTGACAAGTTCCCTGCTAAGCTGACAAGTTTAAAAGCTTAATTGGAAAAACCAACCAAATCCCACTTGCTGTATAAAGGCAGAGACTGGGGACTTGGTCAACCTTGGCCTGAGATCTCAGTTGGGAGAGACAGATATTTTGAACTTCCTCATTGTCAGTGTCTGGTCTTGCCCCTGTAATTTTGTATTTGCTCTCCACTCTTACAGTGCCTGAGATTTTTATGGGGAAAAAGAATCTTAATATATATTAAATGAGGATATTATATAAAAAAGTATGTACTGTATTGTATGACTGATTTAAAATAGAATGCATTAATAGAATGTCAAGTTAAGTGAGGTCAACAGATTGGGAGGTGACTATCATTGAAAAGATAGCTCTTACTCACAGTTCCAGATAGAGGGCAAGTCGTGCCACACAGAGAAGCCCCAGGGTAGGTCAGGTGCAGAGGGAGCCGTGGCAGGAGCCGTTACTATTGTTTCTGTAGGATGGAGGTAATAAGGTGCGGTAAGCAGGTTTAGGATTGGCAGGTTTGTTGATTTCATGAGCTCTATGGCATACTGCTGTCCCCAGGTTGTCTGGTAATGCCCATGGGTTGTTAGGGCAGGGAGATAATGTCAGGAATATGATAGTCCAAAGAGGAGGTGGTTGGGCTGTGGACACTGGATTGGTTGTTTGTATTTGAAAAGTGGGCCCCTAGAGAATTCCTCCATGGGGGCAGAGGGTAGGTGGCCAAAAGCACAGGCATGAGGCCAAGTCAAGGTGACTTAGAATAAGGTGTGCCCAGCATATACTGGTATGTGCAGGGAAGATGACTTTAGAGAAGATTGAATCCTAGTCCGTACAAAGGCGCAGCTCTGATATCAGCCCTTTAGAGGAGCCTTTCCTGCCTATGCAAACCACAGTGACAGTCTCCGCAGTCGTTACCCACTTCACTCCCTTCATAGCATTCAGGGTTTGTCCCCCCATTTAGCACGCAGCTGCTGCCACCCCCAGCCAAATGAAAAGTCCTCACAACGCCCACCAGACCCTGCATGATCTGAGACCCCTGACCTCTCTCATCTCTTCTTCTATCCCTCTTTCCCCTCTTGGTCCACTTCAGCCCTACAGATTTCCTTGAGCTCTGCTTTTCTCCATAGCACTTATCCCTTCTAACATGCTGTCTTCACTGTCTCCCTTCCACAATGTCAGCTCCACAGGACCAGTAGAGTTTTTTTTCTCATTCACTTCTGTGTCTACAGCCTAGGTCAGTGCCAGCATTTAATTGAGGCTCAGCGAATAGTGAATGAACACCTTATCACTACCTGAAACATTCCTGTCTTAGTCTACAGTGTTCACTCACCCAGAACCCATTCACTGAGGCCCTACTGTATGCTGGGCCAGTTTCTGACACTGAGGCACAGCAGTGGGTCATGAAGGCAGAGGTCTCCATTCTGATGCATCTGACAGGCTAGTGGGGGAGACAGAGAAAAAAATAATTAAAATATAGGCAAATTTGGCAGTTATATGTATCACGTAGAAAAATGAAGTCAGGAAGAACATTTGAGAAAATTCCTGAAGGTGTTTAGGGAACAAGCAATGTAGAGGGCTGAGGGTTCCAGGCTGAGAACAGCAAGCGCAAAGGCCTTGAGGTCATGGTGGGCTGCATGTTGAAAGTCTTAGTTATTAGTGTGGATTCTTAGTTCTGTCTCCAGTCTGTATTTTCCTTTCATTTGTAATCCTTAGTTTTATGTTAGCTAATTAACCCGAGCCTGGGTCATCTATCTATTAAATTCAGCAAATTCTATCCCAGTGCTTTAATGTGAAAGCGGGTGAATTTGGGTCAAGTCAGCACATGTTTATTGGGTGGCTTCCATGGACTCAGCAGTGTTGAGCACTAGCAGGTTGTGAAATGAATACCACAGACCACCCTGCCAACCCAAGTTAGTGTACTAACTAACATCTTGAGTTAGAAGTACTCAAGCCTTCTCCACTGCACCCCTGACCCTTCTTGTCTGGATCTTAATCTCAGAACCTGGTCCTCTGTTACATCTCTTTGTCCTCTTTATCCAGGCCCTCATTCTAGAAAATTTGTTCCTGACCCTCCTGTCCAGTGCCAAACCCCCACCATGGCACACTCAACCCTCTTTGTACTTATCCCATGTGATTGTAATTGCTGGGGATGACAGGTCTCCTGGGGATATGGGCTGCTGAAAACTAGTTCCCCAGCAGACTTGGCTCTCTGACCCCTGTCTTCTGGACCTCCAACTATGCAGCTCATGAGCTATAGTGCTCTGTCTGGCTTGCCCACATGTGGCCTGTGTGAGGTCAGAGCTGTCAGATCTCATCTCAAGTATACCCTCAGATGCTGCTGATTTTTTGTCATCTGACTCTCTTGCAGCAGCCATCAGAAGCCACAGTACAAAGAAAGGAGTGTACCATTTGAGTTTTAAGTGAGATATGAAAAGACCAGTGATGGATATATCCCATTCCAAACTGAGTGAGATTCTCTGCATATTTTGGAAAAGACCTCTTGTGTACAACTGGAGAGTAGGGTCTCCCAAGGTCCAAAGGAAGAAGATGTCCCCAGGTATGGTGGGGCTGAAGGCTCTTGGCCTACCCTGTAGCAGCTCCAGATGCCAACCTGTGAATGGGAGACCACCCAGGGGTCAAATGAACATGGCTCTGTAATTGCCAAGCAAAGCATAAGAAAGGGATGTTGGATGTCGTGGATCTGGGAGGGTATGGTGGTGCTGATGGAAGAAGGTCACCTTCCTCCCTTAAGTGCAAATTGTTTTTGTGAGTGTCCTAATGGCCACATGGTAGTAACCAAGTCTCAGGCACCCACTGAGTGTGGGGCTGGGTGCCTAAGCACCTGTCACATGGACAAGGCACACCATGTGTCTTCCCAGATCACAGGGTGCAGACTCTGGGTCTGCAGTATGGCTCCCCACTTCCTCAGTATGGTCCAGTTACTTCTGTTCTCTGAACCTCAGTCTTGCCCTCAAAAATTAGGACACAATCGCTACCTTAACAAGGTTAAGCACATGAGGATTAATTTGGGTAACAGGAGTGGTCCAGCCTGTGGCCAGTCCTAAACAGATAGTACTCAAATCCATTTGGGTCCTAGATTGGACTAGAGCTTTGCAGTGTTATCTGGAAAATCTTCCTTAAAGATAGCCTAAATCCATAGAGTTGCAGTTCCAAGGTATTCTATTTAGCAAGCTAGAAAGAACAGTCAGAATTGTTTCACTAGCCAATGGCAAAAATCCCAAAGTGACTTAAACAAGCAAACAATCAAAGCAGGAAAACATAGTTTATGTAACTAAGAAGTCTAAAGGCAGATAGCTTCAGGCAAACTGTACCTGGGTGCTTGAGGACCTCAGCAGGAATCATCTCTCTTGTCCCCTTGGCTTAGCTTATTTCCCTTTCTGCTGCCGTCATTCTCACGGAGGCTTTCCTTTTAAGAAGGCAAGATGGCCACCAACTGCTATAATCTGATGTCATCGACCCTCAGCTCTCCAACGGAAAAAGAGCTTTTCTTCCCCCAGGATTCCAACACTACCGGCTGACCCAAGGGAGCTGATTGGTCACATGCCCTGCCCTGAGCCAATCATTGTGGCCATTGAGATGGGATATGCTGATTGGTCTGCTCAAGGTCATGTGACTACCATATCCAGGGCAATTTGTGAAATAAAACCTGAGTTGAAAGGAATTTGCAACGTCAAGATCACCCATAGGAAGTAACTTTTTACATGAACAAATTCTGTCTAGAATCAAAGAAAGTTGGAGAACTGAAAATGATGGTACAATAAAATGAATGTTTCCTAACAATTTCAGTGTTAAGGAATTAAAAAAATCAAAGGGCCTGAACTTCCCTTGCCTACTTCATTTCTGACCAGGAACATCACAGACGTCATATAAAGCACAAAAACAGTCCACGGGAAACAGCACCGGTCTCAGGGCATTATTTAGCGCTGTCTCCCACCCACAATTTGCCTTTTTGCCTCTGCCCTTTGTACACTGATGAACTGATGTTTAGCTGCATGCACGAGCTTTCATTACATTTGTAAGACAAAAGATTGTATTTCTGTTACACCAAGATGAATTTCTTAAAAAACACTGCAGGTACAGAAGTACAGATTCAGCACCTGCATGCAAAAACAGGCTCTGGTGGTGAAAATCATGGAACACCATGAGCAATGTGCACAGGCCTGGAAGGGTCACAAGAATCCGCTCTTCAGGGGGAAGCTGGGAGTGTAACAGTAATAACGGCTAAACTGCATTGGCCGCTCCCTGCACCACGTGTTTTATGTGGCATGTTTTTTCTTCACAAAATTCATGGGGAACAGGCACTACTTCTGTGACCCTGTGCTGTTGAGAGTTTATGAATCTTATCTAAGTTTATACAAATCTTAAACGGAGAATAAGAACATAAACCTGCAACTGTCTGACTTTGAAAATATGTTACCTTATGCACGAAATGATACGACCCCCCAATAAAAGGCTAGGGCACATCTAAATTTTAGAAGCTAATACATAGTTTGAGAAAACTCAGGGAAGATGCACTTTATCATATTTATATTATTATATATGTAGAAGGAGAGTGAAAAACCCATGCTATTATTTGAAGTTACTTGTTCAGCAAGATTAACATACCTGAAGAATAAGGAGTTACATTTACTTCAAGACCACCTTGCTAATTTTGGCCATCTGTACAGAATCTGTGTCTTACTTTCAGTCTTCAGCTTCACAATAAATTCGCAATTTACAAAGTCAATCATTTCTTCTTCATTGTCTCATTTTGCTACCATCGTACCTACCCTGAGGAAAACAATGTAAACCATGCGTTCACCACATTATTCTCTGTACCTGGTCAAACATGCACGCATGATTACCTGCAAATCAGTCCGCATATAGCTTTGAATATATCATCAACCTTAGCTTGAAATAACAGTCACTATGCTCACTGCCCCAACTCCATAGAATCCCCCAATGGGACTAGCTCACCTGCGTTCTTAATACCCAAAAAACCTGGTACCCCAAAAACCTGGAATTTATTTATAAAAAATTGTGTATTTATTCTTACATGTTTAAACTTCAGTCCCTTTCAAAGTCCTGCCCATTTGAGGTAATACACCTATCGAAATATTTTTCCACCGTTCAAAACAGTTTTTGAACTTGTCAATTTTGATGCCCTTTAGTGCTTCTGCTGTTTTTTGTTTCATCTCTTCCACATCAGTAAAAGGTTTCCCTTTGAGGACTTTTTCATCCAGGGAAACAAAAAAAAGTTACTCAGAGCAAGATGGGATGAACAGGAGTATGTGGCACAGGGGTCATGCCATTTTTGTTCAAAAACTGCTGAACACTTACTGCAGTGTGGGCAGGTACACTCGTAAATCACCCATCATGAAATGGAAAAATGCACTGAAAGAGTCTTCCAAAAATTCACGGAAGCCAAATGCAGCATCTCACAACAATGCCAGCTGGTACACTGATACAGATGAGTTCCTAGAACATTCACATAGTGTCGAAAACTGGTACTACAAGGGGGTCCACTCTCCAGAACATAATTATGGGTTTTTTTGGACACTCCCTTGTACATAATTGAGGATTGTCTATTTTACCAATATGTTACTCCCACATCGACATAAGGGTCACTAGAATGATCTCTCTGAAGTGGTTTTTCAACTACTGCACATTAGAATCTTAGCTACACATTAAAATCACATAGGAAACTTCAATTTTTTTAAATTTATTTTTATTTTTATTTATCTTTAGAGATGAAGGGAAGGAGAGAGGGAGAGAAATATCAATGTGTGGTTGCTTCTCATGCATCCCTTGCTGGGAACTGGCCTGCAACCCAGGCATGTGCCCTGACTGGGAATTGAACCTCAATCCTTTGGTTCACAGGCCCGCGCTCAGTCCACTGAGCTACACCAGCCAGGGCAGGAAACTTCAAATTTTTTTAATAACCTAACCACACCACTGAGCAAACAAATGAGAATCATCAGAGATGGGATAATCTCAGGCATCAGTGTTTCTTCAAAGCTCCTCAGTATAATTTCAGTGTGCAGCTAAATTGAGAATTACTTTACTTCTGCAAAGATCAGATAGACCAATTGCATATTGCCTGTCTATTCTGACCATGCAATAACATCCCTCCTTTAAGGAGTTGTTGATCAAAGCCACACCAATAAAATAGCTGATATTTGCAGTTACTTCTCTCCTAGTTTTGATCTGCCCTGACCTGTACAAGCCAAACTAATTTTTCTATCATTGCAAAAAAGAACCATTCCAGGGGGGTGGTAGAAGAGGTAACTGAACTTACTGTGGAAATCATGTCACAGTCTATACATATATCAAGTTACTATGCTGTACACTTCAAACTTATGTAATATAATGTTATATGTCAATTACCTCAATAAACCTGGAAAAAACAAAACATCAAAAAAAAAAAGGGAAAGGAAAGAAAGAGACATTCAATTTAAAGATGGTTCTAGCACTTCACTTCTGCATGTTCGCTCAGGAAGTTGAGGTCATTTACCCAAACATTACACTGGCTGAGTTAGCAATCACCTATGGAGACTGTGAAATTCACAGGTGTTTTAGTCCTGCCCCCCAGCCATTCTGAGTCTCTAGATCTTACACATGAACTTTTAAGACACTATTGATGTAAATCTAATGTGAAGGCTGGTTTGGAAATCACATAACTACTCAATGAGGGAAGAAAAGGTATTCGAAATAAAAACAAACACAGCCTTCCGCCAAGAAATTTGACTATGTGTGTGTGTGAGTGAATAGCTCTGAGGAATTTTGAATAGGAAGAGAGTGAAAGAAAGAGAGAGAGGAAGAGAAAGATTGAAATTCCTGAGGTACACCATGTTTCATAAGCCATTATCGGTAAGCAATAAGAGAGTAATTACTGTGACATGAGGTGTCCCAAGCTTTGGATTTACTCATCTACTGTAGAGGGGCTGCCAGGGTTTCCATGATGGTGGCAGGGTAGCAGGAAGGTCTATGAGCAATGAGATCGCATCAAATTCCAGAGCTGCTCGGAAGTCAGAGACAGAAATGTTTTTTTTTTCACTGAGTGTGAAAGTCAGAGTGTACGTGAGGTACAAATTAAAAGATACCACATACCAGGAGGAAAAAACTTGTAACTTCTTTATAGGAACAAAATAACCAAAGCAGATATTTTAACTATTAAGATCAGATATTTCTATGGTTACAAATAGATGACTAAAAGAAGGAATTATCTTTACTACAGGAATCACGAAAAACTCAGATGTGTGGGAGTCAGGGGCAGAGTTCTTGACCTTTAGTAAATAACTTTATCTGTGTGAGAATGACAATGGCAGTAAGCTACTAAAGAGAAATGAAGCAAAGTTGCTTTATAAATAGCAGTCCTGTATGAAAATTGGTAAAGCCTGTTTACATGAACAATGATGAAATAATTATATTTAAGTTGTGCTTAAATACATTTTATTTAAAATTCTTGCTAAATTTTTACATTAGACTTTAACTCCTTTGTTCTAGACTTCCTGTTGGTTCAGAAATAAAATGTTGATTAGCTCATAATTTCAAATCTTCAGAGAATAGCAGGCTACTAGGTGGTATATATGGAGATGTTCTTCCAAAAAACTGTCACAGTGTTCTGAAATGCAGCTAGCTTTGAATTCAGATCATATCAGTTTTTCTAGAAAATTCTAGTCTTTGTTCTAGCAAAATCAGTGTCACAAATTAGTTTACCATTCTCTTTAGCTTGTACATAGCAATACAATTATATGAGAACATAAGAATCATATTTTTATATTGATATCCCCAAATCAGTAATTTTGTCCCAGAAAAACACCCAACCTCTAAATTTACAATGTTTATCATCTAGTGTGCAAGGACACTGGCAAACAATGTCAAAGGAAAATTCTGAAAAGTTAAAAATAATTATTTTAATATCTTAATCTCTTTAAGTTATTAAAACTTTTCTGAATGAAATAAAATGTTGATTATAAGAGGATAAACTTCAAATAATAATACCCAGATTACCACATGAATAACCTCAACATTATTAATTTAAATAAAAGAGAATGTAAATGTTAAATGATGTGCCACTTCACCTAGATTACAAACTATTTAATTTTAAAGATTAATTAAAATGTATTTTCATAGGGAGATGGAAGACGATGAGTTATTTTGTATGTGCAGGCTAATGCCTACCTGTTATACGGAGGTTCGGGCAAATCATTGACTGAGATATTTCCAAATCATTTGGCATTTGGCATAGTGCTGCTGCCCAGCAACTAGGACCCCTGAGAGGCCCCCCCAACCTCTGTATGGCCCAGCAGCTCTCACAGCAAGGTCTCCTGGCCCTCATTCCAGGGCTGTGGTCTGTGTCAGTTCTGACCGATGAAATATTTACATAATGCCCCAGGGCACTTGTGCATGTGTAACAACAAAGCAAGGAAAGAGGCTTTTATTTGAGAGAGGAGAAGTCAATAAAATGACTCTGAGACAGAATGATAGGGACCTAGAACAGTTGTTCTCCTAGGTCTTCAGCAATACCCAGAACATCAGATCAGAAAGCACCAGACAATGAGGTGGAGAATGTTCTGTGAAGCAAGTTTATTTGCCTGGTAGTTTCAATACACAGTCACTTCTTAATCTGTTTTGGTTCTGGTAGGATAGCTGTCTACCTCCTCACACGAACTTAATCACAAGTGTCTTACTTTTTGCTGAATTTGGGCAAAGCTTATTAATCCAAATCTTCAATCTTCACTAATGCTGCTGTCTTCTCACAAATCCAAGAAATTTCAGCACTGCAACGGGAAGTATAAATATTTCCGTTTTGAAAATAGGCACATCCTTCAGATCCATTGATTTGGGCATATTCCTTAGTACTAAATCTGAAAATTAATCAATTCAAAAGTAATTATAAATTTTAAAAATTAATTCATATGTCAAATATTAAAATTTGATCATAATTCAGTGTTCACAGTTACCAAATATTATATATCTGAATGTTGAGAGACTTCTGCTTCACAACACAACAAAATCTCTAAAGCTGGCATATGTAAGTTCCCAGGTAGAATTCATTTTTTCATTTTTTATTTTTAGTGTTTCTTTTTTTAATTTTTCAATTACAGGTGTCCCCATTTCCCCCCATTACTCTCCCCTGTCCTCCCCATGCCCCCTCTCACATTCGATCCTTTCCCCTTGTTGTCCTTGTCCGTGGGTCCTTTATACATGTTCCTTGACTTGACCTTTCCTCTTCTTTCCCCCTTTATCTCTCTTCCCCCTCCCTTCTGATCATTGTCACTTTGTTCTTTATATTTGTCCCACAAAAAATTTGGTTTTGTAGTCAGTTGTTAAAAGAATTTTGCAAAACTATGTGCCCCTTGACATATTTTTATGTTGACACCTACTTTTTTCATATCTTTAAATAGTTGTCAAAAATGTAATTTTAAAAATATTATATATTCTATAAGTACTTTAAATTTTCTCATCAAAACCATGAAAAGCTTTATGTTAATGTGTGAAAAACAGTTGTCATATAATTTGTCAAGTCCCCATCATTAAAAAAATTAATTGTTGAGCTAATCAACTAATGTAGATTTTCTTTTGTTAGAAAATAGCTGCAAATTGTTCAGTTTTGAATGTATGTTCTTATAACAAACATTGCCTTTCTGGACTGTAAGCACTGGGGAGCCAGAGAAGCTGAGAAGCTGAGCTCATGATCACAAACTTAGTCCTGACTTTGCCACTTACGACCTGAGTGACCATGGGCAAGTTATTTAAGCTCTCTATGACAATTCTTCATCTATAAAATTGGAATATAATATGCTTTAATCATAGGGCTGCTATTTATAAAGCATTTTCAACATAGTGTTATTTGTGTTTGTTAAGTAAAAAATTTAAACTAATAGGTGAAGTTCAGTGTCTTGCCCTAAGTTTGTCACACACATGAAAGTCGGTACTCCTCCTTTCAGTATTGATTCTGAAGCTCTATTTTCTTTGCAGACTGTACTCTTTTGTATCTCAATTTATAACTCCCACAATTAACCTTTTTACTGAAGTAATATTAATAACAAATTTCAGATATACATTATAATTTGATATCTGTATACACTATAGCATTCTCATTACCAAAATTTTAAAAAGTGGGCAAAGGGTTTGAATAGACATTTCTCCAAGGACGACATACACAGAGGGACAACAGGCAAATGAAAAGATGCTCCACGTCACTATCATTACAAAATACAAATCAGATCACTTATCTATTCAGCATTCCATTTCTTCGTGTTTTTAGGCTGGATTTTTCCCAAACAGAGACTTACAAGGATGGAGAAGGGTCAGAGCCATCCTCCCAAAGCCAACTTCTGCCAGATGGATCCCACGATAATCCCAACCAGAAGAAAGGAGACTTCGGTAAGGGTTGCATCTTCAGAAAATCCTGAGGGAGAGAAAAGAAAAAAAATAGTATGTGAGAGCCACATTTTCACTTGCAGAAGTAAGATA
>CM052539.1:20553686-20609896 GCA_028533065.1 Trachops cirrhosus
CTCCACAATGTTTACCTATTACCCATTTTATTTGTCACCTAGTAGATTATAAATCAATATTGAATGAAAGAAAGAATCAATGTGCAATCTAACCTACAAACCACAGGAAAAAAACCCCAGAAAGTCAGTGGTAACTCTTCAAAATTTAACATTCTATATACAGGTTAGGGAAATAGTAAGTTTACAATCATTTGTATGAAAAATAACACAGTAATTAGCAAATAATAACACAAGAATAAACTCTGTGTTTCACGCACTCACAACTATAAACCTATTTTGCCCGACCCTGTATGTATCACAAATAGTTCTCTCACTTGTCTCACTTTCTTCTTCTTTATTCAGCATCTAATGGCAGCTAACCTAATATTTCAGACTGATGGATATAATCTCAGGTGCACTATTATATACATCACATTCACTACTCCCTCTTTCTTAAACATTAAAGTTAAATTTTTCTAAAAAAATAATGTATAGTCATCTTTGTTAGACACATGCAAAGTCTATCCCCACACTTTTTTATATATCACCCCCTCTCAAACCACACACATACACATTTAAACTAAAAATAAATCTAAAGGGCTCTTGAGAACGTTGTTCATCTATTTTAGATGATTAAGGACAACAACTTGAATAGTCAATGGATTCTTGAAGGTGAGGGATGTAGTCTGATATATTAAATCAGATTCCTGAGCACAAAGACCACTATTTCTTCCAATTAGGTATAAGGCAATGAGCGAAAGGCTAGAACTGAGTCTGGACTCCACCACATAACAGTTGTATAAACTGGGTTAAATCATTCACAATTTTTCAGCCTCATTTTTCTCATTAATACATTGAAAAAAGTACTAATAGTATTTCATTTACTTTGCAACTACATCTTAATGAAGAAAAAACACTGCATATAAAATATTAAAAATGATATTATTATTGATTAAACACTACTAATTATACTGGGAATTTCAACTCCTTAATTTTTTAAAATACTATAAAATAGAAGCCATCTTTTTTTATTTCTGACTCACTCATCCTCCAGTTTTCCTCTTCAGTTATTTATACCCTTGAAAAGAAAAATTCCTTCTAGCTTCCCTATCTTACAGAACTCCAATCTGCTTTCCAAAGAAAACTGTTTCGGCATCTCTCATAAGGTATAACTATCAAGAACTACATTTATGAAAAGAAATCTCTTCACCCCCAAACTCAATTTTCAACATGTCTAATAAATATTTTTCACTAACACAGGACTTCATGAAACATAGTGATATCACACATTTTTCC
Organism: Trachops cirrhosus; assembly: GCA_028533065.1. NCBI lineage: Eukaryota > Metazoa > Chordata > Mammalia > Chiroptera > Phyllostomidae > Trachops > Trachops cirrhosus. Next base: position 20,554,962 of record CM052539.1, read on the forward strand.
TCAATGTTGGGGACACTCATTCTACTAACATATTCCACAAATTTGTCTCCATTTCAAGGCTTCCACAGCACCCGTCTCTTTAGCATTGCTATCAAAACCAGAACCTCAAAACATTAAAAATCTATCCATCACCTGAAGTCAAATCTTGCTTTCTCTGAATCCTTACCTCTTTTTCTTCGATTATTTCTATTTTCTGCTCCCAAGGAATCCTGAAATGTGAGTGTCGCATAAGTCACTTCTTCAGACATTGTAGAAGAAAGCACTACTGTCAATTGTTCATTAATGTTTCAATATCTTCAGGCCTGGAACAAGATGTTTTTCCAAGCTGGGAGCTTTTACATAGACACTGAACTGACCCAAGACACATCCCACTACAACCCTCATAAGGACAATGACAATCAGTTATTCTGCAGAGAAAGCCAAATATTCTCCTCAGAACTAGTGCATTACAGATTTCAAACTATCTGGCCTTTCTCATTGTTTGTTGCTATGAAACAAAGAGGTGGTACTTGGAGTCAGTGCAGGAATGGTGATTTCCTGTAGGAAATCCCATGATTGCCAACGTTTCCATAGAGGGTCAGGTTGTCCTCTTTACATGTGTTAAAGGTCAGCTATTCTGTATGGACACATTGGATGTGGTTTATACTCACCTGTATTAGGTATAAAGCAGACACATATCCTAAGACAGGAAGGAGTGTGTGGTCACATGTACTGAGAGCTGTATAGTTAAAAACTACCCACATCTGGCTGGTATTTTAAGATATCCAACTGTGTGTGGTGAGGGGTTGTGGGGAGAAGGAAAGAGAGAAGGGAGAGAGAAGTATGTGCAGTGTTGGCAATAGGGCATGGAGAAGATATTGATTGCTATTAAAACTGTGTATGAAAGGAGCTCCCTTCTGGCATGGCTAAGCCCCTAACAGAATAATCTTCCTGCAAATAGGGACTAACATTCAGAATGAGATTTAAAATAATAACTATCTGAACTTCCAAGAGAGTGAGAAACAGCAGGCAGATTCCGAAGAGAATGGGAGTGGCACATGGTGCTTTTATTTTTGTCTTTAGTTTGTTTGTTTGGTTGGTGTTGGCCGGAGGGCAGCCCACAGGCACTGTTGCAAGGTAACTAAACTCCCATGGAGAACACGTAGTCTTTCAGGTCTGAAAAGTCAGGAGATGGAATTTGGGGCAAGTGCAGACATGAACAGGGCTGGATATTCATTTAGAACACTGGGCACCAGAGAATCTCTAGTGTGTCTTTGTGCCTTGATGTCTCATTAAGCTGCAATTTATTTACGTTTTATTAATAAGTAACTTCATAAAAAAGAAACAACTTCTACTTCTCTATCTTAGGCCTAAAAAGGCCCTGAAAAGAAGTTTCCAATAAAACTGAAGTGAGCTCACTGCACAAGGATTTCCACTGTGATTTTCTAAGTTTTGACATCACGTGAGCACTAACGAGGTGACAGGTTATGTAGAAAGTGTCCTGGTTACTGTTTGGAAGAACACAAGAAAAACAGCACATGCATGTGGTTGCTCATTTAGTCACGATAGGCATCAGAGTCAGACTCTTAAAGGACTGTATAATCTCACTGTAACCTTCCGTGAGGTTTACTCATTTATATAAGAAAGTCAACTGTTGTTAAGAACTCGTGGTATGCAGAATAGTAGCCCCCCAAAGATGTCCTAATTCTCAGAATCTCTGAATATGGCAGTTTACATGGCAGAAGGTACACTGCAGATGTGATTAAGATTACAGACCTGCCTTATCTGAGTGGACCAATTTAATCACATGAGTCCATACAGGTGGAGTGCCTTTCTCTGATGTAGTCACAGGGAGATGTGATGACACAGAAGTGTTGGGGAAATACAACGTTGCTGGCTGAAGATGGAGGAAGGGATCCAGGAGCCAAGAAATGCAGTTGGAAGATGGAAAGTTAACAAAACTGATTCTCCCATCGAGCCTTCAGAAAGGAACACAGCCCAGCCCACAACCCACATGAGACCCCAGTGAGCCCCCACATGAGACTTGTAACCTACAGAGTATGAGATAATTAATATGTGTTGTTTAAGCTGCTCTATTTGTGCTATTTGGTACAACAGAAATAGGAAACACAGAACTCAAAATATACTTGCCAGCTATCCATGAACATTAGGAAACTAAGGAATATTTTTTGTTTTGTTTTTGTTTTTCCTGGCATATTTTATTTATTTTTTATCGTATTTTTCCATTACCATTTATCCCCCTTATCCCCTCTTCTCCCCACCCACCATTCTCCCCACCCCTGCAATCACGTGTCCATGAGTCTTTTTTCTTTTTCACTCCATCCCCCCACCACCCAGCCACCTGCCACTGAGATGTCAGCCTGCTCTCCATCTACGAGTCTGTCTCTATTTTGTTTATTAGTTCAGCTTGTTCATTAGATTCCACATATGAGTGAAATCATGTGGTAGCTGTCTTTCTCCGACTGGCTTATTTCACTTAGCATAATGTTCCCCAGGTCCACACATGCTGTTACAAAAGGTAAAATTTTCTTCTTTTTTTTGGCCCAGTAGTATTCCACTGTGTAAATGCAGTATAGTTGTTTTGTCTACTCATCTACTGATGGATAGTTGGGCTGCTTCCAAATCTTGGTTATTGTAAGAGTTTCATTTGGAATGATAGAAAGAAGATTAGATAATTATACTCAGGGACACGGTGTGGGTTTTTGCTTTCAAATGGCTGGGAATGATCCTAAACCTGCTAAGTTCCACTTCTGTGTAAAGGTTATCTTAGTCAAAGGACTCCAGAATGAGCTGTAGCCACCTTAGGGTTGAGAACAAATATCCAATGAGTTGCAGAAATACAATGAAATAATAATAATAATTCAGTGACATTTGTACATGCTCTCTAAATACATAAATGTACATATACTTCTTGTTCACATTCATTTTTTAAAAAATCTAATGGCATGGCCAATCAAGAAAGACAGGTTTGAAGGTTTGGGTCGTGCTCAACTGAACTCCACAGCCAAAAATGTGGAAATGAATGATAAACCTATGCTTATGTTTACTGCTCTAGGTGAATCAGGTAAAGGGAGAGCCTATTGAAATAAGTTAACTCAAATAGGTAGTTATAGAAATGAACACTGGCAAGGCTTTCAGTCTCTGTTCTGGTCTTTTACTTTCAGCAAAATTTGCAAAGACTGAGTTTTCATTTTCCTTTTTTTGCATACCTTCAGTTCCCTAAGAAAGTATTCAACCTCTTATTATTTTATATGAAATAATACTTGGATAAAATAACAATGAAAACTCTCATCAGGTTCCTAATTATTTCTATAAAGAAGATGATTGATCACATTTTCTATACACTTTCTACTATTGTTTTCCCAAAAGACTATATTACTTATTACTAAGGTAATAATTTATAATTTACTATTTTATAATTTTATTGATTTAGAAAGTATTGTCTATTCTTTTCTTCCTTAAACACTTCCAGCATCTCCAACTCATTTTATCAGACTACACTGTCAAACAGCCTATCTTGTTGCAGATGTATACCAAATTCTAGGACATTTTTTTCTTATTTCTTTACTATTTTTCAGCTGTCTTAAATCTCTTTGTTCATCTCTATGTCTATCATGATTATCAGCAATTTCAACATCTTGTGTAGGTGATAATTCGCCTTAGGCTGCCAGTTCCTGGAATTAGCTGCAATAACCTTAATCACATGCATATATCAGCCACCTACTATGGTGATCATATTTTAAAGCATGCTCTGCAATGTTGTAGTTTCTAGCTACCTGTAACTATTTAAACTTTAGTTAATTAAAATTAAAAATGCATTTCTTCAGCCATACTAATCATACTTCAAGTGCTCTATAGCCCAGGAGGCTACTGGCTATGGATTCGAATGGCACAAACATATAACATCTCCATCATCACGGGAAATTCTACTCTACAGTGCTGTGCTAGAGTCTAGACAACTTCATTACCAATATAAGTACCTCCTCTCTTACTTCAGTTTCAGACACTCCACTCTCTAACCTCAGCTCCGATGGTTCCAGCCCACTCCTTATAGTGATTCTATGACCGACAGTACTTTGATGCCCATTAAGATATCAAATTTAATGACATCACCATTTTATTACTATAAATCCTTCACGCCTTGTTTCCTACTTTACCTGGTTTAAACCATTTACCAGGGTCAACTACAATAATCACTTTCTTACATACAGCCACAGCTTTATTGCTTATCTCTTCATCCATCATACACATCTGGAAAATGCAGCTTGATTAAATCCAACTGTACCTACTTTAAACTTGCATACAAGTAGCTGAATGTGATTGTGTTAACTGGTCTTATGTCATATTTTCAATTAACTGGCCAGCACTCTTACTAATCAGTCTATCTTGTTAATCTCCTAGAAGATTACTTTCAGTTTCTCTTCATTTTTTAACTCTCAATTTTTTTTTCTTTCTTCAAACTCAGTGAGTGATCTGGATTTCTATTATCTTGAAGACATAAAAACAATTGGAAGAGTGATTTTCTGTTTCACCTACCAAACATACAAAACATTTACATCTGTATGTACAGCAATGCCATTTTCAACTATTTTCAATGGTTACATTGTATAAACCTTTATTGATGGTCAATTCCATCTATACGTTGAAATCTGTTCCATCTATCTATGCAGAATTTAACTTGTAATTTTCTATCTTAGTCTGTCTCAGGAATCATTACTGTTTTTCCACTGGTTCACTCAACTTATAAATATGTGATATAATATCTTCTATTTTATTTATTCATTCATTTAATTAATTTATTTAAAACTTTATTGAGGCTTTAAAGTGTCATTGCGAGGCAGGAGGGAACATTTATCTTGAAGATGTTCCAAGCCCTGGTGGCCCAGGCAGGGAGTGCAGGCTGTGCCATGGTGTGGCCCGTGGGTTCCCACCCTCTTCTATTAAAAAAATGCAGTAAAAAATAAGGTCTCGCTCATCCCCTCACACACACATAAACACTATCACCTCCTTTCTCTAATTCTCTTAACAACAAAATGGTTCAAAAAGCTGTTTGTGCCTGCTGTCTCTTCCTAGTGTTCCTGAACTTGTTCTAACCAGGGTTTTTCTTTCACTATTTCTATGAAAACATTTCTGTCCAAGTCACCATTAACTTCCATAGTAACACATCCAAAGGCAATTTCTCAGGATTCATTTTATCTTACAAGCAGCATTTGACATAACTGATTATCTCCTTTTCTTAAAATTCTTTTCCAAAAAAAATTTACTTTATTTTCCAGGATACCATCTCTGTCTGTCTGTCTCTCTCTCTCTCTCTCACTTCACCACCTAATTCTTCATAAAATTTGCTGATTCCTCTTTTTCTGACTTCAAAATGTTCCTGGGTCCCAGAGTTCAGTTTGTGGACTCTCTCTTCTGTTTACACTCATCTTTGGGAGGGGGCAGCTGTTGCAGCTTCATGGTTTGAAGTAACAGCCGTATATGGACGACCTCCCAATGTACATCTCTATTGACCTCCAAGCTCACATAACTGACTGGAAACATGGCATATTTATTTTGATGTGTTATAGGATTTTCAAACTTAACCCATAAAAAAACGATCAACTCTTTCCCAGTGTATTTCATTCTATGCTTCTCCATCTCAGTAACTAAAACTTCATACTTAAAGCTTCTCAGCCAAAAATGTAGAATTACTTTTCTTGTTGTTTTCATGTGTTTAAAAAATCAGAAAATACTGCTCATTGCAAAACAGACAAACAAGCAAACAAAAAAAAACCCTGGAAAGCAGAAGTATTTAATATAGAAATATTTTTGAGTTGGATAGTTAAAAGAAATACTAAATTCACACGATAGGAAGTTATATTCCCACTCTGTTTTTCAATGACCATTCCATTTCCACAGATTTTGCCTATGTCAGAGAACACTTTTAAGGAAGAATCTATTAGTACCCAAAGAATAGCCACAATGAGAATTAATTCAAAATTATTTACAAGAAGAAATGAAGAAAAGTGAAAATTAAAATTGGAGGCATCAAAGACCTACAGAAAATAAAGATAAAAGCAGAAAGCAAAAACAACCACAAGGAGGAGCCAGAGGATGAGTACTGGATGGAATATATTTTGAAATGGCATTCCTCCAATCAGGGTTAATAAAATATAGTGATTAAAAAAAAGGGCTAAGAAGACAGGCTCACTGATTCAAATCCTGGACCAACATTTGTTTGTCTTACAACTTTTGACAAGTAACTTAACTTTTGTGCTCTATTTTTTAATTAGTAAAGCTGGCATGAACATAATACCCACTATAAAGGTGACTAATATAAGCATATAGAAAAAAATAATAAATGGTAGATATCACTATTATTATATCAGAAGTAAGCTTAAACTGTTCTGGGTGACTTTAAAAATGGAATAAACCTGTACAATTGCCCAAGCATTTCTAGTAAAACTTAAACACAATTCAAATGAGCACAACCATGGTCTGCTTTAAGCCTGATCACTTAGAGGTTCATTATATGAATTATTTTCATAACATTTATCATGCTCTGAAGTTATCTTGCTCTTTTTTTCTTTGCTCATTTGCTATCTGTGTTCACATCCCTCCACTAGAACATAAGCTCAATAAGAACACAATTCTGTATGTTTTGTTTATCACTTGATCTTAAGAAAATAGAACAGTGCTTAGGACATACACAGTAACTATAAACATATGTTCAAATAACTGATTTATTAACTGTACCTGTCATATATGTTTTATAGTGAATTTTACATGACACCTTATACTCAAATATATTGTGACATGAATTCTCAGTTTAAATATGTTTGATCAGTTCATTTGCCCTTGATCACCTTATACTTATTCAAACTTCATTGTTTTGTTCAGATGTTTGCCCTGCCTGATAAGCATTCCCTTTTTTCTCTCTTCTACATAAGTTTTATCTTTTCTTCAAGTTTTATATATTCCATTTGATTACTATATAACTTGTTTACTTACAGATGTTGTGTGTGCTTGTGTGAAAAACTCAGTGGTATGGATGTGCTCTCACACACATTTTTCCTTTATTCACTCCACCCGGTGTAACAAAATGCTCTGCCACAGTTGCTGTCTGGTAGTTACTGATCAATTCATTAACAAGCAATAAAGCCAATTTTAGGTTTCAATCCATACATTTAAGCCTTCTGAAAATTAAAAAAACATTAATTATGCCTTTTTATGACAGGAAATTCTAGAATTCATTATTTTTCCAAGAAATAAGCAGCACTCAATGTGTGCTGGAGGTTAGGAAGTAAAAGGTGAACCAACAATTTTAGTATGGAATACTGAGAGAGGAAACAGGCTATCACCAGTAAATGCACCGAAGGATTATCTTAAAGGTGGTATACATTAAAAAGCCTATAAAAAGATATCACCAATGGCAAAATCCTCAGTTTCTCCATATTTTTTCAGTTTCAAGACACTTATAGCACTCATATTAGTCAAGATTATTTTTTTGTCTTTCTATTTTACACATCAACTAACCACCATTATTTAATGATTAGTCTTTTTTGTTTAAAATCTACTTTTTTTAGTTTTTTATTGTTTTTAAAGTATAGTTGTCTCCACTGCCCCTCCCCCCTCCACCCATCACTGCTTCCCATCCTTGATCCTACCCCCTTTGGCTTTGTCCATGTGTCCTTATACATGTTCCTTGACAACCCTTCCCTTATTTCCCCCATTATTTCTCTTGCTCCTCTCCTCTGGTTACCATCAGTCTTTTATTTCAATGTCTCTGGTTATATTTTGCTCACTTATTTGTTTTGTTGATCAGGTTCCACTTATAGCTGAGATCATATGGTATTTGTCTTTCACAGCCTGGCTTATTTCACTTAGCATAATGCTCTTCAGGTCCATCCATGCTGTTGCAAAGATATCAGCAAAATGAAAAGGGAACCAACCGTATGGAAAAATAAATTTGCAAATGATACCTCAGACAAGGGTTTGATGTCCAAAATATATAAAGAACTCACATGACTCCACAGTGAGCAAAGGGCCTGACCAGACACTTCTCCAGAGAAGACATGCAGAGGGCCAAGAGACATATGAAAAGATGCTCAGCATTACTAGCAATCAGAGAGATGCAAATTAAAACCACAATAAGATACCACGCCACACAGGTCAGATGGCCATCATAAACAAATCAACAAACAAGTGCTGTCAAGGTTGTGGAGAAAAGGGAACCCTAGTCCTCTGTTGGTGGGAATGCAGACTGGTGCAGCCACTGTGGAAAACAGTGTGGGAGTTCCTCGGAAAACTAAAAATGGAACTGCCTTTTGACCCAGCAATTCCACTGCTGGGATTACACACTAAGAAAACTGAAGCACCAATTCAAAAGAACCTATGCATCCTAATGTTCATAGGAGCATAAGTTACAATAGCCAAGTGTTGGAAGTGACCTAAACATCCATCTGTAAATGAATGTGTCAGAAAACTATGGTACATTTGGTACTATGGTACATATGGTACACAATGGAATACTATGCAGTATGTATGATTAGTCTTATTCGCTATCTTATGCATTCCCCTAATATCCTTTCTTATTGCATCTACAACTTGTCATTGTGATCCCACTGTCTTTTACTCATTCTTCAGCTCTCAGCATAGATTATGAAGTCTGGACAATGCCTATGTTTAAAAGACATTATGCTGTAGTGGAAAGAACTTGGAGTAGATGGTACTGCTTTTTATAAATGTGATCATAGAAAAGTCCCAAGGTTTCTTCAACTTCTCTTTTCACATGTAGAGTGAACATGTCATTATACATGTATGTATGTATCCATTCACCAGTACCTACTGGATATAACTGTATGCCAGTTGCTGCTTCAGAGTTACAGAATACACTCTTGAGTGGACAAATCACAAAAACTCACATATCTAGGAAGAGTTTATGTGTGTCAGATAGTTATACAGGCTACAGAAAGAGTGATGCAAGGAAGAGGGACAAGATTGTGGGCTGGTATGTGGTGAGGTGAGGAAAATAATGAATATTGAAAAATAAAGGTCAGATGGAAATAAAATCTAAGATTTAATGCTCCATAGGACTAGTACCATGACTTTCTCTATGAACACTGTTAAGTTGAATGTCTGAAACGCAATCAATATTACTTAACTATTTGCTTTAGATAAAAGAAGCAATTTCTGTAAAAGTGCCTCTTCATCTCTAACATATTAAACAAATAAAGGTTTTTATTCCAAATTCCAACTTATAAGGCTGTTTGGAAAAAAGAACTTTTTTTCAGTTTCCTGAACTAGGAAAAGAGAGAGCAATAACATATGTCAATAGTATGCCCTGCAGTGTGATTAGGAGTTAGCTAGGAAAGCCCCTGGATTTTGAAAAAGGGAAAATAAATTTGTTATATCTATCTGTTTTTCCTGAAGTTTTCTGATTAATTGTTGCTGAGAAACTCAGCTTGTATTTATAGGATATGGGGAGGAAGAAAGCAGAATTAAGATTTAATGTGGTCAGGAACTCCTTTGAGCCTGAGAGTCTCTGTACTCAACTAGCATACATTTAACACCACAAAGCCATGCTTGGAAAATACAAATAAAAGCAAATATATTTTTATGAAAGATAGATCTAGACATAAGACTCCCAGACTGTGGCTAGACTTATCAAAGAATTACCAAAGACCACGAAACCAATGTGAATTATAGTACAGAAGCTGAGTGTAGCAAATTAATATCATCTGAGACTTAGTGTTACCCATTTTAGTTTTACCTACTTCTGGTGAAACATGTACAATTTTAAGCATTCATGGATCAAGAAACAAGTCTAGCATGTTCCTGATGGTTTATAAAAAGCATAAAGGAAATATTTGTATGATTAAACCAATTGCCCAGGACCTAGAGAATATGGAAACCCCAACAAAGCAAGGTAATTGTTATGTTTAATGTCTTCTTAGGTTGTCTGTTAATTGAACAAGAAAATATTTACAATAAACATGAGGGCTTCCAAATACTTGTATATCTCTTATTCACATATTTGATTTAATGTAACTGTAAATTATCAGAAGTTCTTACTTTGTTACTAAGAGAACAGAATCAGGCTTCATTGAAAAGGTGCCACTTGAACATAACCTGCACACTCTTCTCTCTGTCACTTAGGCACAATTGTTTTGGCATTTCTGTATATCTTAGGGGAAAAAAAAAACACTAAAGTAAGGCAGTGTCAGAAAAAAACAAAAAAGAGAGGAGTTAGATGAGAAGAAAAGCTCAGGACTTTGTCTGTGAGTAGATGTGGGCAGTGGAAGGGAGGGTGCTCAGCTCTGTTAGAAAGAGTGAAGAGTCTACTTTGGCTGAAATGAAGTTACTCGAACAGAAGCAGTGGTAGATATTGGCAGAATGGTCTAAATTTCTGTGCTTATCATTGGGAATCACTGACTATTGTAACTGAGATAAGAATCTCAGTGACAAAATTGGGTTTAGAAATTTAAAAATGTTGATTACTTAATTTTTAGACATTATCAAATTTAACTTCTATTTAAAGTAGCTTGGATTTTTTATTAAGGATTTTTTTTTGGTGAAAATACTTGAATCATACTAAGTTTAGGTTTTTGATTTTTTTAAATTTTATTTTGATCGTTGTTCAAGTACAGATTTCTGTCCTTTACTTACATCCCAGCCCACCTACCCATTCCACCCCACCTCCCTCCCATTTCCACGCCCCCTGGTTTTTGAAATAAAAAATACCTTTCATGCTTATTTGGTTTATTCTTTACCCCATCCTGCAAATAATTTGAGATGTATATAGAAAGAAATTTTAAAATAGAAGATTATTTTAAGTGAATCAACCAAAAATTCAGAATGAAGGAAATAACAGGAAGAAAAAAATATGTGTACAAGATGTGCTAATGGAAAGTAAGCAAAATATCTGCCATGAGATCGGTCCTATGTAATTACTACATTGAAAAGGAAAGCTTAATGCTCTACTAACTGAAGTAGAAATATGATCACTTAGAAAAGTTCCCAATAGTTTCAGAAGAAGGGAAGCTTTGTGGCCATGAAGGATTAATAAAAGAAATATAAGAACTACACTAAAGACAAAGTAGTAACACCCTGACCAATATTCCTATAGTAAGTACAACAACTAGCTTTCTATGGCTGTTCTTACAAACACTTTCAATGTAAGCTAAAATAACCATTAAAAATTCATTCTATAAAGTTAAATATGTGGAATAAATATATTATTATGTTGTAGAAGGTGCTAGGAAACCATCCCTTCTTCTAAAGTAGTTTTTCAAGTATAGCACCACTATACTTGAAATTACATAATTTTTATCAAATTAGGAACTTTTCTATTCCTAGAAATTCACTTAAAAGTGCAAACATTACTGAACGGCAATACATCAAGTCACTAATTCTGCATTATTTCACTTTATTTGATTGTTTTCCTTTGACACTGAAACCTAAGCAATATGAAGTTTGCCTCATGTGGAGTCCTTGAATTTCTGAAGAATTTGATTTGAGAAAGATGAAAGCATTTGATTGAGTTTTAAGTCATGATTAGGAATGGTCCCTTCTAACATTTAATTTAGCCCATATCAGAGCAAATAATATTGGATTTTCTCCTCACAATGGCATAGACTATATGTTTGTTGGTGTTTTACCCCTGAATTATCATCAGCAATTAGCTCATTTAAACAATATGATTTAGACTTTCTTAGGGTTAAGACCAAACATGAACTCTTTTTTCCTCTGAAAGGATACCCATTTAGAGTTGAAGAAAAGGAAACAGAAAACAAATGCTGTTATCTGTTCCTTTCCACAAGTTATTGTTATTTTTGTGTTTTTATGTTCACAGTTCATGTATCTGTAAGAAGCCAGGGAAGGGCTTCCTGAAAAAAAATAATACAACAGAAAAACAACCCTCATGGCTCCACCTCATGAGAGAGAAGAAGACCACAGACTGACACACTGAAATCATAAAAGTGGATACTGTATTTTGCCAAGTCACTGGACCCTGAGCTCACTTGCAGTGCAAAGAACGCCATGCAGGATGAAGATGGATACATGACCTTAAATATCAAAACTCGAAAACCAGCTCTCCCCACAGGTAAGAATGCCCTGAGCCAGTGAAGTGAAAATTAATTATTGAAAGGGCCAACCCTAGTTCCCCCCACCTTTTTTTTTTTTACTAATATAGCACATATAGTTTTATTTTCTTGAATAACCTTCTTTTTCTACAGCATTTGAGTAATATCTACATCGGATCAGATAGACTTGTTTAGACTATAAATAAGAAAACATACAAGCAGGGAACACTACTTTAGGCTTATACAGTTTAATGCCAGAGGGAATAGAAACCATGGGCATAAAGGGAGAAAATGTTTGAAAAGCCTATTTTTTAAAGATGTCAGTAAACGATTATGATTCTCTAGGTCTTGCTTGTTAAAGCAATTATTTAAGGCTATGACCACAAGACAAAACAAAGACAAACACCCAAGATCTTAACAGCTAGTTAAATTTTGACTCAGAGAGAAGCCCTCTGAGGATGGGAATGGATGTGTGGAGGGGGAGCGGGTTGTGCTTGCTGTTGAGGATCACCAGGAGAACACTGGCATGGTCTGCCAGTGATGTTCTCATCTCTCAGAGAATTTTCAGAGGGCGGGTCGGGAGTATGGCCGCCCCAGAACTATGCCACACTACCTGCCCCCTGACTTCTTCATTGTTTGCCCACAGTTGACCCTGCTTCTTCATCACTGTGGCGTGTGATGGCTTTGGTGCTGCTGTTCTTGTGCAGTGCACTGGTTGTTGGGCTTGTGGCTCTGGGGGTAACATGTAAGTATTGACTCATTGTCAAAGATTACATCTGAGAAAGGCAGCTTCTAAGGATCCTGGTGTATGCCACTAAGCTAAATTGTCACTGTTTATCTATTTGTCACTACTCCAATCTTCTTATACATAACTGCCAAGATCCTCTCACTAAAGGAAAACTATGACTTTTTCCTCTAAATTAAAATCATATTTTTAATTTTTTATTAATTAAACATTATTTTCAATAATTTTAAACTAGTCCTTGAGTTTCTTCTCAGCATAGACCCACATATTCATTTGAAACTTCTTCCCCTTATCCTGTATATCTTAAGATCCAACCAACATGGAGTTTTCTCAGTTTCACAGATAAATTCTGTCCCTCTGCCTGAGATTTGGCTCATTCCATTCTCTCTTCCTAAAATGTCCTCCTTCTCATTTTGTTTAATAAGTGTATTCACTTCTACTGAGATAATTTATATACCACCTAATTTATAAATATTTTTCCTATAAATCTAAAAGCCTTCCAATGTCAGATTATCATCTGTGTTGCTGTTGCTTGTGATCTTGATTATTTTTATGATTTTTTGGAATTATACATTCACCATTTTTATTTATCTGAACATCTGAGTACTTTGTACATTAAAAAATCAATATGTATGTTTAGTACCCAAATTTACTTAGTTTCCAAACGTATACATATATACAACAAATTACCTCAAGATTTCTTTTTTTAATTGTTGTTCTATTACAGTTGTCCCAATTTCCCCTGTTGTTCTCCACTGCCCTGCCCACCACAGTCAGCCCCCACCCTGTTGTCCAAGTCCATTTATCCTCATTTTTTAACTAGACCTTCCTCTTCTTCCCTCCCTTATCCACCTCCCCCTCCTTCTCTGGTCCCTGTCAGTTGGTTCCTTGTTCCCATGCCTTTCAATATTTTTTTTTAATTAAATGGGTATTTTGGCATTACATGAAAAATAAAATAGCAGAGTTTCTTCACCTTTGTGAAATCCACCTAGAAATCTATATTTAAGGAAACTTTCAAAACAACTGCTGTGGGCATGCAATTTGATCATTGACATTTTCTTAGGTGTGATTATCTCCTTCAAATAGTTCACTTATTCTTTTGGATAATCCTTAGCTCTCATTTTTTTATGCCTCCCTGTCCCCAGACCACCCTTGCAGCACTCACTCATGTGCATCTGTGAACGCTTCATGCACTGATAATCCTAGTGAAATTACTCTATTGGAAGGTCTTTGCATTGCCCTTGTTATCCTTTATTACAAATTATTAACTAAGTTTTACATCTAGTTGCTACACAGCAAAACTGCGTACAAATTGAGAATAAAAGTCTCCCAGGAACTCCATCACAGTTAACAAACCAGTTCTCCAAAGATTTAATAAAACAACCAAAAGAAAAGGATGATTTCAGTAAGTATGATTTTGTAACCTCTTTATCCCTCCTACCCCTGAAGTTTTTCTGTGATGGTATCTCTGGGAAATCTTGTGATTGATAGGAAACATTGAATTGGGGGGAAAGTAAGCCCTATTTAGAATAAAAAGGTTCCTATGCTTGATTTCTCTTTAAGGGCATAAGAACATCACATGTGCCCCAAACTGGAGACCTTATGGAGATAGGTGCTATGGGTTTTTCAGGCACAACTTAACCTGGGAGGAGAGCAAGCAGTACTGTATCAACAGGAATGCCACTCTGTTGAAGATTGCCAGCCAGAACATACTGGTAAGGAGATTCCCATGGCAAGTATTTTGAAATCATTAGGAAAAAAATCTGAAGTGAAATATGCTTTCCAGTTTGTGATGATCTGAGAAACTTATCAAGCTCAGTAAAAATTACTTTTTTTTTTACTGAGTACTTTTCATTCTACAGGTGAACTTGCTACAATTCTAAATATCAAATAAAATTAATAAACATAGACATATAATCTAACTTTTTTTGTCCCAGAGTATTATAATGAGAGGCTTTGTCTTTATGAATTCAAAGAACCGTATATGCATTCTGGCCATTATATTTACCTCTGTCTGCAACAGGAATACATCAAATCCAGGACTTCATTAATTCGTTGGGTTGGATTGTCCCGCCAGAACTCAAGTCAAGTCTGGAAGTGGGAAGATGGCTCAGTTCCCTCCAAAAATATGTAAGCCATTGGAATCTCAGAATAAAAGCACAACTAACAATTTTTATTCTTGAGATACTTTATCCTTTTGAGCACAAGTTACTTAAAAGTTGGGAGGTAGCTCTATGCCCTACTGTGAGTTACATAAGCAGAAGGTGGACAATTTACACCCTAATCCTAACAAAAGAGCACTGTTAGTTAGACAGCTCTACTTTTTCTATTCTCCCAATCCTCTGTTGTTTATCACACACACCCTTATTCCCAATATTTTTTCTTATGTATTTCTATTAACTACTTTACTCTTTACTATGGAATATATTATATTTTTTAACTTAATCTAATTCTCTCCACATGTTTTTAGAACAAAATTATCCTTACTATTTTATGGTTGAAAGTTACTTGTGGATTCTTTTGACTTTTTAGTAACAGTGACCTAATCTTCCACCTCAGGGGTCTCCAAGAATCAGGCATGTCATCATTCACAAAGTGGTTCTAATGTCCACGTCAGAAGGCTCCATCCTTCCACAAATAATCCAGGCAAAGGGGCCAATTATGTTGAGTTATTTAATGTGGTTTTTCAATCTTCAGTCTCAATACCTTTTGTTCATCTAGTATATCATAACTGCAGTATTTCTCTCATTAAAAGTTAAACTGATTAACCAAAATTTGTACAATCTGATTATTACAGAAATATTTAGTTAATTTAGTTACAAATATTTATTAAGCATTTACTGTGAGTAGGAGATGAAGGTCCTACAACTACAGTGAGCCTTTTCATGGACCTTGGACTTTATCTCTCAGCACTTGTTGCCTCATTCACAATACTGCAAGCAAATCAGTATTGCCTCTGTTCTTTCAACACAGTCAGTATCCCCCAACTATAATGTAAGTTCCCCAGCAGAATGGATCTTGTCTTTCTTAACCACTTTATCACCGCCACAGAAAACAACTTTGGTACATGCTAGGTATCTCATAGATATTTGGCAAATGAGTTAATAAATGCACGTTTTGTTTTCTTATCATAAGCAAGGTAGTAGAGAGAATAAACAACAAACAACTATAATATAGTGTGCCATCTTATATTTGCTACCTTATAACATAAACTTTTATTTCAAAAATATCTAATCAACTTATTTTTCCATGAACTCATTTCCATCCTGCACAGCCACTTGCCCTATGAGGCTCTCCTGTCTCCTCCCTGCTCATCTAAATCCTACCCTTTCTTCAAGACAGAACTCAAGGATTATCATCTATAACAGTATAAAATGATAAAGTCTTTCCAATTGCTTCAGATCCTCGTCCATCTCTTCCTGTAGACCTCTATTCCCTTGCAGCTACGTGCACTATTCACTTGCACTACTGTTCACTTGCAGCTTAATCTTATTTCACATTAAATTAGGAACTTAAATGTACATAGCACTGAGCAATTCAAATGTACATAGTCTATACTTCCAAGAAGACTGGCAGTCTCTCAGCCATCTGAGTGTTTTCTTTAACTTTATTTTTCCCGTAATTTTGCCTGCATTTTATGTAACAAAATTACACACACAGTTTGACTGTTCATTGTTTGGCTTTCAAAGGACTCATTCTACCTTTTTCATTCACAGGTTTGAACTTTCTGAAAATGCAAGAGAAAACATGAATTGTGCTTATTTTCATAATGGGAAAATTCACCCTACCTTCTGCCAGAACAAACATTATTTAATGTGTGAGAGAAAGGCAGGCATGGCAAAGGGGGACAAACTAATGCAAAACGATGGGTAGGATGTCACAGACAAATATTTGATTGTGTAATAAAAGATCTGGATGAAAGCATCGCTAGCCATAAAATTGCTTATTTTTCCCTTTATTGCCCTTGGAGTCATCTTTACATTATGGTTTTTACCAATACCACTTAGTCCTTTCTTTATACAACCCTTTATACTGAGGGACTACTAAGTCTCCTTTTTATACGTCCAAAAGATTCCCAATTCCTCTCTCTTTTTATTAATTTTCTTCTTGTCTTCCATTTCTAATTATCTCAACATTTTATGACTCACTACATCTTCAGACATAAACACATACATTTTAAGTTGAAACAAGAAAAGTTAGGGCTTAATTGACTTAAGATGTAAAAAAGATTCAAGTTTGAAAACTATATAACATATCTAAGTTTGAAAGACAGCATAAGGTAGTAGAAAGAATATGAAACTTAGAATCTGTAGAATAATTGAGATGGTGTGATCACTTACTTAAAGTGCAACCATGTAGTTTCTTTAACTTCCTTTTTCTTATATTTAAAATAAGGTAATACCTAGCCGATATACCTCAAGTTCTACAACATAAAACTTCAGAGCACTAGCTGTATCAGAAACCCAATGAAGGCAGACACCATGGCTTTCCTATTCGCTCTCCTATGCCCAACACCAAGCACGGTTTCTGCCTCACAAGGGACAGGAAGATATTTGATTCTCATGGTGTGAGATAATTCATTAGAAAGCATCACAATCAGTAAAACACTATACAAACATAATTTCTATTACAAGTGTAACCCTGGTAAGATTCAACAGCAGTAATTTTTTTGTGCAAAGAAGGAATATAAAGTTTGCAAGAAGCCTGATGGGGATTTAAAATGAGTAAATGGTTCTTAACAAGGCCATAGGTTAAGAGACAGAACAGCAAGTCAAAAATACTTTATCTAATTCTTTTCCTGAGAGTTCTATACTTGGTTTTTGCTGAGTAGCTCATGCAATATTTATAGATATGTGGAAAGGCACCCTTTAACAGAGTAACAGGCAAAAATTGCATTTCCTTGCCACAGCTTTCCTGAATGTAATCTTTCTTCTTAAATTAGTGGTGATAAAATTTATAAACATGATTCTGAAACATCTCAGCTGAGATGTTTGTTAAAACATTAGATATTCAAATACAAATATTTACGGTACTCAGTTAAGAGGCTGAGGAGAGAGCCCTATTTTTTAATAAGCTCCCCTAAAAGCCATCTTTGATTTATTTCAAGAAACATTACTTTAGAACTTAAATCCTATGTGGCTTTTGGTAAGTTACTTAGTCTCTTTCAAATTCAGTTCCTTCATTTATAAAACGAGTTTACAATTACTACCTTACTCATAAGGTGATTGTGAGGATTATTAATGCAATTATATAAAGCATTAAGCAGAGTACCAAGCATGTAATGAACTTAATAAATATGTACTAATTTTATAGCTTTGTATACTAACACTTAAAGACATTTTAAAAAACACCTCAGATTCTGTTTCTACTTTAAATGTCTTGAGATCTTGGCTTTGGGAGGTTAGTATCATTATTTTTATATTTTTACTTGTTTTTTAGAGAAACCAATAGGAACTAATAATTCTAAAAACTGCCTAAAAAGCAGTCATATCTCCGGACTCTAATGTCTTATCTCTCCTAATAAACACATTTATACATCACTATGGCATAGCCAAATTTCAAATACAATATCTTAGTGCATGGCAAAAATGCAATATAAAAAATGTAGCCAAAGTCTTTTTTATTTTTATTGTTTATACTCATATCAAAAGCATTTTGTATATGAAATCAGAATAGCAGAGGTACTGTGATCAGACCACCTGGTTTTAAATACTAACTCTTCAACTTCAGTAAATAACTTGACTTCTCTGTGTCTCAGTTTACAATGAAGTTACAGTATGCTAATAGTAGTACCTATTTGATAGAGTTGTTGTGATAATCAGAATAATTCAATCAAAGCCCTTTGAAATAGTATTTGGAGTATAATGAGTAAGAAATAAGAAATAGTATGATTAAAACCATCAAATGTGGCACAAGTAACATATTAATCTTTTATTGGGAGAGCCCAGTGGTTCCCAAAGAAATTTATAGAGAATACACTGTATTTGGAAAAACCAGGTCTTTCTCAGCTTCACAGTCAGTGCTGATAAAATCTGAGAGAATCTGGAAATTACTGATAACACTTTGAACTCTGTTCCTGACTTTAGTCTTAATGTATATTTGATATACTTTTGGTTTCTTTCATTTTTCTCCTGAAGATAAAAATCATTTCACTGATTAAGTCACAGTTAGTTTTCAGATCAGAATCTCAGGTCACATGAAAGTTACATCAAATACTTGGAGAATTTTCTGAACATTCTTTATTTGCTTCTTGAGATCTTCTCATCCCCACACTGTGCCTCGGGAGGCAGAGCACAAATGAACAGCCTCACTTGGGCACCGTTGGCTGCTGGCTTCCAGCTAAGCCAGCTGCAGGGAGGTGCTGTCAGTGATCAGAGGGTGGAGGGAGAGAATGGTCAGGGGACTCGTTCCCCGGGGTTTTTTTCTACCATGTCTTGGTTTGGCAAAGGCTGGTGTTTTCTATCTTGGACCAAGGCCCCTGTTAGGTCAAAAGTTCCATTAAACACCCTTCCCTTAACCCTTCAGGACTAAGGGTAATAACAGCATCCCAAAATGTATATCACCTTCCCTTTTTGCTTCTGTTAATCTTTCCCAAAACTTTATAAACAGCATCTGTATCATTGCCCTTAGATTACCCTTGAGTGCCGTTTGTTTCCTTCTGCTACAGAGATCAATGATTGATCTAGTGAAACACTGAAACAAAACAGAACATTGCATTTTTGCAGAATGTTGGAGTTGGCAGGCTGTAAATTATTGAAATATTACCTTTGGCCATACGGACAAATAACCAATGACATAGTGTTGAATTTCTCAATACCAGAGCAAAAGTCACAGGATGTGGCAGAAATGGCCATTTGTCTACTAAATAATTCGTATTTCCCGTCTAGAGTGAAGTTGCCATAGAAAGTTTGCTAGCTAGGCAAAAGTTATATTATCAGAACCAACCTTTAGATCCAAGGGCATTACATTAGTGCATAGTAATGCATGTTACTTCTAGGTTACAGCTTTGAAGCAGCCGATGTGGATTTTCCACCTTCTCTTCCGTTCCAATGGCTAGAAGTAGAGGACTTGAATATTTCACAAGACAGAAAGAGCCTGAGTTCCATTTGGATGAAAACTACCCACTAACCAGGATTACTAGAGCTAGAATGTTATGTGAACAAGAAATTAACTTTCATTGTGTTAAATGACAGACATTTTGCTATTTACTTGTCACAGCAACTGCATTAGCCTAAACAATACAGTTTGTCAATTTATTTTAGGGATTCAATCCCTTCCCTGCTTCCTTACTTAAGGATACAAAGTGATGGACATCTTACACCCTGGTTTGCCCATGTTCTTGTATCTTTGCTATTTAGATCAGTCCCACGCTTTCTGTTCTATACCAAATATTAGTGCATTTTTTGCACTTATTTTCATGTTAACAGTGATCCAGTGTGATTACCTTCAGCATCTGCCACATCTTAGAAACCAGACCAATAACATGTTTGATCATTGGCTGTTTGAATTCAGTTCCCTTCTCATTTCCTTCTTTAGCAAGTTTTACTTTGGCTTAAACTTTATAAACTTCTACTTTCTGGATGAAGATGCATTTATTCTATTCCTTAAACCCTAACATTTTATGTAAAAATAGCGAGTTTCAGTTCTTTCGCCAATCTGTTCCTGACTGCAAAAGGAGTTATTTGTCTCAGCTTCTCGCGTGGACCTCCTCACCTATCAAAGCACCTCAGACATGCAGGGTGAAGAAATCTACACTTCCCTTCAGTGGGATACTCCAAAGGCAAGCCCTTATCAGAATCATCTGTCTTCCACCAAATGTTCAGGTAACCACTCTCTTTAATCCAAGACTGCAGTTTATGTTTTATTTCCTGCTATATATTGAACCCAGGTGATTTTTCTAATGAGGCAACCCATGTTAGAGCATGGTAATATGCATGATATGCTAACATTAAAAAAATAAACAGTGAGAAGGGTAAGTAAAGATGAAAAGGCAAAAGGACTTGGCAAATATGTAGTACTTTCTCTCAAAGAGAAAGAATTCCTGGATTTGGGGGGAAAAGTGAAAGAAATCATATTTTTATTACTTCAGTTTTTGCATAAAATACTCCTTCACAAATTATCTGAAAAATATTAAGAAATAAAGAGAAAACAACATTGAAAAACTGGCAAGCTCTCATCAGCCTGGAACTGTCTGCTATAGTAATCAGTTCTGTCTGTCTTTGTTAAGTTCAATATTTGCATTAGTTTCTTATCGTTGAGGTAAGAAATTACTGCAGACTCAGGAGCTTAGTACAACACAGACGCGTTGCCTTACAGGTCTAGAGACGACAAGTCTGACGAGGGTCTCACAGGGCTGCGTTCCCTCTAGAGGCTCTAGGAGAGAGGCCATTCCCGTGTTTGTTCCCAGTTCCAGCGCTGCATTTCCTGCTTCTCACAGCTCAGGGTTTCTTCCTCTGTCTTAAAAGACAGCAGCATCATGTCTTCTTCCATCCTTGTATCACACTCTGTCCCTCTGATCTCCGACCTCTCACTTATAAAGGCCCAGATACAACAGAAGAATCTCCCCATCCTAAAATCATTAATTTACTTCTTCAAAGTCTCTTTTACCAAATTAGGTAACATTACAGGTTCCAGGGATTAGGACCTGGGTATCTAGGGCTGGTCTATTATTCAGCTAACCACACCATCCAAAGATACATTTTAGAATATAACCAAGTACACAACCTCCATTTTTCCTTCCAGAACGGTTGCAAAATTACCTGGGAAAAAAATGTTCCTCATCCAACACTATATGCTTAGAAAGAAATATCTTGGAATCAATCATGTTCAAGTGACACCTAAGAGAGATGAGGAGATATAACACAGCAAACATAACTAGTTAGTAAGGTTGTGGTGTCATATGAGGGTAAGAGAAGTATGTTATTGAATCTGTTCGATTTAGCATTTCTTGCAATCAAATGTAATCCAAGTTATAACTTGAATTTCAAAAAGTTTGAGCTCTCCTTTTCCTGTTACAGTTACATGGCCTCGATCATTCTGTGGTTGAAATGCCTACGGTTGATTCCTTCTTTCACTCAGTCTAGTCTCTTCCTGGCCCAGCCTTTCACCTACATTTTCTAACTCAGTTTTATTATCCTTGCTCTTTATTTAGGAACACGGTGTCTTGTGATCGTGATATCATGTATTATCTGTGTGGGCTCATTAGCAACCTCCATTTTCTTGGCTATTAAGTGTAAGTATAAAAAGATACCTTCAAAATAATCTACATATATTATATAAGACATGTAGTTTCACAGAAAATTATATATGTACATTATAATAAATAAAATATCATGTTTATAAATGGATAAATAAATCAATTACAAATGTATAAATGCATATAAATGGCAAAATAATGACTTCTTAATTTAATTAATGGAACATTGACTTGCTATAACACTCTGAACACTTGAATGCTGTTATAACTTTTAATGTTTAGTATTTGGTGTTTAACTCAAATCTAACTCCGTAAGTCTCTTTGGGAACAATCATGTAAATATTTACTCATATTATGATTCAGTTTCTGAATTGTGTTAGCACACCAAAGTGTGCAAGGTGAAACATTTTAGTAAACGCTCTACCTTTGCTAATATGCATTTATTCTAAACTTGACTTGTGTAAATTATTTTAATAAGAGTTCATTTTTCACTTTATATTAGATAAGGTACAATTTAGTGTTTAATACAATCCTGAGAACTTTACTTGACTAATATTTAATCACATTTATTTATTCCCTTTAGTCCAAATTTGAGATGTTTTTACCTCTAGCAAGTAAATTTTTAATGAAATATAGTAATTATAAAGCTGCAGTTTCCAGAAAAATGACTAAGAACTTTTATTATCACTCAGGCTGGCACTAAGAAATTTGCTGAGGCAGAGATGAAGGTTATTGTCAAGATAATTTTTCTTTCTTGTATGCTTTAGCAAATCATTTTCCTACCTAGCAGGCATTAGCTGGTGAGGGAGAATTATGAGTTCTGAAATGAGAAAGCAAAGGGTTCAGATTTGCTGCCACAAGGTGTAAGAAACTTGACCTTGCTCATGTTAGTTATGAATTCATTTTCCTGATGGTACTGAGAGGAATGATTTAATAATTTGTTGGAGCTCAAAAAGTAATTGTAACCTTGGATATCTTCCCAAATAAAATTTTGCAGGCTATCCTAAGTGTTAGAGATTCCAGAAAGATTTCCTTATCTCACTCAATTTTCCATCTGTGCTTTATGAAACAAAAATGTGTGTGTATAATCGCAAATGCCAGCCTATTTTTAAAAGAAATTCACATTTAAATATCTGTTTATCAAGCAAATATACTGGAATGATATCTACAGAGTTGAAAGAGAACTAACAGATAAGTGAAATGACATATACTAATTTAGTTTTTTCTGTGAAAATTGAGAACTTTTAATAGAATATTGTGCCAAGTTTCATTCTAACTAAAACAAACCATATTTAAAAAAGGAATTCATATTTAACTGAATTTGCAAATATCAAAAGATTTGGTTTCAGTATTAATTATGCATAATAAATGTTAGTTTTTAAACTACTTGGGATGAGAAGACAAAAGAAAGTACAAAAACACTTTCAATGAAAAAAATTAACTGAAAATGCAACATTTTCAAGCAGCATTGTCAAATGACTAACATATAGAACTTTTTAAATATGAAAATAAATTAATATCCAATCAGCAATTCTTACATAACCCAAAAGCATACAGTACATACTAAAGATATTAATAAAAACATGCTGTGCATTTTTCATGTTCTCAAAAATTTTGCCATATAATAGATACTTAATTTTTCTTTTCTGCTAGTTCATAAAATCTATTTAGATAATCAAGACAATCATGTTCTTAAGAAACTCTGGTTATCTTAAATGGTATTAATTGATTTTGACCCAGAAATCCCACTTTTGAATGTTTTTTCTGTAGATAAACCTGCATGAGTAGCAATAAAGGGGACAAAAGATTAGATGGAACTCAAATGCCTATCCTTAAGGGACCATTTAAATTCATGACATGTACACATTTCAGAATATCATAAAGCAAAGAGGAAAAGGAAGAGGGAGAGGAGGAGTAGGAGTGGTAAATTTAAAGGTGAATTGAAGTAATTTCTTGTTTCCATCTTACTCTTGTATTTTCTGTTTTTCTCTACCATATTACTTATGTTAATTGTCTTCTATTTTAAAAACTCTATAGTGCAAATGTTCATTTGTTTTTAAATACTCTTTTTCATTTTCCTGATTTATCAATTAGGTACAGCATATAACATCTTAAAACAAATGCTTTTATTGTCTTTCTCTTTCTTCGTAAAACTATGGTGTATTATATTTTCCCAGGTAGTCATATTGTTTAATCTTTATTACTCACTTAATGCAAATTAATTATAACCCCAACAGTAATAAAGGCGCAGTATGTTCCTTCTCACTTGGGAAGAACTAAAGAAAAGTCTCATTTTCCTTTCTCAGTTTTATTACAGTTTTATGTAATATAAGCCTTTCAAGTAGTAATAAACAAAGCAACAATAACCTTAAAAATATAGCTAATCTAAGGTATTCAACTAAATTAAAATTTTTAGAATAATAGTTCACATTCCTAAAAGGAAGATTATTATTTTTTATTGTCTACACAAGCAAAATGATTGATGAGATAAAACACATAACACCACTGCCCTACTCCCCACTCTGGTTAGATGCAGCCTTTTGCTAGGAAGGACGACAGCCACGGACAACCCGGGCCACTTGCACTGCCCGCAGACGGACAGGGCACGGGCACCTGTGTTCTCTAGTCCATGGCTCTGGGGTTTTAGCGTTTGCATCTCGGTTGCAGTGTTGACTAGAAATCATCAGAATATGCAGATGTGCAATTAAATACTTGATTATGAATGTTGACTTGACCAGTTAATTGGGAGACGAACAACATGTAGATGCAAATTGCTTTTTTTACCCACAAACCTCCCCTTCATGACAATAATCTCTGTTAAGAGCAGAGCAAAACCGTAGCCAAGTCTGCCCTGAGACAGAGCTGATGGGCATGTGCGCCATCAGAAACCCCAAAAAGTCAGGGAGAGCTGGGCAAAAGTAGTATTTTAAGATGCAGTGGATAAGTATTTTTCATAATTAACTAAAAACACTGAGCCACCGGTTGAAGAAATTCTACAAAAATCAAATAGGATAAAGAAAATCAATATCAATGTTGAGAAAAATATTTAACAAAATAGGAATAGATGCTTTATAACATGATTTTTCAAAAGAACTGGCTTAATAAGTTAGCCAGACTTGTAAGATGACAACCACCAAAAATTCATGCAAATGTAATATGAAAATAAGAGGATTGGGCCTATCAGATATTAAAATAAATTAAAACCTTAAAATAAGTAAGGCTGTGTGGTGCTGACATGTGAAAAGATAAGTAGGTGAATTGAATATACTTAGAACAATAGAAATATTGCCTAATGAAGTATTTCATTAGAAATTCACAGTAAGTTAAAGATGGCAACTAAAGAGTATGGAGAGGAAAGATTCAATAAATAATACGAGAAAATATGTAGTCATTTAGGGGGAAAATGTTCAAGTCATGTCTTATAATTTACAACAAAAAATTCCAGCAACATCAAAAAGTAAATATAAAATAAACATCAAAGTTTAATCTCCAGCATAAGACTTTTACTAAAAATGACAAAAAAATATCTGATCAGTGTGGGATAAACTACAACAAGCCAAGTCAAAAGACAAACTGGGAAAATGTCGCTGTAGCTTATATCACACATGAAGCAAATTCTATCAAAATATAAGTTACACTACTAGAATCAGTTAAACAGGACTGGCTGTTACAGAGGACTTGTAGAACCATGAGACCCTAAGTCAGAGTGCTTACAATTCTACAGTTTACTACAAGAAGACGATATAATTTAACAACAGCAATAAAGTAAGGATAAAGATTACAGTAAGAGGTCTGGGGAGACCAGGTATAGGCAGGCACCCTTTCCTCCCCTTGCAATGTCCTTTCAGAACACAATTTCTCTCTTAAATCAGAAAAACCACCCTGGTGTACATAGAGCACTGTGGAACCAGGGAGCCCCAAACAGAGTCTTGTTGGGAATATTTACATTTTGTTGACCACACATGCATATTCCTGCAAGGTAACCACTCTCAATAGCAAAGACTTCTCAGGGTCTCCTTGTAACCAGGGGTAAATCATCAATCATATGTCATCAAGAAACAATGCTGACAAGCTAGCATAATCTGGTCCCCCAAAATCTCAGACTGATGATTACTAAGCTACACTATTAGTATGCTTGATGTCTTGTCCAGAGGTCAGTTACATGCGGGAACTTTAGAAGCCCTGCTCAGGCAGGTTCTAGGCCTGCCCAAGTTGCCTCTTATGGCACAATAAGGGACTCATCTGAAACAGAAAGGAAAAGACAAGAAACCCAATGAAAAAAATTACATAGGATATAATTACACACTGCATAAAAAGGAAATATGGCTGACTTTTATTCACATATATGCAAAAATTCAACATCAAACATAAGATAAATGCAAATTCAAATGATATTGATGTATCATTTGCATCAGCATATATGGCCCTCCAGGTTAGATACATTGAGAAGTATCTAATATGGTTTAAATAAGTGCACATAAACTGTTCTAGCAATTTATCTTAAAAATGTGCTTGTACACGTGTGAAATTCTGTATAATTAAGGTTACTTATTACAGTATTTATCTCTGCAATACCAAAAGATTACAAAAGTCAATGGAAAATCACTCAACTAAATCATGATACATTCGATACACGACAGATCCATACAAGGGTATGCAATACAGTTATAGTGAAATGATCAGAAAGCTCTTTATATACTGACATGAAATTATGTCCAAAATAAATTTTAAGGGATAAAATAAAAGGTACAAAACCATGCAACCCAATTGCTACCATTTGTGTAAAGGTGAGTAAGGGCATTTAATGTTCATTTGCAAAGTTCAGAATTCCTCTATAAGAATGAAAATAAAATTGGTAAGCCTGGCTGCTTTGGAGTAGAGCTGGGTGACTAAGAAGACAGGGGCAGCAAAGACACTTTCTGCTGTGTACCCTTTTTAGTTTTTTATTCTTGAACTATATAAATTGTTTTTGTTTTCAAAGAAGTATCAATTTTATTAATAAAGCCTTTCCCACATTTCCTTTAGATATGTATTTTTTTAATTTTATTTTAATCATTGTTCACATACAGTTTTCTGCCCTTTACTCCCATCCCAGCCCACACACCCAGCCCTCCCCACCTCCCTCCCATTTCCACCCCCTCTAGTTTTTGTCCATGTGTCTTTATACTTGTTCCTGTAAACCCTTCCCCTTTTCCCCTGAAATTCCCTCCCCTCTCTCCTCTGGTCACTATCAGCCTGTTCTCTATTTCAGTGTCTTAGGTTATATTTTGCTTGTTTGTTTTGTTGTTTAGGTTCCTGTTAAAGGTGAGATCATATGGTATTTGTTTTTCACTGCCTGGCTTATTTCACTTAGCATAATGCTTTCCAGCTCCATCCATGGTGTCACAAAGGGTAGAAGCGCCTTCTTTCTTTCAGCTGCATAGAATTCCATTGTGTAAATGTACCATAGTTTTTTGATCCATTCATTTACTGATGGGCACCTAGGTTGGTTCCAGAACTTGGCTATTGTAAATTGTGCTGTTATGAACATATAGAGGATCCAGAGACACATGAAAAGTGTCAATATCACTAGCTATCAGAGAGATGCAAATTAAAACCACAATGAGATACCACTTCACACCAGTCAGAATGGCCATCATAAACAAAGCAACAAACAAGTGTTGGAGAGGTTGTGGAGAAAAAGGGACCCTAGTGCACTGTTGGTGGGATTGCAGACTGGTACAACCACTATGGAAAACAGTATGGAATTTTCTCAGAAAACTAAAAGTGGATCTGCCCTTTGACCCAGCAATTCCACTGCTGGGATTATATCCTAAGAACCCTGAAACACCAGTCCAAAAGAACCTATGCACCCCAATGTAGATATGTATTTTTTAATTTTATTTTTCAATTACAATTTAAATTCAATGTTATTCTGTACTAGTTTCATGTGTATAGCATAGCACAGTAGATAATTCTTAAACAATGTAATTTTTTTAAAAAGCTTCATGCAAATAAAGTCACAAAAACTCATTAGTAATGGATGGTTGCCTTTAGACTGTGTTGAAGAATGACTCATAACTTGTAAGGAATTTATTAGAAATGGTTCTTGGTTCTTTTTGTTTGAAGGGTTCCAGGTGTCCACTATTGCAAAGAAGCAGCAAGAGAAGCTCACCCAGCAGGACATAGCACTATCGAACTTCACACAGTGGAGGACAAGCCATGACCTCCAGATAAAGTATTACCAAGCCTTGATGCAAAACCATTCCAGTTCAGGTAAGTGATACGGGAAATAAGTTTTTACTTTGCAGGTGCAAATGTATGCACCAAATCCTTAAAAAAAAAAAAACCCAGCAGTGACACACATTTCATTCTCTACAAAATCATAGTCAGCATATTATAATAGAAGACACATAATTATGATCCATTCTCCAGTTCAACTTATTTATGTATATCAGCAGTATGTAGAAAATACAGAGGTTCCAAGAAATGCAGATAAAGAAAACATTCACTCAAATTTCAAAGTGAAATTTGTGATATTAGTAGGCAGATGTTTTATCCAATCATTCAAATGTATGTGTTTCTTTAACTGCTGTTCCAAATTACTCAATATTACTCAAAATATTTTATTCAAAGCTTCTGTCTGCAGCTGTTGTCCAGACAACTGGATTCAGAATGGAAAAAGTTGTTACCGTGTTTTTGAAAGTTGGAAACTTTGGAAAACCAGCAAAGAGGATTGTTTCAAGGAGGGCTCTGATCTTCTACAAATAGAGAGCAAAGAAGAAATGGTAAACATTGCCTTATGGTTTCATGTCATTCTGAAAATATCATGTTACCCATTAAAAGAAAGGAATGATTATAATAAAATATAATTCCTTAATATTTTATAACAGTAATATATTAGTTGTAGTAAAAGTTTAAAAGAAACAAAGTAAAAATTAGTATGGTTTGTGTTCCTTTTAATTGGATAAACAACCAATAAAACAGGATACTATCCCAAAATCAAGGAGCACATGTTAGTTCTGTCCTTTGTTAATCAAAAATGGGAAGGAGTAAAAGAAGTACCATTTTGTGTGATGTGCTAATCTACTCTAAGATATACATACATTATGATTGTATATGTGTTTTAAATAATTATGTTTAATGATGTAGAGAAGTATAATAACCTATAAAAATTTTTCAATTATTATGGAAAATCAGAAGTATAAAAAGTGAGGTGATGTCATGAAATGGAAAGGTGTGTGAAAATAAGCATTTACTAAATGAATTGTTTAATTGACATTTAACCCAATTGACTAATATTTTAACAAGCAAACAATAGGATGTTTTTCTAAAATCATTCTACCTATATATAGGTGTGAAACAGAATGCATGGTTACACTTTACTGGCCTTATTAAAAGCTATGCCACTATGTTCAATAATTAGTCATTTTTACAAGAAAAATGGGAGAAAAATTTGTTAAGTATATGCAGTAAAGAATGCAGTTTGAACTAACTTATTAAAATATTGGGTTTTCACTATGTTTTCTGTGCAAATTTGTTGACAAATGTTAGTCATGTTTCTTCTAATACAATATGCCTTTAGTTAAGTTGCTTCTGGAATCTTTTAAACTATTTTTTATATAGAAGTCTAGTGGGAAAGAATGATCTATGTGCTCTATGTTGTCAAGGATATTTTATGTCTTCTTCTGATAATGAGAGTTCAGTATAACATTTGTCTTTTTTGACACATATATCTGCCAAACTCTAAATCTGTTAAAACTGTTTTAAGACCAGATGCTTATTTTCCCATGGTCTTCAACACTACATTGATCATATGGCAACAGAAAAAAATCCATAAAATATATTTCTTCTTTTATATTATGTACACATAGTTTTTAAATTGTTGTTCAAGTACAGTTGTCTCCATTTTTCTCCCACCCACTCCCCAACATCCCACCCATCCCCACCTCCCAACAAGGTCCCATTAATTTCTGTCTAGGAAAAATTGCACACTTAATAGGTCATGGTAGTTTTTTGTTGGGGTTTCCCCTGCCCCATTCACCATCCAGGTCTTGTTTCTTATAGGACTTTATCACTGGCAGCCTGAGGAAGATCAAAAGTGGCCATGATTACTGGGTGGGACTCATTCAGTTTGGACCCAGCCAACCTTGGCTTTGGCAAGATGGCTCCTCTCCTTCCCCCGACCTGTAAGTGTTTAAGGGGAAAAGATCACAAAGTTACAAGAAAAAAACACATGAGGGAATTCAAATGTTCCTTTTATTTTATACATTAGGTTTCCTCCAGGAAACACAACCAGCATCATAATTTCATAGGCTTCTGATTAGAATCAAAGTTGAGGTAGTTTATGAGGAGCTTTATGGCTTCGAAATCTTCTTCCTTCTCATCCTCACTGCCACTATCCTCCAGAACATTTACATTAAATCTGAGTCTGAATGAACAGTATTATCTAATTATCAAGTATATTTCCTTTGTATAATTTAAATGACTAGAGAGTGCTAAAGAAAAGAAATTATAGAAATTATTAAGCAATTTCTGTAATTAAGGTTTTCAGATAGACCTAGGGAAAATTGGTGAACAGAATTAGATACTTTAGTATTTTGAGAATTAAGAGTCAGGAAAGATATTTTAATTCAGAGCCTGCCTTTATGTTTTTATATGAAGTTTGTTCAAGTTATATTAACATATTTTCATTGAGAGAAAACAGCTCTGCAAGACTACTCCAGAAGAGTGCCATATTCTAACAAAAGAGAACAGAATAAAAGCTACACACCTCTCATGAGTTACCCACAACAGCACCATTGTAAGCTCCATGCCTAACCTCAGATACCCTGACTTGCCTCTCCAGGTTCCCAACACAGAGACCCTCATCAACTCAGCAGCTCTGTGGATACCTCAGGAACAAGAGCCTTTCTTCCACTGAGTGCAGCGGTTGGAAATACTCTATCTGTGAGAAGTACGTGTTAACATCCTCTACATGAAAGAAGTTGAGTTTGAAGTGATCTGTTGCCATAGTATTTGAAACAGGCCATTGGAAAGCCTGTTGCAGAATGCCAAGGAGCAAGTGCAGAAGTAAATTTATATGTGAGCTGAACTAGCTGCCTGGGACTCAAAGCTTATTTTTGCATTTACGCTTCAGTATATCCCAGACATTATTTTGACAGTGTTCAGATTGCCAAGAATAAAATTGATTTAAAGGACAAAACCCTGAAGGGTTGAGAACAAACTGAAGAAAAATCATTGTGATTTGTCATGCTTTAAAAAAAAATCTAGAGTGACCATAAACATACAGAAATCTATAAGACACTAGGGAAATGATGCAGTTCTAGCTGATTGATTTTTTTAAAGTAAATAAATAAATGTGGCCTTTTAAGCTCCTTGTCTGCCAGATCTTTTATTCATTTGCTAGGTTTCCAAGGCATCGTTATCAGACTGGGAGGATGTGAACACAGGAACGTGTATTTTTAAATTGGAAGGAAGAGAGGCTGATGTCTGCTGCCTATAAGACAATATCTTTTTTAGGACCGTAGATTTCTACTAGAGAAGTGAACTACAAACACTTCACAGAAGTGGAAGGGAACGTCAGGGTGCCGACACCAGCGTGGTTTCCAGTAAATGACAGCTGTGTGTGAGCTTCCCTCCTCCCTCACTGACCACCCCACCACTCACAAATCAGAGGACTCATGGTCTGGGTCCCAGAAGTTTAGCACTCCAGCGCTTTTAATTGCATCTCTCTGTGCCTCAAATTCTTTACTGTAAAATAATAATAGAACTTATTTCAAAATATTTTTGAGGCTAAAATCATTAATATATGTAAATTGCTGATAACAGTACCTCACATAGAATTTGACACTGTATTGGTGCTTGCTATTATCACCTGGAGTAAATTACTAATCATCTCTAAGTATCAACTGTATATGTGCATTCCAGGTAAAAATGACCCCTTTTCTCTTCATGTCCCAGGAATGTTGAGAAGATAAAGTTTATATGTAAAACACCAGCAACTACTGGAAAGGTTATCTTTTTTAAAGTGAATGAATCTCTTCAAATACATCTATAGGTATTCTGTGTCCTAGGTCTGCAGACTTCTGGAACATGGGTTAGCATGTTCCCAAGAGACAGTGGATATGAAAGTATGATATGATCTATAAGAAAAAAATCACTATTATTATATTACTCTCCATTTACCATCCGTACAACTTAGTACACAGTAGATGTTCATCAAATACTTGCTAAATTCAACATAATTTCATTGAATCTTTCATTTGCACAAGGAGCACTTGAGCTACACTAGATTCTCATCTTTATAATAAAGATACCATTTAAATAAATAAATTAAAATGAACTAATTCACTGAAACAGAGCAAATCATGTAATTGAACCTAGAAGTCTATTGGAAAAGGCGACTTCTGAAGGAAAAGGTCCTGTAAGGGTGGGAAGGGATTTTTTTTTGTTTTTTAGTTTATTTACCCTTGACCTGCAGTTTAAGTGGTGGGGATTTCAATATAAGGGATTTTCTCTACTTTTCTGCTGAACCTAGGAAAGGAGACGAGCAAAGAAAACACCATGCTTTCGGTTTTCACAGCTGGCAGCTGGCAGCTGGATACAATAACCTGGAGTAAAGGGGGGAACAATAACAATTTTTAGTAGTGAAGGCTGTTTGTCTTCAAGAGTCTTCAAAGTATTGTCATGGAGCTATGTTTAGAGAAATTATAGGAAGCATTTACTAACGCTGGTTAGAAAAAGTACAATGAAGCAAAAGGCAAACATCCTTCAGCTGATGTCATCCTTCCAGTATGCGCTGCAGTATTTACAAGTCAGAATTTTATCTGCACTGCAGCTGGCAAAATCTCCTTCAAATTCCCTCAGTGACGATAGTGCTCTCCACACAGGTATTACGGGTGGAAGATTTTTTTCCTGCAGGTTGCTTTTGGCCCAGATTATCAAGGGTTTTTACAAAGCCATGGAAAGAGACTGGGCCTTCGCACTGGCATTACCAGTTCCTTACCCTAGTCCCACCAGTAATGAATTGGGTATCTTGAGTCATCTCACTGAGTTCCAAGTTAGCTCTTAAAACAGGAGCAAGAAAAGGAAACATAAATCTCTACCCTACAAATGTAAAGAGGCTTTGTAATGTGGTATGGTTAAAGAACATGAAGTGAGTAAAAAGAAAAACATTAGACTAGTAAGACTGAAAGAATAATAGGAAGTAATATTATATTCTAATAATCCAGTTACACAATGAACCTTGTAAAAAAGTTATGCACACTTTAAATCAGATTATGCCACTTTTTGCATTTTTCAAAAATGACAAGAATCCCTTTACAGAGTATTTGATTCTCACATATTAAGGCCAACCCTGAGACAACCTGCTAGACTTTCTATTTATTTCATAATCTGTTTATATCCCCAAAGTAAAAGCTCTCATTATACTTCTCTCACACTTCCTGCTGTTACAGGGCTCATGGCCTGTTTCCTGTTGATAAGTTTTAAGAGCTGGTTCAATATCCTCAGGAAAAGAAAGAGCTCATTGTGTACCCTGGGGAATTCAGGTCTACCAGGAAAGGTCACGTTCCTCGTTTGACTTTTCCTGCAACTTCTTCAGAGTTACCTAGACACACAAGGTCTTCTCTTGCTGAAAAAGCAATTCATGGGAGCTTCTTTCTCTGATTCTCAATGGAAAATTGATCTCAGCAAACCGTATTTTCAAATTCATTATGATTATTTTCTAGTCATAACATTGTTTTAATTGTGGAGAGAATGTTGTGTCTTACTCCTTTTCTGGTTTTTTTTTTTTGAAATATTTGCTCATAGTGTGATCAGTATTGTGAGCTTTGTAATACAGATGAGGAGATTATTGAAGGCAAAGATGGAGGGAAATAAGCTCAAAAATAGCCCCAAATGCCAAATAATTGTTATTTTTTCCTTCTTCACTGTCTAAAGAGACACTTCACCTTACATTGCAGATTTTTACTGAGAATACTATTCAATGCCCACTCTTGGCAGCTGGACTCTTTAAGGCAGTGTCGTTTAAAGAGACTCTTCTCATCCAACCCTGAACACAGGGGTCAAAACCTATGTGTCTGTTTCTATTTTACAAGTCAGTCCACAGCATCATTTGACTTTCTCATATTAACCATATTTTCTTGCTTCAGTAGCAAGGCTTAAATAACACTTAACTGCTTAATGAAAGGCCTTATCCATATTTCTTTTTATGTGCTTACTACATTAACTGTGTGCA
This sequence comes from Trachops cirrhosus, assembly GCA_028533065.1. Classification (NCBI taxonomy): domain Eukaryota; kingdom Metazoa; phylum Chordata; class Mammalia; order Chiroptera; family Phyllostomidae; genus Trachops; species Trachops cirrhosus. Next base: position 20,589,188 of record CM052539.1, read on the forward strand.
TTAAATATCTGCGCTCATCATGGAAAATATTCAGTAACATCCACAGCTCCCCAATGCAGGTGTCTCTTCAATTTGTTCATGAACACAGGTCTCCAAAGAAGGTCATTTATGCTTGTTTGTGCTCCTCTATATTTTAAAATACCTCTATATTTTAAAATTTCAGCAACATGAAGAAATTGTAAATATTGCCACTTTATATTTAATGAAATAAGCTTCTTGAAATAAAGTAATTTTATAATAATAAATCATAATTAGGGATCTCAAATTCCTGCTTTATGATAACAAATGCAGTTCTCTTTGCACAACACAGTAAGTCAACACAAAATTTTTTTAACATTGAAAAATTTCCTAGCTAATAGGCAGAAAATTGAAAGGAGAAATCTTAAGAAAGAAATCTATAATTCGTGATTGAGGTTGTTCATATTGCCATCCTGAGATAGGGCCACCTCCACAAGAAGCCAGCTATGTATGTCCCAGTCTCCCACTTCCCATGACCCGATAGAATGACTTGCCCCATTGCAATTCAGTTCACTCTCCTTGAGCCACATGTTGATGACAATCTGCCTCAAAGGATTTCATTTTAAAAACTGTTAAAACCATCCTCTTGAAGACAGCATGCATCTCAAAGACTTCTTATTTTCCTCAAATATTCAAATAATCAGTACTCTTGTAGAGCCCAGAGTCTCAGTAAAGCACAATCAGAACACTGACTTTATGATCTTTTGAAGAGCATGTACACACTGCGTTTTTCCCAAAATCACAAATCCATTCTAAAGTCACACATACTTCACATTATTTTCATTTATTATTATTAAATCTTTAGTACCTGAAGGATATAAACATGGATCAAGTGAAGAAAATATAAACTAAAAACAAACTATTCCAGATGCACATAAATAGACGGATTTTTGTTCCGGTCTTCAGTCTCTGAAGCGAGCATCAGGGATAGTAATTCTGACGTGGAACTGAGTCGACAATATTTCTATCACAGAAGAAATTCCTCGGGGAAGGAGACAATCACTGGAATCTTAAATGGACATAGGGAGATAGGTTTGTAAGAGGTAAGGTTTTAATAAAAAGAATTAGCCTGTTGAGAAGCAGGCCATGGACACAGCAAATGGGGTCTTTACCGAGAGATTGAGAAGGGAAGAAAAATAACTTAAGCAAAAAAAAACACAAATTAGTTGTGTATTTGGTATCACAGTATCAGATTTCTCATGGACTAATTGTCTGTTGCCACAAAAGATGTTACATACATTTATTTCCTCCGTTTAAGTCCCTCACTTCTCTAAATATCAAGGAAGACATGGAAAAAGGGAAATGATATTAGATGCTGAGAGGGAAGAACAGTAGGAAATTATCTCAAAATCAAGAAAGTGGCTAATAATTTTATGTACTTCCAGGACCAGTTGGTGATACATAATTGAGATTTCTTCATGCTGGTAAATATGTTCATGAACTCCCAAGCTCAAAAGTGCTGGTGATCTTGAGTTAAAAACATGAAAATCCTTCTTGTGCCAGTTGAGGGATTGCCTTTCCTGATTTTTTTCCATTTCCCATGTCTCAAATATCCTTTGCATTGACCTTGCTTTGGCTCAAACTTTTGTTGAATTGTTGTATAAACATGGATCAAATGGAAGAGAATAGTTTGAAACCAAGTGCACACACAGAGATGGACTTTTCTTCTGATCTTCAGTTTGTCTGAAGGGAGTGCAAAGTTGTAGTTGCAGCTAGAGAGTCAATCAACTCCATGTAATGGTTCAGAGAAGCTAAGGAGTCTCTCTACCTTGACTGTGGCTGCCATTTTTTCACATGCACACCGTCTCAACTCTTGACAGTTTTTTGAGAAAACCTTTCCATTGAGGATGGTTACACAGTCCCTGTCTCTTATGCTGGTGATATCTGTTATAATCCTAAACCTTAAAAAAGAGAAAAAAGTTAATTTATTTATTGCTTATTTCTAAAAAGAAATACTAAGAACTTAGAAAGTATGTAAGAAATACTCCTAGCTTGATAAAATTATAGCAAAGGTGCCCAGAATGAGTTTACGGGGAAGATGGAGTCACCAAGCTCTTTCTTTTCAGCCCTTCAATTTCCATAGTCATTCTTGGAAGCATCAGGTCACCCAAAACAACAAAAACAGTTTCTACCTAAAACTATGATACATGTTATAGTCCAACTTTAACATGTAATTTTATAGCCATCTGAGAAATTACCTACCTTCTCTGTGACTCAGTTTACTTAACTATACAATAAAAATGATTATGTTGCATATGCCCTATTTCCTGGAAGAATAAATCCTATTTGTACATAGAGAAGAGAGGTATCTTTTCAAATATGGATTTAAGTTATATTTTAGCATCAGTATTACATTGTCTTACATTTCAAAGAATATCATGCCTACTCTTATCCAAGTTACATAAGTAGAACTAACTTGATAATAATATTATTTATATTGTTAGTAAATCTATCCTCAGACACTGCATTTTTAAAGATGTGCTCCCTATTTCAGTGCACAGAAAGCCAAGAAGTCTGAGGTCTTATACTATCTCTGGGTATTGACAAGTTGTGAAGTTTTGTGACCTGAGGCAAGTCACTATCACAACCTGGACTTCAGTTTATTAATCTATAAAAGATCCATTCATTCTCATTCTCTCTCTCTCTGTCTCTCTTATTTCTCTTTCAGTGAATGCCAAACAATTTTAATGCTCCAAGAAACTTCAGGGCCTGAAATGAAATTTTCTGAAAGTAACCAGACAAAGAACTTTCTCCACTATTTTATTAACACTTTTTATCTGTCTTCCTCACTGGTTTAGAAGCCACTAAGGAGCAAGCAGTCTTATAAATCCTTGGACATCCTCCTACAAATATAGTATCTAATACAAAGCAGATGTTCAATTAGTGCTTGTTGAACCAATTTGCTGCAGTATCTCTCTATTACATGCCTTTCCCAGAAAATATTCTGATGGCTTACGGTTCAGAAGCGTATGGTGTTCCATCAATCCACAGCCAGGCCTTGTCACTGCCGTTGCGTGATAGCCCTATCCAGTAAGAGTAGTAAAACTCCGAGTAGCTGTGAGGCATGGAAAACTGCTGAAAAGGCACAAAAGAAAATGTTTAGCTTTTAGAGATGTTACTATAACATATGTGTACAGAGATGTGTAGTGCCAGCCAACACTTTTAATACGACAACACATGACTCCTGCCTCACACAGATAACAGTGCACATAAGAGGAAAGCATCTATGCTAAGGTCAGTTAATTTGTCCAAATTAAAGGATTTCACTTGTCTTTATAAGTGCAGAAGATATACTAATATTCTGAAACCAAGAATCACATCAACCAAGCTTTTTAAGTGACCTGTTACTTTCAAATCACAGGATGAACACTAAGATTTGATATAAAAGTATGGGAGGCAGATTTACAAAGAGATGTGAAGTGATTCTGGGAAATGGAAGGAAAAGCAGGAATGGGGGAGTAACCTTTATAAATACATGCAAAAGGGACTGACCAGGAAGGAGAAGAGAACAATGAATACAGTTTAATGTCAAAAGAGGTAAAAGAAGAATTTGAAAAGATGGTTTATGTCTCATACTAGGAGAGGGAGAAAGAGAAATGTCCATATGTTTTCACATACATAAGTGTGTATAAATTGATATATATCCCTGATTGAAATAAATGGAGAGTCTGTGAACCCTGACCGTGTAGATTCTTTTTGCATAGCTGTTTCAAAGACATCTTTTTGAGAATACTTCAAACACTGACCAAAACTCAGGACCTTACCAAGATTTCTTGTGTGTTTATCTTCAGCATGGTTGAGTTCTCAGCAATGCAGAAATAGTCACAGTCCTGCCAGCTCTTGCTTTCTTTGTAGAATTGGTAGCATTTGTCTCCATGCCATTTCCACTTTTCTGGGCAAGGGCTACACCTGTGCTCTTGGAAAGAAACCAATTTTAATAAGTTATTTTTTACCCAGGTCTGTTTTCCTTCCTCTCTTGAAATTATATAATATTTGATAACCCAATAAAGAATGGATTCCCTTTCTCTTAGATATTTAATTGCCCAGGCAATGATAACTACAAATGTTTACCTAGCACCCACTATACACCAAGAATTGTGATTGGTCCTGAGCATACAGTGGAAATTAAAACAGAGACTACCAGCTTTCATGGATACTGAATCTAGCTCTTCCTTGCTCTTGGCTATGCGATTCACTATACAGAGAGGATGTTCAATGCATAAAGAACATTTTATATGTGTTCAGAAACTCAACATGCATTACACGTAAGAAACAATTGAAGTTTTTGCAATTTTACTCTTCCAAATCCTCATATACTAGTAAAAAGACTGTTTTAATGCAATATACAGGCCTGTCCAGAAAATATCCAGCCATATACTATGAAAAATAGAGACATTTATTGAAGAAGATAACAGATACAAGAAACATTGCACATAGGACAATGACATCTCAGGCCCTTTCAAAGTAGGCACCTTGGCACCTCACACAGATCTTTGTTGATTGCAGCCTGTACACGCTGAACATTCTCAGGTGTTCTGCTTGTTGCAGGCCTTCCAGAACGTGGATCACTTTCAGCAGATTCTCGACCATCTTTGAAGTGTTTGTACCACACTTTTATTTGAACTGTACTCATTGCATCATCCCCAAAAGGTTTCTGAATCATCTGAATACTTTCCATGGAGAAATGTTCAAGCTTAATGCAAAATTTGATGCAGATTCATTGCTCTACTCACTCAGTCATTTTGAATGGATGGCCATACAGTACACCTGCTCACTCAATGGCATCTACCACACCCCCTGACTAGTACAGTGAAGTTGTCATTGTTCACACATGCTCATTCCAGTCCACTCTCCTTGGCTGCCACGTTACATAGATGTCACACAAACTGTTCTTGTTATATTAACAATGGTTGGACTCTTTCCTGACAGACCTTGGTATAGCAATAAGATATGAACTCTTTTCTCTTTCTAAACACAAGCAAATAAAATTTTAGAGAAAAATAAATATTAAGACAAGTATGAATTAGAATGTTAAATCTCTATGTATCAGAAATTAAGATGGGCGCCAAAGTTAGAGAATTAAGTGCATAGGTCGAAAGTAAGACAGGTTACTGTGGGAAGAGGTTGTAATTATAGGAACTAAGCCCTGACAGCTGTGGCTTTAGTACATATGTGGGAACATGGCCTTTGGCCTTTGAGAGTTGGGAACCTATAACCAAGTCCCTTATGGGTATATGGTGAGATAGGAACTGAATAACTCCATGAAAATATCTTTATTATAAAAACAATTTGGTGTCAAAATGTTAACATGTTAAAATCTGAGTGGTCAATACAAATGGATATTATATTATTGTTTGTATTTTTCTGTATATATGAAATATTCCATAAGGTAAAACAAAGTTTTAAACAAATAAATAATTTCGGAGATTTCTTAGTCAGTCAGTTTGTATCTCTGGCCCAGATGTTATCTCTTGTATACCAAACTGCCTCTCCATGTCTCCACTTGGATATCTAAATTATACGTATTTCAAATTCAACTTGCCCAAAACAACATTCCTGGTTTCCTACTTTCCCCTTTATGACCACAGAATTCTTCCCCACTTTACTTGATCACGCCTCTGTGCTTCTAGTTGCTTTGCCCCAAAACTTTGGAGATATCTTTGACTCTCGCAACCCTTTTCTCTCACAACCCATTTATTCCATCATGTGCTCATCTCCGCTGGGGTCATATTCTAGTTTGAGCCACTAATATCTCTCACCTGGACTGTTGCAATAGCCATCTCATATGATTTCTCTGTTCCTATCCTTCCCTCTTCCAGTCTATATTCAATATATTTGCAGAGTGAGCTTTTAAAAATTCACATTAGACATGTATTTCCCCTGCTCAAGAGCCTGTAATAAATCCTCATCTTGCTCAAAGTAGAAGCCAAATCCCTTATAATGTGCCCTGATGTCATAAATAATACCTACCTCACTTTCTATTAGTCTTTTACTCCCTCCCTCCAGGTAACAGTCTCCTTATTATTCCTTGAATATGAAGATACATTCACATCATAGGGCTCTTGCATGGTCTGAAATGCCTGAATTTCAATAATCCCTTCATGTATTATTGCACAGATGTGTTTGAGCTAAATGATCCCAATAACCAGACACAATCTGTATGCCCAAAGTATTAAGTTTGTCAGACCTAGTTAAATAATGCAGCTATTTAATTAATACATTGGTCCCTTGGTACACTGATGGGAAAGTCAGCCCTATGTTGACAGATGCCATGAGGGCAGAGGGAGCTCAGTGACCAGGACTCACCTCCAGTTTTGTTATAGAGCTCGCGACAGAATTTTTCAGCCACACGCTGAAGAGTTTCTACAAGCTTCCTTTTCTGGGCTTGGAGAGATTGCAGCTGTTGAGAGAGATTCCCCAATCTTTCCTCCATTGTAGAAATGCTGTCTTTCTGAGTATTGGAGAGTTGGTAGAACTGAAAAACTAACCCAAGTTACCAAGTCAGACTAGACAGTTTATTTCTTCATTTCTATTTCTATTTTCTACATATGAAGATGACAAAACAGCAAATTGTTTATGATCTCAGGCTCTGAGATCTCATATTACCTATGTTCAAGGTTGGAATGTAGTACATACTAAATTCTATTTTTGTGGGCAAATAAATTTTCCAAGTATGCTTTCTTATGTGAAAATGTGGAGTTGCAGTAACAGTTTCTAACTTCAGGAATGAATTCCTTAATCATATTTACTGTTTAATAAATATTTGTATATATTCTCAAACCAGTACTCAACTCCAGACTACAAATCTGTGTATCCTTTGAGCGTTACATCGAGAATTGACAATGTACATTGTTACCTCCTTCAGTCATTAAAGTGGGCATATTACCATTTCTATATTTTTATACATTTGCACTTTGGCTCAGCGAGAATAAGTAAGTTAATATTACTTGGTTAAAATATTTCAACAGTTAGGATTAAAATCCAGGGTCTCAAATTTAAGATAAAAGCCCTTTATGAATCATGAGCATTGCTTTACATCCCTAACATGAATGGTGGTTGCAAACAACAGTTATATTAAAATAAAATAGAAATTTTGGGGTCAGGGTAAAAACATTAATTTTTTAATTATAAATTTTAGATAACAAAAGTTTGAAAATTTCCTATGAACATCAAATTTTTGACATTAAAACCTGCTCTTTGATGTAACCTTTTATCTTGCACCACCTTCTTTAACTGTTCTAGGAAACGTTGCTGTAGTGTCTTGATCCGATGAAGAAAACGTGCCCACTTCCTTTTTTAAGTTTTAGAACTTGTCCTTACTAGTTTGTAATTGACTTTATACATGAATTTTCCCTTTTTGACTTTCATAGGTTTTTTGCAAAATGATGTTATAACTTCCTGGACCTTTTGAAAAATATTACAGTGATTAAGGACATGGTCTGTCCTCCTTATATTGCAGAGTTGGGTATAAAGGAAATCTCTTCTCTCTGTATCAGCCCAATGAGCCAGGGATGCTAAGGGCAAAGACCACTGCCTCAACTCTTTTGTGGAAAGGAAGGAGCCGAAACATGTGTTTATTAAAAATTGTTGATTTTCAATCCTGGAATATAAATAAAGGGATAAAAAACTTAAAGAGAATATAAAAGTCCAGCTGGCAAACGATTTCTGTATTTTAATGCTTCTTCCACTACTCACTGTTTAAATAGATACTTTAGAATAAGGTACACTGAATTATTCACAGGCTGTAGAATTAAAGTGTAAAGAAATATTCCATAACGAGTATTTCTCTTCCTAGACAAACCTTGGAGCCCAGATCCTCCCCCACGTCAGAGGGCAGACTTACACGCAAGCCCCAGTGCTGCCAGGCCGATCAGCAGCACCAGGCACAAAAGGAGCAGGGTCAAGGCCGCGGGGCGCCAAGCTGAAGAGGGAGGCCGGTGCTCTGCAGGGAACAAAAGGAAAGGCAGGGTTTCACTTTTTTGTCCTCTTGGATGTATGTCAGCTTCAAGCGAGAGAGCAGTTGGTTCTGGGAAAGAGCACATTCTACAGGACAACAGTAATCAGGGACCAGATCACATTCCTTCTGTCCTCAGAAAAACATTGTCCGAACCTGCCGGCCAAGCCTCACTTACCAGGGTTGGATTCTTTCACACGCCCCACCCACTTCTATTCCCCACACCACCCAGTCCTGCTTTGTAGCAATCAAGTCTTGCATTCCTGTTACCTTTATATAGTCGTTTATATAACTTTTTTCCTGTCAAAATGCGAGTTATAGAAGACACTCATGTAAATGCCTTAACAAAAAACAATTTTTATTTCATCAGAGAAAAGATGAAATTAATTTTTATCACTTTTGCAAAACACCATCTCTCCCAAGTTTCCATAAATGCTTTTCCCGAAAAGCAAACTGCATATCAGTAAAGGGAAACGATCATTTTACTGTTTCTTTTGGGGATTTCTTCGTTGAAAGTTCCTCTTTGGTAATGATTTTATTTGTTCGTTAAATTATAGCTTTCCAAAAAGAGATAGAAACACGACCATCAGTTTCTTGAGAGATCCAAGCTATCTCAATTGTGAGCCTATTAAGTAATAAAAAACTATAGACAATATCCCTTGCCCACACCCCCACAAGTTTACCATATGGTAATTTTAGGGGCTCCACTTAGTGGAAAATAAACCCATCACCTAATGAGATCAGCTACTGATCTGAACGACCTGTTGTTATAGCTGACAAGGAAGACCCCTAACCAGTGCAGGTAGCATCCAGCTTTGTGATTAAAATGAGACCAAGGGAGAGAGAAACCCTCAAACACACTGATCTCTTCATGACTTGTGAGTCTAACTTTACTGGGAATTCAAGTCAGATTCTAAAACAGAAAGATTAAAGATACATAAGTTCATTTCCTCCTTAGAAAAGTCCACCACAGAATGTATTCTAGGTATAGAAATTTGTATAATACTATTATTTACAACCAGGGAATGAGAAGTGGTAAAGATACATAGAAGTAGAAAATATCATTACTGTCCTTTGGAATTTACAAGTTAGTAGGGAAATCATGGAGCAGGCATTCATACATTTTAAAATGTGATTCTTAATTTTTCTTAATAATCATCTCCTTTAAAAATGTTTCAATGGCTTGCATTACAATTCTAATAAAATGCAAATCACTTTTCATAAAAACTCAGGTTGATCTTTTTTTAAAAATAGAAGTTTGATTATAGTACTTCCCAACTTAAACTAAACACTTCCAATAGCTTTATTGCACTTAGAATAAACTTCTGTAAGAACGTTTGTCATCTAGACCCTACCGGGTCCTCTCATCCCTTTCTGTACCACTCTGCCCTCAGGCTGATGCTCTACTCACAGTGGCTTCTGTTTATCCTTGAAACAAACAAGCTTGTCCCTGTGTCAGTGCTTTTGTGTTAACTCAGCCTCTTCCCCCAGCATCAATTAATCCACAGCTGGGTTTATTGGGAGGCTACTTCCTGGCATTCAGCTTTAGGTTTAAATGGCACATCCTCAGCGGAGGACCAGATGTCCATCTCTAGCACATTACCCCATTGTGTATGCTTTTTAAAAATAAGATTATTAAGTATCATGTTCATGATTTTTGTTTGTTTTTCTCTATCTCTTCCCTTTTGGATGTATGCTTCATTAAAATAGTGGTCTTGTCCATCTTGTTCAGCATCATATTTCCAGTACTGAAAATTGAGCCTGGTGCAGAAGGGCTGAATACATATTTGAATGAATAAATGAATGAAGAATGAAATCCTAAAAAAATGAATATCACCTAAACTACCTAACTTTTACAAAGGCACAGATTATCTCCAGTTAAACCTTACACATTGATTTTTTTAAATCTATTGGCTTTTCATCAATCTTTCTGTCAGCAGAGGGCAGACGCGGTAAATTCATCTCCTAGCTGTACTGGATTCCATCCACTGACCTGCGATTCTGAATCATGAAGAGATCTGAGAGATCTGGCCTATGTGTCTGGTCTACATTTTCCTGGAAACTTCTGACTTCCCAAGACATTGACCTTTAGAGAATCTCAGAATAGAAGATGTTTCTGTTCAAGAGTAGAAACATCTTCTCCAAAACCGCAGGACTTTTTAAAGTTCTACACAGCCAAAGAACATCAACCAAGTGGATGTTTCTACATTCCAGAGGTACGCGTGCATCTGTGGACCAGCCACCACGGTAGCTTTATTTTTCTCCATGTCTCTTATTACCATTAGATATATTATATATCTTATTTCTTTTGGTTTACATCTGCCTTACCCAGTAGAAAGCAAGCTCCGTGATGGAAAAGAATATTGTTTGTTCAGCACATAGAACATCAGTTGAAATACGTTCAGTTAATGTCAAATGAATGAATGAATGAATGAATGAATGAATGTGTCTATTATACATAAGTATCTGTTACATGCTTGTCTCCCCCGATCATACCTATTTATATTAATACACATGTAAGGGCATAATTTTAAAAAATAGTGTCCCTTTTTATGACTAATATTTCTTTGGACAAATTAAAAGTAATAAAAAGGTAAAGAATGAAAACTATGAAATCAACCAAGTTCTTTATTCTTTAAGAAAACTGTTTTCCTGTATATAATATTAGGGGTAAGGAAGGTATTGATTTTCTGTCCAAAGGATTGATAAGCGTAAACTTAAATCCTTATTATGAAGTGAGGGCATGGACTTTAGGTATTAAAACATTATTTAATAATAATTATATCCATGCAAAGAATAAATACATGATGCTTCCTAAAACTGCTTCTAGGACAGAATGGGAAAGAAATGTAGCATGTCTTTTTTTAAGGAAAGAAAGTCTAAAAATTAACTTCTAAGGGAATCCTCTTTCCTTGAGCATTTGGGAATTTTTCTACCCTGACTTCTCTTTCTCTCTCTTTCTCTCCCTCCTTCTCTCTTCTTCCCTTCCTCCCCCTCTCCCCTTCTCCCTAAGTATTCAAAATATCTTCCTGTTTTATCTAAAGACCCAGAGAAACAAAACCCTAGGGCGTTTCTATACCAGGTATGGTTATTTCTAAGAAACTAGACTTTCAGATGGAAAGACTATGAACTTGCAAGCTTCACTTTTTCTTTTTCCCTTTCTGGGTATTTTTCCCTAAGTGTGGGTTTAATATTCCTGAGTTTTAGTCCAAGTGTCCTGATTACAGTGAGGTCTCTCTCTAGGGACCACCCCCACCTAAAAATAAGAAAAACAAGCTGCTTCAGTTTGGCTTGGCTTCATCGCATCTTTATTTTTTGGAAGAGAACCCTATGCTGTCTCCTGAGGCATGTTTAGAAAAAGGTGTGGACAGGCAAAGGAATGATATAAACATCCCTAGGAATAATAAGATATATATAGAAAAAAACAGCCCTTTTCTGTATCCTCTTACTATAACTATACTATAAAAGGCTACAGTGCTAAGGTCAAGTTTTAATTACAAATTCCTTTGTAGCTATGAGAAACTTTGTGGATGAAGAAAGTTGTCACACTAAACCAGTTACTCTTCACCAGGCATTAGACAGGGAAAATTTTATCCACCTCCATTCTCTGGGCCTCTAAGAAATGAAACAGACATTACTGAATTAGTCAATTAGTATGCCTCCAAAATGGAAGGGATCATAAAAGCTGGGAGAGACAAAGATAATTTAAATAATTTGCATAAAGCCACCCTATGCAAACTAGTTAAACTAGTTAAATTGTCATGCTTAACGCCACACTTTGTAAACTCTCCCATGAACCAGGACTCACAGAGAAACAGGGGTTAACATTTTAGAAAATACATATCTCATTCTTTAGTTCACTGTTCTTTTAATATTTTTCAATTATTGCTAGCTTACATCTGATCTTTGGATATATTTTTGAATTTTTAAATGTTTTTTCTAGAAACTTCTTGTTTCCTTAATCTTTGCACGTGGCACATAGCAAACCTCCTCATGGGAGAGTGTTTGAGGCCCTTGGGCTGACAGCATTTTTCAGTGTTCATAAGAATGCATGTTTCCTTTCTCTTATGAGTCTAGTTCAAGTATTTGCTAGTTACATTCTCTCTAAAAGCAAAACGGTATTATTCTTCCTACAATTTCAATAGAATATGCATCTGAAAACATATATTATTTCCAGAATATGCCAAGTTTCTTATTTACAGCAATTAGATTTAGAAATTCAATTGTATTTTTTCTTTTGAGTAAAATTTAGGTGAGTCCATTTTATATCCCAATCAAGGAATTTCATTTCTGAAATATGTATAATTCAAAACCACTGTTAATGACAGTTGCTAATATTCCATGAGTTACTGAGATACATGCCTTGTGAATGATTTCATCTCTCCTTATGAAGACTGTAGGAGGTAGATGCTATTGTCATCCCCATTTCACAGGTAGGCAATTGAGTCCCAGAAGGCTTAGCTAACTTACCCAAGAACATATAGCATCTGATAATAATACTTATCAAGGGTGTTATGGATGTTGTGGTATTTCATTTGAATCTCCCAAAAATTGTTCAAGAGGGCACTATTTTTGACCTTAATTGGATAAGGACTCTGAAGTACTGAGGAGTTACTTCATTTGCTTAGGGCTGAATGGAGTAAGTGATGGAGACCTAAATGCTGCGTAAGGACTCTCATTCTAGAGCTGAATGTTTCAAATCATTTTCTCATCCACCCAACAAATCCCACATTAATATTTGCCTTATATGGCAGTTCCATATAGTGTTATAGAAAGACTTTAAGTTTTTCTCACTTGTAAATTTTTACCTCTATATTGTGAAATCTCAGTAATAGTCACCTTAAACAATACATTTTTCATTCTACCTCCAAAGTGAACATTATAATGTATATAAATTTAATCTGTTCCTTAAAGAAACAAAGTTTCTTAGCATGCTACATAAAGCCCTGCACAGTAGGATCCCATCCTACAGTTTGTCTCACCCGCCAAATCTCCCTCATTCACCCCTCCCTTCGAGGACTGACGGTTCGTCATCCCAATTGTTTACCTTGTCATCATGTTTCACTTGTCTGATGATTCCCCCCAATTTTTTTACCCTCATCTAAGCATCAATCCAAAACTAACACTTCACCTTTTCCCTCTGAACTCTTGTCATTCTTAGTTTCACCCACAATTACACTGCACCAAGCTAGTTCCCTACCACTCTGTTTTGACCTTTGCATGTGTGGCCCTCACAATGGAAAGGTCAGCCAATGCCTCATCTCCTTCTACCCGGAAAACTTGGACTCAGCCTTACAGACCAGATCAAATGTCAACTCATTCAAAAATATGCACATGAATAAACACAGTAAGTTATTCATTCCTATTTGCTTTTGTGGCCTCTTACATATATTCCATAGCACTACATAACATTTTCTTAGAGTTATTGATTCAGATTATTTCTTCTGCTTCTCTAAGCACCTAAAATAGATTCTCTACAGTGTCTACCATAAGGCTTGATATTTAGTAGTATGCTTAAAAGATTTATTGAATTGATTAGATATGATTTATGCCATGAATCTTCAATGAAGTGTTAATGTTATAGTTGAGAAAATAAAGCTAAAAATGCAAGAAAATTGAAAAATATTGTCATTAATATGAGTAATGAAAAGTGGAAGTTGAATTTACCAGTGATTTTTATTCATTAAATCCAATAGGTTTACATATTCATTTTGATAGGATTACATTTAATCTTCCGCAGGAATTTTGACCCATCAGTTTTATGCCATTTTCTCTCTCTCCAGTATATTAGTCCTGTGAAGTGTTTCAATTGTACATTTTTCAAGCTACAATTGATTTAGAACATCCCAGACCTTAAATAATATTAAAAAATACTCACATAGCTCCATAATACCTTAGCTCTAACATATTATCTTTTCTCTTTATACGTAGGCTATTCAAAAAAGAGGAGAAAAATAAAAAAGAGAAAATGACAAGTTATTTATTTTCTTAACTATTAGTTGCTTTCAAATCCATGCTCTTAAAAATGACCAATATTCTATTTTCCTTTTTATTGTTAAACAACAAATCGTTTGTAGCCTTCCTCTTACATGAACTCTCTGCAGCACGGATTGCTGTTTTTAGAATTCACTATTCACTACTGTTGACTTTTCCATTTGTTTTATTGTCTCTCGGCCCCCTAGATGCCTCCCTCTCCTGGTCCACTTCTACCACTGACCTATTGAAATCCTTTGCCCAGCTTGTCCCTTAATATTGCATTTCCTAAAATTCTTTCATTGGCATTCTTCTCCTCCTTTTTTTCTTTTTCCTTTTTCTTTTATTTATTTATTCAATATATTTTATTGATTATGCTATGGCTTAGAGCTGGGATACTTATCAGGTCTTGTGACTCGATGCCCTTTCCCCCACACCAAGGTACTCCCAAGTAGCAGTTACTCAGAATTAGAAGGAGAGTCTGGGAGAGGGTGTGGGGCAGTTTAGGCAGAGGGAAACTTTGCCAAGACTTGAAGAGAGAAAGAGGATGGGCTATCAGGAGAATCACATACCAGCTGTACAGCAGATTGCAGGGCTCAACTTGGAGAAGTGTCACTCCGGCTACAGAGTAAGCAGAGACCCAACCACACTAGGCCTGTTGTGCCATTCCTAGGCATTCCCTTCCTCAGTGACATCACTCATTCTCAGAAAGTTTAATTCCTACTTAATACTGACAATTTTCACATGAATATGAAGCTCAGAATCCTTACCTCCACCCCACATACTATATACACAAGTGTCTTTGGGTAACACCAGCTGTATGTCCCTTCTCTTACTGGCATCTCACACTCACACTGAATTCATCATCTTTCCTATTCTGCTTGTAGTTTCCATCTCAGTAAATGGCAGCACCACCTACATAGTATCAGTTGGAACATAGTCAGCCTATGCTCTCCCTTTCCTTCTCTTCCCCCTTGTACCCAGTCACCAATTCTTTAAATTCTTCCTCCTCTCATCTTTTATATCTGATTTCTTCTCCTTATTCCAATACTACCTCAGGTCAGGTTCTTCTAATACCACGCTTATCCTAGTGCAAAATCTGTATTAGTTCATCCAATTTCATACTCCTGCAACCCATCCTCCTCATTGTAGCCTGCATGATCTTCTAAAAATTCAAAATGGATTATGTTACTACTGGTTTAGATCCTTCAGTTAACTCATTTAACCTGCTGAATAGAATCAGAATACCTCAGTGTGAAATAAAAGGTGTTCTTTAATTTTCCAGACTTACATTGTTATCGAGCTTCCCCCTCTCCAACTCTACACCTCAGCCATAGCATATTGCTTATACTTTTCTGAAACACAAAGTTAATGAAGACCTCTTTGGCTTTCTCTCGTGTGTCTGCCACAGGGCACCTATCTCCTTAAACCTTCCCATTTCTGCTTCCATATAATGAGGAACATCTCAGAGTCAACTCAACTGAATGGTTACCCCCTCTCTCAAAATTTCCTTGATACCCTCTTCCCCTACCACACAGAAATGACCAAGCTCTCCATTGTACCATGTGAATGCTTTCACCATGGCACTTATCACACTTATTGCTGAGTCGGGAACTGTATTAGAATTTAAGTTTCCTCATTGACAGGGATCATATCATGTTTGGCATTATATCCTCAATACTTTGTAAAGGTCTGGGATAGCATGACCCCAAGCATAAATTTTTGGAAAGAAAGCATGAGGGTATTAACTTGTATTTTTGCTTTCTATCTTCCTAATCATTTAGCCATATTTTTAAAATGCAAACAACTTTATATTGAAAAAAATGCAAATCTAGAAAATAAATACATGTATATCACTTATTTTTATTAATTCTAAAATGTTATAGTTGTAATTGTCCCACAGTATTATGTTGAATCTGAATCCTCTGCATTGCCAAAAAAAGAAAAAAAATCACAGAGATTTTTTACTCTGTCTTTTTAACAACAAAAGTATTTCAGATCTATTTTTCTAAGAAACAGACTTTTATAGTGACATTGCTCTAAATACTTGCACTATCACAAGATGAAAACAAGTTATCATATACGGAGGGTAAGATAACTATTGTTGGCCAAAAAGTTCATTTGTTTTTTTCATAAGATGGCTCTAGCAGTGCTTAGTTGTCTTTAACTGCATTTGAAATAATTTTGTTAGATTGTATTGTGACAGCTGTCATATCAGTGTGCATTTAAAAACAAGCTTATCAAAATTGGTGAATTTTTGTGTAACCATTTTAATATTGAAGATGGAAGAAACAAGTAATATTTTTGGCATATTATGCTTTATTATTCCAAGAAATGTAAAAATGCAACTGAAACACAAGAAAAAAAAGGATGTGTGCTGTGTATGGAGAAGGCGCTGTGACTGATGTAGCGTGTGAAAAGTGGTTTGCGAAGTTCCGTGCTACAGACTTCTTGCTGGATGAGGCTTCGTGGTCAGGTAGACCAGTTGAAGTCGATAGTGATCAAATTGAGACATTAATTGAGATCAATCAACATTCTATCACATGGGAGATAGCCAGCATACTCAAAATATTTAAATCAATAAAGTTATTGGTGAAAATGAAAAATGTGTATTTTACTTTACAGAAAAAAAAAATGAACTTTTTGGCCAACCCAATATTTTCAGATGCCATTTTTCCTGGAAGACACTGCTTTGTAACCTCTACTCCTACTGTTTCAACTTCTACTTCTTACAAAAATGTTGCCAGATGTTTTAGTGATTGTTTTATTCCGCTCCACCTCCCTCTCCACCCTCAATCCTCAGCAGAATTTATTTGTACACCCTGTTCCTCATCATCCTGATCACTAATCCTTGTGAGAGTTCCTGGCTCTCATCAAAGGTAAAACATGAAGTTATACACAAACCACTTAAAACTACAGCCCTAAACTCCAACTCTTCACAGGATATCTTGGAAGAAAACTATCATATCCTATGACGCATATATAGTGGCTGTAGAAACTGACATTCCAAAGTTGTCACTTTGATTCACATCAAAGGAGGCTGGAAATCTCCCAGTATTCCCTCACAACCTACTCGAGAGTTTAGGGAAAAAAAAACCAAAAACTCACATCAGTGATTCTCAGGCAGCAGATCATTCAATAAATAGAAGTTGAATGGTAAGGTTTAGTAGTGGAAAGGAATAAAACATAAAGCTAAAGAAAAATAGGAGACAACACGAAAAAAGTGTGTGTGCAGATTCACAAGGGTGAAGTAAAGCAGGATATGGTTAAAAGAAAAAGGACATGTTAAGATACAGACATTAAGTGAGGATTTCTCAGATACAGACTGACACAAAAATGTAAACAGAACCCTTTAGGAATTCTCAAGGGTATGGGTTATTGAAAAGAAACTCACATTTTTGGTGTGTCTGCAATGTACCCAGGACTTTGCATAGCTTATCAACCTAAGTACTCATAGCCATCCTATATGTGAGGACTTGTTGCTTCTATGTAATATTGGTTAAAGTTAATATGGAATAATATGTATCAAACACTCAAAGCAATTCCAGGCACATGTTAATCACTATGTGCATGTTTATCATCATTAGTATTTTATAAATGAAGAAACTGAAGGCCCATAATACTTAAGTAACATGTCCAACATCACATAATTTTTTAGTAAGTGACTTACCTGGTACCAGAACCTAATCCTGTGTGTGTGGCAGTGTGAGGCCTTTTCACTGGACCTCAGGATGCATTTTTAACTTAGATTGGCTGAGCTGCCTGGGAAATAAGATCCTTCTCTATGCATGTGATTGTCTCTTCTATAGACTAGAAACATATATTTTATTAATATGTCACAGAATGAATCATTGAAAATAAGAGCAAAAGATGGAAGCTAAATGTAACGGAAGTTAAATATTTTTATAATTTAATCCAATCATCTCAATAGTACTCTGGAACTCAGTAGAACGAAAGGGAAGAGGCGATGGGATGTAATTGCACATGAGGCCACCATATAAATCACTGGATCACAGAATGCCAGAGCTGAAGCAACCTTAGCAGGCATTTGCTTTAATCTTCCCCTCGTTTCACAGATGATAAAGCTAAACAGCTGATGCTGATATGATTCTCCCAAGTCCTCACCACTTCACAGTGAAGAACCATTATTACAAAATACCAGGTTTGATGTATCTGCTTGGAAACCTCACTCCAAAGCCATGAGTGCAAAACTAACAAAAAGGTAGCCTTTATAATCTAAGTGTCTGGATCAGATCACAGATAGTAAACAAAACAGCACTGGACTCGGCCTTCAATGGGATGGCAGGGAGGGGAAGACACAATGCTTTACTTTTACATACTCTCTCGCCTCTGTATGCTCTACCTAACTGGTAAGGTAAAAACAACACACCCTCGAATGCAAAGCACTCTGCCCGCAAGAGAACCTTAGAAAAACAAACATCTGTGTATATACTGAGTTTAATTTTTCAGATATTCATATAGGAGGTCACATGCAAGAGGTGGAAAATGAAGAGTTCACATCAATTGTACATCATGAGAACATTCATCTGTCTTTCCTCTATTTTGTACATTCCTCAGAGAGGCAGCTTATCTCGTGCATTTCTCAAAGGATCTGGCCAATTTGGACTCCAGGAGACAGAGTACCTGTGTGCCCACGCTCTGGACGATGAGAGGTAGTAGAGGCTCGAGAGTGCAGGCTCATGGTGGTGTCCCCATCAGCATCCAGCATGTTCCTCGTGCTGCTGTACTTGGCCTGCATCGGGATTCCTGCAGAGGTGAGGGTGAGCTGTGGTTAGATTGCTCCCCGCTGCCTGGCCTCTATGAGACAGTTCAGGAACCAAGGCACTGACAGGCATTCCTGATGTTCTTCTCTCCCAGCAAGTAGCAGGGAAGCCTCTGACTTCAGTTCCTGCCTGGCGAGGCCCAACCCCTCTGCCATGAATTTGTACTCTGAATGCCAAATTGGTCAGGCAAAAGGGAAATAGCATGTGTTTTCTATTTGGGCGGTCTGTGTCTGAACAATTACCGCAGGGGCTGTGCCTCTCAGACCTCTTCTGTTCATCCGTTTGTACTTCCTGTTTAACTGTGTACAGAAGGCAGCACCTTACAGTTGCAGAGAGATTCCTTCAGACTCTGAAAAACAATAATTTCTCAGAGGGATATGTTACGTACTTCTGACCCATCACACATTCACTGAGTCACTTAGATTAAGTTTAACCTCTCTGTGTCTTTGAGAAAGCGGAAGAGACTACAGGAACAGCCTCTTCCTTCTCTAAGGTTATAGTATAAAAGCATCTTATACATAGAATGTCAGCACAAAAGAGTGCTTTTGAGGATATCTAACTGATTCACTCTTTCATTTTACAAAAAGGGAGACTGAGCTAGGGAGAAATGGCTCTAAAGTCACATAGCTGCTGGGTGAGAGAATTAGCTTTAAAAGCACTTGCTGCTGTCAACTCAATATTCTTTCTTCTTACTGTGTGTGGACTCAATTTAACATTTTATAGCACATCAGGTACATCACGATCATGAACACATTTTACTGGAAGTAAAGACTTTTGGAATTATTACTAAAAGTCTTTAGGAAGACTTTAGTCTTCCTGTGACTTTAGGAAGCTAGGTAACAATTTGTGCCTAAACATCCTAAGCGGGGAAGGAAATGAGAAGTTTGTTTTAGATAATGTCCAAAAATTCCAAATCAGTACAATAGTATTATATTATTCCACTAATACTTTTCTACATTTGGAGAAATAGCTTGGCTAAATCAAGCATACTAAATATAGAGTGCAGAAGGTCCTTGAATTAGAGGAGTCAGTCCTTATGAGGGATGCCTCAGGAATTATATTGTGGATTCATCATGTGTTGCAAGCTATGTATTGTTTATTGTAAATAAAACAAAACTAAAGAGACATTTCTCTTGCACAATGCCTGGTAAAAGGATATAAAAACTTATTTGGTAGTTTTCCTTGAGTTGCTGTATTAGAAAGTTTATAGAAGAGAAGGTAGTACAATTTTTGAAGGAAACAGTAAGTGAAGCACAGATAAGAATGAAGAAGGAAGATGGAATTTTAGAAATCCAAACAGGTGGGACCTGAAAAATATACATTTAGGAAGTACTGATAATTATGATTCTAGTGAAACAGCAATTAGAACCATTTTCCAAACATCAGTGATTCATGTAGATCCTTGACAATTTTTGTCAAACAATCTGTATTAACATTTTGCTACGTCTTTAAATAATTTTTTCAACAATGACAAAAATATTTTTGAACACTTACATTAATGCTGCTACTATTTTATGAGACATATCAGGATAAAATAAAACTCTCTGTCCTCTTAGAGCCTACATTCTATGGAGGAAAGCAGATGGTATATAAGAAAGGTAGTAAATAAACAGTAGAGTTAACTAGACTATGATAATATATGAAAATGTATGGAGGATAAGGGGGATTAAAAAGGTACAGGTAGGAAGGTTGCTAATTTTAAATAAGGTACAGTTGGTCACATTAAGAAATAATATTTTTGCAGAGACTTGAAATAGGTGAAAGGCCTGCAAATTTCTGGGGTGAGAATCAGTCAGATAAGGCAACAGGGAGGCTCAAAAGCTGAGGTAGAAGTATGCCAGCTACTGCCCTGGCTGGTGTAGCTTAGTGGATTAAGCGCGGGCCTGTGAACCAAGAGATCACGGTTCGATTCCCAGTCAGGGCACATGCCTGGGTTGCAGGCCAGTTCCCAGCAGGGAATGCACAGGAAGCAACCATACA
>CM052539.1:20610396-20642421 GCA_028533065.1 Trachops cirrhosus
TATGCTATGGTCATGGCAAATATAGCCAGTCAGCCTGAGGGTCAGTCCTACCCACTGATGCACCAATAGCAATCGATGCTCAGCTACAACAGCATGGCACACACAACCCACACAAGGGGCTCTCCTGAAGAACCCAGCTCAGGTGATCACAGAGTTTGTGCCACTGGGCAAAACAGGACACTTAATACATAAAGTCACCCAGAAGGGCAATTTAGTAGATCTACCTGATATAGGAACAGACAGAGAGGAAGCCAAAATGAGGAGACAAGGGAACATCCCAAATTGAACAACAAAAGAAATCTGCAGAAAAATAAAATAAAATAGAGGGAAGCAATCTATAAGACACAGATTTCAAAACACAGGAAATTCAAGGAACTTAGTGAGAATTTCAAAAAGGAGATAGTATGCATTAGAAAAGGACATAGAGACAATTTAAAAACTCAAAAATGAAGACTACAATAACTGAAATAAAGAATATACTAGAAAAAAATCAATAGATTAGATGAAGCTGAAGATCAATTCAGTAATTCGGAACATAAGGTAGCAGAAAATATTCAATCAGGGCAGCTGAAAGAAGAAAGACTTTAAAAAATGAGGATAGCTTAAGGAACTTCTGAGACAACATCAAACATAGCAACATTTGTATCACAGGAAATAACAGAAGGAGAAGAAAGAGAGCAAGAGATTGAGAGTCCATTTTGAAAACTTCCCTATCCTGGTAAAGAAAAAGAACACATGAGTCCAAGAAGCACAGAGAGTCCCAACATGAATCCAAAAAGGCCCACACCAAGACACATCATAATTAAAATGCCAAAGGTTAAAGACAGAAAATCTTTTATTTTTTTAATTTATTTTTTAAATTTTATTTTAATCATTATTCAAGTACAGTTTTCTATCCTTTACTCCCATTCCAGACCACGCACCCATGCCTCCCCTCCAGACAGAAAATCTTAAGAGTAGCATGAGAAAATCAATTACTTATCTACAAGGGACCTTCCATAAGACTGTCAGCTGATTTCTCAACAGAAACTTTGCAGAGCAAAAGAGATTGGCACAAAATATTTAAAACATTTGAAGTGCCCTTAAATGACACAATAAACCAGATGGATTTAATTGATATTTTTAGAACATTTTACCTAAAGCAGCAGAAAATACAGTCATTTCAAGTGCACATGCAATATTTACTGGGATAGACCACATGTAATGCCACAAAACAAGTTGCAATAAATTTAAGAAGATTGAAAGTATATTATGCATTTTCTCTGGTCATAATGGTATAAAACTAGGAAGGACTTACAACCAATACTACCTTACCCAGCAAGGCAAACATTTAAAATAGGAGAAATAAAGAGCTTTTCAGACAAGAAAACCTAAAAGAGTTCATTACCACCAAACTAGTGTTATAAGAAATGTCAAAGACACTTCTTCAAGAAGAAGAAGAAAAAGAACATAAATATGAATATTAAAATGGCAATAATTGTGTACCTATCAATAATCCCTGTAAATGTAAATAGAATAAATCTTCCAATCAAGAAACAGGGTAGCTGAATGGATAAGAAAACAAGACCCACATATATGCTGCCTACAAAAGACCCACTTCAGATCAAAAGACACACAGACTGGAAGTAAAGGAATAGAAAAATGTACTTCATACAAATGAAAACAAAACAAAACAAAAAGCTGGGATAACAATCTGACAAAATAGACTTCAAAACAAGGGTATATAGTAAGAAGCAAAGAAGAACATTTTATAATGATAAAGGGATCAATCCAACAAGAGTATATAGCCCTTGTAAATATTTATGCATCCAACATAGGAGCACCTAAACATATACAGAAAATATTGGACATAAAGGAAGAGATCTCTAGGAATACAGTCATAGTAGGGGACTTTAATACCCCATTGACTTCAATGGATAGATCTTCCAGGTAGAAACTCAACAAGGAAAGTGTGGCCTTAATTGACACACTAGACCAGATAGATTTAATCAATATTTTTATAGCATGTCACCCAAAGCAGCAGAATATATATATTTTTCAAATGCACATGCGACACTTTCTATGACAGACCTCATGTTAAGCCAGTACACCAGTCTCAATAAATTTAAGATTAAATATATATAATGCATCTTCTCTGGCCACGATGGTATGAAACTAGAAATCAAATACAAGAAAAAAAACTGAAAAACACACAAACACATGGAGGTTAAATAACATGCTACTAAACAATGAATGGGTTAGAAGTAAGATCAAGGAAGAAATCAAATGATACATTGAGACAAATGAAAATGAAACCACAATGACCCAAAATCTCTGAAACACAGTGAAAGCAGTCCTAAAAGGGGAAATTCAGAGCCACACAAGCCAACCTCACAAACCAAGAAAAATCCCAAGTTAACCATCTAACATTACACCTAAGGGCACTATAAAAAGAACAGTAAAGCACAAAGTGAGTAGAAGAAAAGAAATAATAAAGTTCGAAGTGGAAATAAATGAAACAGATTCTTAAAAAATAGAAAAAATCAAGGCTGGTTCTTCAAAAAGATAAACAAAATCCTATAACCAGACCCATTAAGGAAAAGAGAGATAAAACCAAAATAAATAAAATTAGAAATAAAAGAGGAGAAATGATAACTGACATCACAGAACTATGAAGGATTATAAGAAATTGGCATACAAACAATTATATGCCAACAAATTAGACAATGAATTGGAATAAATGGATACATTTCTAGAAACATACAATATTCCAAGACTGAATCAAAAAGAAACACAAAATCTGAACACATGGATTACTAGCAGCATAATCAAATCAATAATCAAAAAACTTCCAACAAACAAAAGTCCTGAACTGGACGGCTTTACAGGTGAATTTTACCAAGCATTCAAAGAATAATTAACATCTATCATTCCAAATTATTCCAAAATAATTCAAAAGAAGGGAAGGCTCCCAGTCTCATATTATGAAGCCGCAACTATCCTGATTTCAAAACCAAAGACATTACAAAAATAATTATCAGCTAACATCCCTGATGAGCATAGATGCAAAACTCCTCAACAAAATATTAGCAAACTGAATTTAGCAATACATTTAAAAGATCACTCATCATGTCCAAGTGGTATTTATTCCTGAGATGCAAAATTGGTTCAATACCCACAAATCAATTAACATGATATACCACATAAACAAAATGAAGAATAAATTTCATATGATCACATCAATAGATGTAGAAAAAACATTTGAGAAAATACAGCATCCATTTATGACAAAAACTCTCAGCAAAATGGGAATACAAGGAACATACCTCAATATAAGGTCATATATAAAGGCCATATATGACAAAGTCACAGCTAAGTGATTTCCTTAAGATCAGGAATAAGACAGGTTGTCCACTTTTATCACTTGTATTCAACATAATACTGAAATAATACTAAAAGACCTACTCATAGCAATCAGACAAAGGAAAAAAAAGCATCCAAATTGGAAAGGAAGAAGTAAAACTGTTATTATTTGCAGATGACATGGCACAATATATAGGAACCCTAAAGATCCTATCAAAAACTATTAGAACTGATAAATGAATTCAATAAAGTAGCAGGATGCAAAATTAATATTCAGAAATTAATTACATTTGGTACATCAATAACAAACTATCAGAAAGAGAAATTAAGAAAATAATTCCATTTACAATTACATCCAAAATATAATATCTAGCAATAAACTTAACCAAAGAGGTAAAAGACATGTACTAAGAAAATTATAAAATATTGAAGAAAGAAATTGAAGAAGATACAAATAAATGGAAGTCTATACTATGCTCATGGATAGGAGGAATTAGCACCATTCAAATGTCCATACTGCCCAAAGCAATCGATGGATTCAATGCAATCTCTATCAAAATACAAATGGCACTTTTCACGGAACTAGAAGAAATAATTCTAGGGTTTATATGAAACAAGAGATGTGAATAGCCAAGGCAATCTTCAGAAAAAAAAGTGAATTTCATTCTACCTACATTATAAGGCTGTAGTAATCAAAACAGCATGATAATGGAAAAGAACAGAGAGTCCAGAAGTACACTCAGACCAATGTGGTCAATTAGACTATGGTAAAGAATCAAAATATACAGTGGACTAATAGCAGTTCATTCAATAAATAGTGTGGAGAAAATTAGATACATACAAAAAAAGGAAACTAAATTACACTCTTTCAACATATAGAAGAATAAAGTCAAAATGGATTAAAGACTTAAATGTAAATCCCCAAACCATAAAACTCCTAGAAAAAAATAGGCAATAAACTATCATTGCTCTTAGTAATGTATTTGCTGACATATCTCCACAGGTGATGGAAAATAAAGAAAGAATAAACAAATGGCACTACATCAAACTAAAAAAACAACTTTTGCGTAGGAAAAAAAAATCAAGAAAATGAAAAGACAAGTTACTAATTGGGAGAATATATTTCCCAGTGATACATTGACAAGAGGTTAATATGCAAAGTTTATAAAGAACTTATGCAACCTAACAAAAAGTCACCCTGGCCAGTGTGCCTCAGATGGCTGGTTGTTGTCCTGCAAACCAAAATGTCCTAGGTTTAATTCCTCATCAGGGCACGTGCTCGGGTTGCAGACTTGGTGCTCTGCCCTCATTGGGGCACTTGCAGGAAGCAAAAGGCAATCAATCGACATTTCCCCCTCCCATCAATGTTTCTCTCCCTCTCTTTCTCCCTCCTTTCCCCTCTCTCTAAAATAAAATAAAAGTTATAAAAAATACAAAAAATGGGTGGAAGATCTGAATACCCATTTCTCCAAAGAGGACATACAGATGGCTAATATATGAAAAGATGCTCAAAATCACTATTAGAGAAATGAAAATTAAAACCACCATGAGATAGCACCTCAAACCAGTCAAATTGCTAACAGCAAGTGCAGCGAGGATGTGGAGAAAAAGGAACCCTTTCCCATTGTTAGTGGGAATGCAAATTGGGTCAGCCACTATGGAAAACAGCAAGAAGGGCCCTCAGAAAATTAAAAATACAACAACTTATTTTCCAGCAGTTATACTTCTGGGTATTTATCTGAAGAAATCCAAAACACAATTCAAAAAGACATTTGCACCTCTGTGTGCATTGCAGTGTTATTTACAACAGCCAAGATATGGAAGCAAACTAAGTGCCCATCAATAGATAATTGGGTGATGAGGGGCGATACATATATACAATGGAATACTACTTGGCCATGAAAATGGAATCTTACCATTTGTGAAAACATGGATACACCTTGAAGGTATTACACTTTGTGAAATAAGTCACATAAAGACAAACACTGCATTATTTTACTTACATGTGTGATCTAAAGTATAAAACAAGTGAGCAAACGAAATGAACAGGCTCAGAGATACAGAGAGCAAACTGATGGGTGCTAAAGGGGAGGGTCCTTGGAGGGCCAGATGGAAAAGGTGGAGGATTAATAAGTACAAATTGATCATTAGAAAATAGTCCTAGGGATGTAAAGTACAGCACAGGGAATATAGTCAAAAATATTGTAATGACTATGTATGGTTCCAGGTGCATACTAGAATTACCAGTGGGATCAATCCATAAAGTATAAAAATGTCTAACCACTATTCTGTACAACTGAAGCTAATATAAAATAATATTGAATGCCAACTGGAGTTGAAAAATAAAAAAATTTACAAATGTAACTAAACAGCAACAATAAAAAAGGAGAAAGCTTTCTTTTAAGAGCAGTTTTCCTATACTTTCACATTACAGGAAAGTTTATCATTCAAAGATGTGGGAGACATATTTTCTGTGCTATTTAATTGAGGAAAAAAGGTGGAATTGCGGCTTGTTATGGGGCTTTGATCACAATCATGATCATATTGACAAACAAAATAATAAAATGGCTCTGATTATAGTAAAGTATTTTTTATTTCTTCATTCAGAATTACACTGTTCCTTCCACCTGTGTCGGATGCACCGCTGTAAGTGGAGGAACAAATCCCAGCACACGTCGTGTCTACTCCAGTGACACTTTTTCAGGTCAAGAATGACTCTGGGAGAGCCAGAAATTAAGATCTCCTTGAAACACCAAGCAATTGTGGTTAGTCCTTGGTAAATGCCACGTCAATCGTAGAATAAATATTCAAGTTCTGCTGCTCTGGCTCTATTTTTTGGGTTCTTTAAATTAGAACATAATATTGAACTACCAATAGAGTTAATGTGCAAAAAATCACGGTCTTTCCATTCAGTTTTTTGGCTAACATTAAAGATGACTGAATTCTTTTGATAGTTGAAGCATTTACTTTGACTTCAGATACCTCTCTGTCATGTTTCGTGTTCTGTCCTCCTCACTATCTTGCACACTTGTCTCTGCTCCTTCCTGTCAACACCCCCATCATTGTACTGATTGCTTCTTCTCACAGATACTGTATGAGGGTACACTACACTGCTGGTCATAAATTACTGACACGTGCATCCATACACAGTGATGAGATGAGTTTTCCTGGGTAGCTGTGCTTCTGATTTGAAACCTGTTAAAATAAAAGATAATGAGGTAGTTGGAACAAACAATAAAAATACTGTCTACTGTCTACCTGATGCTGAAATAAACTGGTGAAGATATTAATAAAAAGAGTTTCTAAAGTGTTTATATTGTCGGAAGAGGGGACTTCAATTTAGATTGTATTACTTCTCAAATGGTAACATATCATTCATTATTAAGGCATAAAAATGACTAAAAATGTATTTCATTGAATTTATTGGGGTGACATTGATTAATGAAACGATATAAGTTTCAAGTGCACAACTCAATAAAACATCATCTGCACACTGCATTGTGTACCCACTACCCAAAATCAAGTTTCTTTCTGCCACCATTGATCCCCCTTTTGACCTCTTCCACTGCCCCCCACCCTCCTTTCCCTTTGGCAAACATCATATTGTGTGTTTTTTTCTTAATAGCTTCACCTTTTTAACCCAGCACCTCACCCTCTGACAGCTGTGTCTGTTCTCTGTATCTATGAATCTGTTTCTAGTTTGCTTGTTCATTTTGTTCATTAGAGTTCACATATAAGGAAAATCATATGGTACTTGTCTTTCTCTGACTAGCTTATTTCACTTAGTATAAAACTCTCTAGGTCCACCCATGCCATTACAAAAGGTAAGATTTCCTTTTTTTTATGGGCAAGTAGTATTCTAGTGTGTAAACGTATCACAGCTTTTTTTATCCCCTCATCTACAGATGGGTACTTGGGCTGCCTATACTTTTAAGAACTACCACCAGTGGCATAAAATTAAACAAAGCTTCTGACAAAAAATTAATATTCTATAGATGGACTTTTGCTTATTTCTCAGACTTATCTAGAAGTATATTTATCAAATAAAACAACATTTAATGAAATTACTATTGGGTATATTAGAGAGTAGACCAAGTAGAAAAATTATTGCTGAAAGGGATCTGGAAATAAATCAAGAATCAGAGATATTAAAAGCCATTTAAAGAAAAGGCAAAAAAAAACAAGCTCTATATATTTTAATGCATCCTGAGGGCAGACTTATGTTAGAGGACCATGCCAGATCATTACAATAACACCCAGGGGTAAGTGGAAGCATGGCTCTGTTCTGTTTGCTCTCCAGTCTCCTGCGGGAGCAGCGCTAATTAGTCAGGCAGGGCATCGTTGAGCCTTGGTGTGAAAGCTGTAGCCATGCTGTTCATCCTGCCTGTCTATCTTATCTTGGGCCTGGGCTTGGAGGATTGAGAGGATTCTTCTGTAAAAACGAATGAGCTAAGAGCATGAAACAATTTTGAACCAGGCCTCAGGGATAATTTTGACCAGCGTTCTCTAAAAACTTTTCTTGACATTCAAGAGGTTTTGGATATCAAAGAGCTAGATTAAGTTACAGCCACCCAGAAAACCTAGGCATAGTAATGTATCAAAATACTAAGGCCCACTCTTGTGATTTTAGAAAGAGCACAGTATTTCTGATATATCTTGGCAGGCAAGAGGAGCAAATGAAAGAATAAAGAAATGGCACTACATTAAACTAAAAAGTTTTTTCACAGCAAAGGAAAGCATCAAGAAAATGAAAAGACAACCTACTAATTAGAAGAAGATATTTCCCAATGATATATTTGATACAAGGTTATTATTTAAAATTTATAAAGAAATCATACAACTTAACAATAAAAAACAAGTAATACAATTGAAAAATGGACAGTGGAAATGAATACACATTTCTCCAAAGACTACATATGGATGGCCAATAGACATATGAAAAGGTGCTCAAAATCACTAATCATCAGAGAAATGAATATTAAAACCACCATGAGACATTACCTCATACCTGTCAAAATGGCTATCATCAATAATTCAAGAAACAAGTTTTGGTAAGGCTGTGGAGGAAGGGGAACCCTTGTCCATTGTTGGTGGGAAGGCAGATTGACGCAGTCACTATGGAAAGCAGTATGGATTTACTTCAAAACATTAAAATTGGACCTGCCTTATGACCCAACAATTCCACCTATGGGAATATATCCAAAAATCCTAAATCACTACTTCAAAAGATATGCACCCCTATGTGTATTGCAGTGTTATTTACAATAGCTGCGATATAGAAGCAACCCAAGTGCTAATCAATATCCAATTAAATGAAGAGGTGGTACAAACAATGGAATATTACTAGGCCTTAAAAAAGAATGACCTCTTAAAATTTGTGACAACATGGCTGGACCTTGAGGGTGTTATACTAAGTAAAACAAGTCAGACAAAGAAAGACAAATACCATATGATTTCAGTTATACATTTAATCTAAAGAATAAAATCAATAATGACAGCAACAACAAACAGAAACAGGCTCATAGATACAGAGAACAGGCTGATGGTTTGCAGATAAAAGAGAAAGTTGGAGGGCTGGGTGAAAAATGTGAATAAATTAAAAGTCACAGATTGGTAGTCAATAATATAATAGTAACTATGCATAGTGCTAGGTGGGTACTAGCATTATCAGGGAGTGCACTTCATAAAGTATACAATGTCTAACCACTATATTGTACCTGAAACTAATATAGAATAACATAAAATGTCAAAATGAAAATAAAAGGTATTTTACTCCATGTAACAAAATAGGAAGAGTCCACTAGTTATATGTTAAAATAGTGAAAAAAAACTCAAGACAAGTAAGTGCTATAGAAATGTAGGATATGTATTTTGTCAACAATGTTTGTCAATAAATTCACTGTGCTCATGTTAGTGGAAGGTGAAATAGTTAAGTGGTGTTAAAATCAAAATGTGATCATACTCAGCACTTTGACCTGGCCCTTACCCAGAAGCAAATGAAAAACCACTCTGTAAACTTCAAATTAGTTCTGTAAATATTTAAGGTCAAGAGAGGGGCAAGGGCTAGGTGGAGTGGGCAAAGAGGGGGAAATGGGGAACATCTGTAATAGCATCAACAATAAAAAATAATGTTAAGCACACTGTCAAAATTAATCAGGCACATAAGGGAACAGAACATGAATGAAAAATTGGAAAAAAATATAGTGGAAACAGAAACACATGAGTATAAGATGTTGGAATTATCAAAGATAAATGTTAAACAACTACATATTTTTGGAGTAAGAAGAAAATATTGCAAATGATGAAAGAAAGCTAAGAATTGTAAATAGTGATGGGGCAGATTTTAGAAAGAACTAAGTTGTAATTATAGAAATGAAAAATTCACTAATTAAAATGAACTCAATGAATACTTATAACAGCAGAATAGAAACAGGTGAGAAAAAATTAACTGGAAGGTATATGAGAAGTAAATAAATAGAGTAAAGAAAAAAATATAAAAATATAGGAAAAAGCAGAAAAGACATAAAATGTTGTAAGTGATTTTATAATGCATATAACGGATCCCAGAGAAAGGAAGACAGAGTAGACACACCATCTGGAGAAAGTATGGCTGAGTTATTCCCAATCTGAAAAGAAACATCAGATTTAACACATTTATGACCTTCAAACAGCTGAACTCTTAAAAGCAATAATAAAAAATAGAACACACTATAATAATACCTTTGAATGGCAGAGAGAAAGCTACAACTGTCTAATTTTAAGAGAAAAATTTTTTAGAAAAAGTTGAAATAACACAGTTTTAGACAAATAGAGAATTCAACTCTAAAATTTTAACTCTAAAGGAAATATTAAAAAGCATCTTCAATTTTAAGGAAAATGATTTAAAGTGGAAGGTAGGAAAGGCATAAAGGAATAAGAAGAAAAGGAAATCATAAATATGTGGAAATATCTAGATGAACTGACTGCATAAACCTATATGTATAAGTCTATATATATCTAATCATATGGCTTCAATACAGCAACTAAAATGTTTACAGAATTTTAAGTAGAATCACAGTGGAAGATTTAATATAATTCTCCCAGTACAAGAAGAAGAAGCAGATAAAAAATCAGAGAACTTCAATCACACTTTGTGGGTTTTTTTTTTTTTCATTTTTACCACAATGGAGTTAAGCTAAAACTTAAAACAATAGGATAATTATAACTACACAGATATAAATAAATACATTTTAAAGTAACATAATTTAAAGAACAACTCATGATGAAAATAGAAGGCTTTTCAACTCAATGACAGTGAAAATACATTAAAATTATAGGCTTACATATTTGGGGAAAAAAGGGTGAATTACAGGAGTCAAGCATCCATTAAAAATTGGGGGAAAGGTACTGGGAATAAGAAGCATAGTTAGTAGGCATAAAACAGATGGGGGGAGGTTAAGGATAGTATAGGAAACAGAAGCCGAAGAACTTATATGTACGACCCATGGACATGAAATGGGGGGAGCGATGCTGGACAGAGGGTGCAGGGCAGAGGGGGGATAAAGGGGAGGAAAAAACCTGGGAAAACTATAATAGCATAATCAATAGAATACACTCTATAAATGTTAGAGAGAGAATAGCAAATTCAACAAAAAGAAGTTGGATGAGGAAAATAATAAAAAAGAATTGAAATTAATAAAAGAAAAATTTGAAAGACACAAGGGGAGAAGGAGGAAATCAACGAAACCAAAACTTCTTGCTTTGAAAGACTAATTAAATTGGATGACACACACACTGAGATTAATGGGCAAAAAACCCCAGCTGTGTACACACGCTCAGACACAAACATGCACCCTAATAATAGAAACTTAAAAGGGGAGCATACCATATTTTAACATGCATAATGTGCACTTTTTTGTCTAAATTTTGAGGGAAAAATAGGGATGTGCATTATACATGGGTAATATTAATTCTGTATCTATATAAGTGTTTAAAATTCTTTTATATATGCTTATGCATTAAAAGTGCAACTCTAGAAAGCGATAACAATATATGTATGCAAAATAATACCCTGGAATATGATCATTGGTTTTATATATAAATAAAAAATTAAATTTAAAAATTAAAATGAAAGATTTTTTTCTGAAAGTTTGGGCCCAAAATGTGGGTGTGCATTATACAGGGCAAAATACGGTAATTTCATATTCTGTAGATATTAAGAAGAAAATGAATGACCATTGAAGTGAGGAAGATTTCAGCACTGTGATGGTTAATTTTGTGTGTCAGCTTCACTAGCCACACTCATATTAAACAGTATTTCTGAGTGTCTGTGAGGGTGTTTCTGGATGAAATTAGTGTTTGATCAATGAGCTCAGTAAAGTAGATTGCCCTCTCAAATGTAAGGGGGCATCATCCAATTCATTGAGTGCCTAAATAGAACAAAAAAAGTGAAGGAAGGATCTGTCCCTTTTTTGCTGCCTCCGCCATTGTGTGAGCTAAGATAGCTCAGCTCATCTCATCTAGTCCTGCCCCACTGTTGGGTTTCACACCATTGCCTCCCCTGGTTCTCAGCCCTTTATGCTTGGACTGAAAGCCTATTACACCATAGGCTTTCGTGGGTCTGAGCTTGCAGAGGGCAGATCATGGGACTTCTCAGCCTCCACAATCATGTGAGTCAATTCCTCATAACAAATCTCTGCATATGAATTCTTCCTCATTGTGTGTTTATTGGGGGGTCTCCAGAGAAGATTTATGTAGATCTATATAGATCTCCTATTGGTTGTGTTTCTCTGAAGAACCCAGATTTACATACACACAATGAGGAAGAATTTATAATCATGTAAGTGTGAAAAATGTTTAAAGAACTTTATAAAATATGAAATGCAGTTGCTTTTAAAATTAATGATAATAGTGTATATTACACATTTACTATGTGCAAAACACTATGCTAAGTGATTTTACTTTTTTTCCTTTATCTCAAAATCCTGAGAGGTAGCAGCCATTTTTATTCTTATTTACAGGTGAAGAAAGAGGGTCCCTGATGGGTTAAGCAACTTATCTAATTTCACACAGGAGTGGGCCAATCATTGATTCAAGCTGAGACATGACTCAAAGCCCAGGCTCCTCACCACAGTTTTACACTAACCAACAGTGACTGCTCCATACTGAACAACTTCAAACATGTGGCCGAGGCTCTCCTGAGGAGAAAGATGAGGGAACTCATGTTGAAAACACTAAATGGCCACTCAGCTCTTTTTGACTACAAAGTCCTCTGTTACCCTCTTCTTTTCTTTTTTTCTTGGCTTACTTTTTCTTTCTCCCCATCAGTATCCATGGTTCTCTTTGTCTTTCTTATATATGGTCAAGACAAAGTCAGATTCTTAACTGTTCGACATGCTCTTCCCTTTCTGAGAACGGTATGAGACTTTGTCTCTCTAGATACTTACAGTTCAGGAGAGAATATTGAGCCATCCTCCCAGAGCCACGGTCCTTCAGTCTGAGTGCGAGAGAGCCCTATCCAAAATGAATTAAGAGGCGAGGAAGACATTTCCTTCACTATGAATTCCTGTAGGGAAACATAAATACAAATATATGTCAAGAAGAGAAGAGATAATCAAAGCTGACAGAGATAAAGGCAAATGCAGAGAAGAGACAGAAACTCTTCTAGACGTTGAGAAAGAGACAACAAAATGAACCACCTTGGTGAAGGATGCATGCATACACTGGCGTCAATTCTTGAATGCCACTGAGTGTCTCAAAAGGCATATTTCATTTACTCAGTCATTATTGTTTAATGTTCCACAAAGAGTATATCCAAAATGTCAAAACTGTACTCCCTCTATTCAATCTACCTGACAAAATCCCAGGTCCCCTAGGCAACTTTCATGGATGATTAATCATTATCTTTTCCTCAAGTTAGAAATATAATGTATAGGATCTTTGTCAAGAAACGCTTCTCAGAGTTGGATGACAAAATAAAAATAATGTAAGGTGATTGCATGTTTTATAAGTAAGTAACCTGGGGTTTAATCATGACATTTGAACTGTTGACAAATGTAGCACATGTAGTGGCAATTGCAGGAAGCCCTAAAATCCACACAGACTTCCAGTTCCTTTCTTTTTCTTGGCCATACATAAACCTTCATTAATTCTTATGTGAACTACAACTGTTGGGTAACACAAGATAGAAACACAAAATAATTGGAAGTAGTGAAAATTAGCGTAGAAATTATAGATTGTCTGGATTTATAGCGTAGGATGTTCCCTCACTATTAACCTTTCTTACAGCACATCTAAGTTCTAGCCTTCGTTAATGATGCACTATAAATCCCATCTTTTCTGTAAAACTTTTCCTGTCCACAGAGATCTCTCTCTGAATTCCTATTGCATTTGTTGCCAATACCAAATATTTAACTTTTAATAGCTGTTTCTTCTTTTTTCTTACAAATTGTATGAGCATTGCAAATATCAAGTTTGCTTTTTAAACCTCTCTACCTTTCCCAGTATCTTGTAAAGAGTAAATAATTTATAAATATATAATAACATTGCTCCTATTTTTCTTGATAATTATGATCACAAGGGGAAGAATAGTCTATCACCAAATTTAAAAATTGAAATCTAAACTCACAAAAATAAATAGTGACCTGATTATTACAGTCATGAAAACTTGTGGTGTATTTGGAAGGAACTGTTTTAAAATACAACATGCTTATTTTTAATCAATTAATTAAAAAGAAATGCATATATTAAAAACATTACCCACTTAATGCATGCTATTATAACAATTATGGAGAACATTTTTTAAAGATTTTATTTATTTACTTCTAGAGAGAGGAGAAAGAGGGAGAGAGAGCAGGAGAGAAACATCAATGTGTGGTTGCCTCTCACATGCCCTCCACAGGGGCCTGGCCCTCAACCCTGGAATCACTTTTTCTTAGGGAAAATTACCATTATCTGGAATCTACCTCTATTTTTCTGCTCGGTATAGACCACAAATAATTATAACAGAAGTCTACACTTACCAATTCTTCTGAACTGTCTATCTTCAGGAGATAAGAGCCCAACCGAGAACATTGTCTTTTACTTTCATTCCAGGAATACAGTGTTGTGCTAAACAGATAACAACTGTTCCCATGTGCAACCCACGTAGGAGGACAAGGGCTGGAAACACCTCCTTGAAATGAAAGATAAATATGATGTGATTTACATTATAACATTTCACTCTTTCAGTGCAGGCACCATCCATCCTGAGTGTACAATAAATAATTAGTGAATCACCATTAAAATATTTCATTTTCAATTCAAATGATAAGAATATGACTTTATAAAAGAGGCCACATTGAAATGCCCCTATTCATTTAAAATTAAAAGTGAATTAACTATGAAAGTGTTTCAGATAGTCAAACTTCCTTTTCTTCTTGTCTACCAATCCTTCAAATTCAGCCCAGAACTCCTTTTCTTCAAAGTTCTTAAAATAAATCAACTCAAAATCAATCATTGAGGTATACAGTAATTTCATGTTAATTTATTTTACCAGTGTGAAATCCATTTCAGATGCTAATTTTCCAAATGAGAAAAGTATAAGAACAAATATTCACATTACGGTGTACTTCTGTTTTGTATTGTTAGCTACTTGATACAAAGCATGAGGAAGAACGTATCCAGACAGGGAAAATTAAAGTAAAAATGTTTTTATTGTCAACTATAATGAAATTAGAAGATCAAGTGTGTATAAATTGTAATAAAATCAGTAAAATTGTATGATGAAAGAAAAACAGCTCTGGCTGGTGTGGCTCAGTGGTTGAGTGCCAGCCTGCAAACCAAAGGGTCACCAGTTCAGTTCCCAATCAGGGTACCTGCCTGGCTTGCAGGCCAGGTCCCAGGTGAGGGTGCATTAGAGGCAACCACACATTGGTGTTTCTCTCCCTCTCTTTCTCCTTCCCTCCCCGTCTGTATAAATAAATACATTAATACGTAAAAAAGAAAAACAAATTTAACCAGTGTTTTCAGGAACATAGCTATTTGGTTTCTCTCTTCTACATGAGTATAATTTTGTCCTTAATTCTCACCAACATTTGTCTTCTTTCCTTTCTCTCTTCCTTTCTTCCTTTATGATGTGCTATTTCTTATGCTTATTGAATGACTTTAAAATGTCAGTTCCACAAGGTGGAAAACATATTTCAAATTATACAATCTCCTGTAAGCCTAAACACACAGTGATAAATTAATTATTCATTTAAAAAATTTCAAGGCAGAACTGTCCAGCCAAGAGCATGGGGCATTTATGACATCATTTTATCATATATGTGACAAGCGCATGTTGACTGAGATAATAATGATGTGAGCTCTCCTTGAAGGCACAACTGCTACATGTAAAAATGCTCTCTCCACCTCCCCCTCCAGGCCAAAACACCAATAATTACCCCTCCCAAATCAATAATTCTATTAATCATTTAACTCTGCCCTTGCCTGTGGTTGTGAGAGCCTTGGTAGAAGCCACACTCTCTTCTAAAGATGATTGTGTGGGTTGACTGTGGTTCTCTTTATTTCTTGAAGGAAAATTGTTATTCTTCAGTGGGTTGCTTCCCGAATTGGATCTCCAAATACCTTCATTTACCAACAACAATAGTGACAAAAGGGTCATTCTACTATATTTGAAAATTGAAATTCCAAAACCCATATTTTTGTAGTAATAGAAAGACTAATTCAGAAGAATATATGCACCCCTATGTTCACTCCAGTGTTATTTACAATCACCAAAATTTGGAAGCAACCCAAGTCACCATCAATGGACAAGTGGATAAAAAAGCTGTGGTACATACATACAATGGAATATTACTTGGCCATAAAAAGAATGAAATGTTAGAGAGTGTTATGCTAACTGAAATAAGTCAGACAGAGAAAGACAAATACCATGTGATTTCACTTGTATATGGAATCTAAAGAGCAGAATAAGCAAACAAATAAAACAGAAACAGATTCCTAGATGCAGAGAACACAGATTGATGATTGCCATAAGAGAGGGGGTAAAAAGGTGAAGGGATTAAGAAATGCAAAGCAATACATTTTTGATTAATGATAAAGAGATGACACATTGCTGATGAAGAAGTAAAGATAGGTGATATATAAATAAAATAGATAATGGATTAAATAGGCCCTGGCTGGTGTGGCTCCATGGATTGAGCACTGGCCTGCTAACCAAAGCATCTCAGGTTTGATTCCCAGTCAGGGCACATGCCTGGGTTGTGGGCCAGGTCCCCAGTTTGGGGCATAGGCGAGGCAACCACACACTGATGTTTCTCTCTCTCTCTCTCTTTCTCCATTCCTTTTCCTCCCTCTGAAAAACTAAAATAAAATAAAATCTTTAAAAAAACATTTAAAAGGATAGATAATACATTAAATAGAAGGAAAAAGTAACTTCCTTGATGGTGGTATAGTAAAAAAGAAAGAAAAATGAAGCAGTTGGAGAAGAAGAAAGAATATTAAAGAGAAAGCAAGAGCAAAGGAAATAAAATCAATTGGAGCCATAATAGATTTGAAATAGTAATAAATCTTTTATCTTTCTTGTGTATTTTAAAAATGAGAGCTCCTTGACAACCTGCCCAGTACCTGTAACATAGACTGTACTCAATAAACATTTGAATAATTGCAAAATTTAATAAAGACTCTCTGAAAACAAAATAATATTTTATTGACAATAGGATACAGGAAATATAAAATCTAAGAAAATTTATTCATTCATTTCAAAATATCTACTTAGTAAGGTTTCAGGTAATTTCTGGTATACAGTGGAATTTAGATTAAAGATGAGATATAAAATAGTTTTCTTAAATCATGAGACATAAAAATAGCTTATAGTCTCATTGGGGAATATATTTTATTAGGAAGATAGCACCACTTTGTACTTTCTTTTTCACCTCCACTGGTTTCCTTCCATTAATTTATCCTGGTAATTCCAGTTTTGAAACCAGCTCTTCAGGAAAGGTAGAAGAGTAATATAGGTCAGACCTTGAGTTTTTTAGGACAGATTTGCTTAAATTCCTAATCATGGTCCTACCACTAACTAGATTATAATTTTAGAAAAGTAAACTAACCTCCTAATCTCTCACTTCCCTTATAAATAAAGTCAGAATTAACAGCAGCAATTCAATAGAGTTAAACACAGACTTAATTAAATTATGCAATCAAGCTTTTAAAATAGTATCTGGCACATTATAAATGCTTGTTAAATATCTGTTGCACTTATGCCACCACCACCCCCCAGCTGCTTTTCCATATAAATGGCTGGTCTCAGGCTTCACAACTTCCTACGTTCTCTCAAACAACAGTTGGCCTCAGTGAGCCACAGGTCCAGAACTAGCAGCCTAGATTCACAGTTTGGAAATCTCTTAGCCCAGTATAAGTAGCAGCCATCTCAGATTGTTTTATAACTCAGGCAGAGTAGTCCTGGGCAGAACACAGGTTGGGACTGATCTTGGCCTGCGCCACCTGGGAAACTCCAGGGCCAGCGCACCCAGTGCACAGCTACAGACCACAATGGAGCACCACCACCCTGCCTCTGCATAGCTGATCCTCCACAGAGAGCAGAGGGTGGTAGTCAGTGGTCACAGCCAGTCCTTGCAGCTGACTGGCCTGGGTAAATCCCTCCCATTGACCTGCCAACAGCAATCAAGGCTCAACTACAAGAGAAAAGTGTACTTAGTTCACATGAAGGGTGCACCTCAAGTACCCAGCTTGGGTGTTAGGGGAGGTTGTGCCACTGAACCCTATAAGACACCTACTACATTAGGGCACACTACCAAGACACAGAGTAAAAGCAGATTTACCTAATACATAGAAACAAATACAGGGAGGCTGCAAAAATGAGGAGACAAAGAAACATGGTCCAACTGAGAGAACAGATCAAAACTTCAGAAAAAGAGCTAAAGAAAATGGAGATAACAAGTTATCAGATACAAAGTTCAAAACAGTTTACAGGGATGCTCAAAGAACTTAGTGAGGACCTCAACAGCATAAAAAAGACTCAGTGAGAAATGAAGGACACACTAATTGAAATAAAGAACAATTTACAAGGAAACAACAGTAGAGTGGATAAAGCTGAAAATCAAATCAATGATTTGGAATATAAGGAAGCAAAAAATAACCAATCAAAACAACAGAAAGAAAAGAGAATCCAAAAAAAATTAGAGGATAGTGTAAACAGCTTGCCAGACAACTTTTAGCAATCCAATATCTGCTTCATAGGGATGCCTGAAGAAGAGAAAAAATGAGTAAATGGAAATCTATATGAAAAAATAATGAAAGGAAAATTCCCTAATTTGATGAAGGAAATAGACATGCAAATCTAGGAGCACAGAGAATCCCAAACAAGATGGATGCAAAGAGGCCCACTCCAAGACACATCATAATTAAAATGCCAAAGTTTAAAGATAAAGTGATGGGAGGGGAGTATGGGAGAATGGGTGAAGAGGTGAGAGGATTAGGAAGTACAAATACGTAGTTACAAAATAGCCATGAGGCTCTAAAGTACAGTAGAGGAAAGGGAGTAGCCAAAGAACTTACAAGCATGACCCATGGACATGAACAAGGGTGGGGGTTTGCCTGAGGGAGCAGGGGATGCTAGGTGCAGGGGTGCAAAGGGGGAAAAATCAGGATAGCTGTAATAGCATAATCAATAAAATAAAATTTAAAAAAATATCTGTTGTTGTTTATCTTCTTCAGCAATACTTACCCATTGTACCCAGGACCACAGCTAGCACCAGTATTACCAAACACAGGATTCCCAACGTCACAGCAATGAAACGCCAAGGAGGAGATGCCGCACAAGGTCCTGAAGGAGCCAGAGGGAGCAGGGATTGAGTGAAGAAATAGGATGGTGGGTCATGGAGCACTTCAGTTCTACAATTCATCCAAACCTGGCAAATTCTGAAGTTACATTAATCATTGATACCCAGATTATCTAGTTATCTAGGTTCTGGAACTGGTATTTAAGCACAGTGCCTTGACTGCTATGCACACCTAGTTTCAGTTTCACACTGATGTCTATTGGTCTCGATGTCACCAGGATTCTTGAAATCCTGCTCATTCTTAGAAGAGACAGCTTAATGTAGGGGAAATAACATTGGTTACTAAGGATTTACAAGGAAATGTAATCTATGTGATCTTCCTTTTTCACATAGACATTGCTTGATTTGGGGCAAATTACTTCCTTTGTTTTTTCACTTCTGTTTGTGAAATATAAGGTAATAATACTTCAAAGGATTATTGTGGAAATTAAACAAGCTAACACATGGAAGGTCATCTTGTATAGAGACTACTGGAAAATTATAGGTAACTCACTGTTTGTCTACACATATCTGTAAACACACACCTCTCTACCTCTTACATCATCCAGTTTTTCCACTCTTTCCCAAAAGGTTGCCCAAGAAAAGAATTGTGTAAGTGGAAAGAGCAAAATAATTGTGCAATGTGAATGACCGCAAAGCGGAAGAGACAAAATTATGATGTCAAAACCTGTGAATAATCTCTTTCTTGATAACAGGGAACTTATTCTATTTTAACTTCACCAAGGTTAACTACACCAAGAACATAGTTTACCTTTGACTGAGAATAAGCACTAAGAACATTTCAGAGAGTTCTCAAATAGGAAACCTATAGAGGGAACTAAATTGTTCATTCTAGGAAGAGAGAGATTTCTTAATGCTCTTCTCCTTATTTCACTTTTGTCTAAGACTCATGTTTTACTAATAGGACCTTTTCATCCAACACAAATATTTCTTCATTGGTATACAAAGAACTGCCTTTGTAAAAAAAAAAAAAAAGTCCAAACCAAGCCTTTACCACAAAAATAAATTCTTATTCATGATTCTAAATCCTATAGTTTCCATTTTCCTTTTGGCCTTTACCATAAAATAACAGGTTTGTTTTTATCTCTTACCTCCCTTCAATCTTTTCATTCTTCTCTTTTTAAAAAAGATTTTATTTATTTATTTTTAGAAATAGGAGAAGGGAGAGAGAAAGAAAGGGAGAGAAACATTGATCGGGTTGCTGGTTGCCGCTTGCACATGCCCCAACCAGGGACCTGGCCTGCAACCTGGGCATGTGTCCTGACCAGTACTCAAATTGATGACCTCTGGTTTGAGGGACAATGCTCAACCAACTAAGCCACACTGCTCAGGGCTCATTGTTCTCTTTCTTATTTCCAGTATCCTGATATTGTTTATCAGGATACACTTATACACTTTAAGTTTCTTTGACCTCCATTCTACAATTTACTTCCATCAAGCACACAAGTCACTCCTATTGAAATTCTTTCATTTTTACAGTTCATCATGCCTATCCCTAGCTCCTCACTGTGGACCTATCTATTTCTATGGAATGGATACTGTGAGTATTTTCTGTCGTCATCATCATTTTCAATATTAATAATTGGTCACTGAATGGTTGTCATGAGAAAAGGCTTAGTGCACATTCAAATTATCTTTAGTGACTTCAGAAAACATTTTAAAATATATTAATAAAACCCCTACAACTCACAAGCTTCTTAAATTTTTTCTACTTAAGTGTTTGAGTTGATGAGAATGAAAATGTTGAAAGCAGAAAGAAAAAATACCTTTCTCTGAGGACACAGGTCTTCTGCTGAAACCTCGAGAGTT
Organism: Trachops cirrhosus; assembly: GCA_028533065.1. Classification (NCBI taxonomy): domain Eukaryota; kingdom Metazoa; phylum Chordata; class Mammalia; order Chiroptera; family Phyllostomidae; genus Trachops; species Trachops cirrhosus. The sequence goes on from CM052539.1 coordinate 20,631,372, forward strand.
GAACTCCAACTGAGTATATCCATCTTCATCCAAATTTTCCATTGTTCTGTTCTATTGTTCTATTGAGTTTCTCAACTGGCAGAGCATTCGAGAGCTCTTCCCTCCCTTCTAAGACAACCACTTGTGGACAAAAGAGGATCTATGAGTCAACTCATGTGAGAGACACATAGATTGAGCTTTAGCAAGTTGAGCTTAAGTAGTCCAACCAGTTATCCAAAAACAGGAAATGTAAAGTATGCTGGAAGTGCTTCTTTGTACTTAGATCCTGTTTCTGAGATTGATGACTCTTAAGAAAATTATGAGGCAGCACAATATACAGGTGTTTATTTCAGAACAAAAACAAGACACATGAAAACATTAATGTCTTATGTTATTTTCATTATTTTCACAAGTAAATTTGACATCAGGAATTGACTTGACCTATGTAAACTATTAAACAATTTTGGTACCTTAATTTACCATATATTCATTTTACTATATGTTTATTCATTTATTCATGTACTCACTCATTCACCAACCATATTGAATACCTATCTTTTCAAATGGCAAGGGCTGGGGATATAAGGATAAAAAAGAAAATTATTATCTCACAGAGGAAACCTACAGATGGGTAGATGAAGGATGCCATAAAGAAGTACAGTGTTGTAACAACACAGAGATGAAATAAATTTCTTTGGATTTGTCAGAGATTAATAATACAAAGTATAAATTATTTATGGAACAATTACTATGACCTAGGTGCTACCCAGTAAGCATGTATTTTCATTCAATCTGAATTTCCCAACAAGTCCATGTGATAGGTATTATTTTTCCTATTTTCAAATGAAAAAGACAAGACAGAAATTTTAGCCCTTTGCTCAGTTTTAAGAAGCTAATAAAAATATTGAAGTAAGGAATCAAACCAAAGTCTACTCTTGCTGAAAAACTTATGATCTTTTCTGTTTTGCCGCACTGCTTCCTTCACCATTTACATGTACACTTGTATTGCAAGCACCATTAGGAAGAATTCTGAGACTGAAGTATTATGCTAAATGTTTCTTTTTTTCTCTATTCCAATTGTGATAGTAATGCCCCCCAAAACACTTAGCATTGCTGGGAAGTAGAGAGGTATCCAACCCATTTACAAAACTTTGGAGCAAGCCAAATGAAGGAGGAATATGAGTGACATTGAAGCAATGAGGACAGATTTCCTTCAGTAAGACAATTACAACAGAGGAGAGGACCCAACTTAACTGAACTCAACTTCCCCAAAATAGAGACTTTTTAAAGTCTGGAGTATGCCAAGGAAAAAGCACTGAGTAACATTAAGGGAAGTTAATCCATGTGACTAAGCCATCTGGATTTGTTTGTTTTTTGTTCTTTTGTTTTCATTACCATTTATCCCCCCATACCTTCTTCTACCTCCACCCACATCCACCACCACCCTGCAATCACCATACTGTTCAACACATCCATGAATTCTTTCTCTTAATTTTTTTTCTTTTTTGCTCAATCCCTCCACACCCACATCCTGCCCCAAGCCTGCTCTCTGAGTCTGTCTCCATTCTGCTTGTTAGCTCAGTTTGTTTATTAGATTCCACATATGAGTGAAATCATATCGTACTTGTCTTTCTTTGACTAGCTTATCCTGCTTAGCATAATATTCTCTGAGATAAGGAATACTTGGCCTGTCCAGAAAAAGTCCAGCTATTGTTAATATAACAAGAATAGTTTGTGTGACATTGATGTAACCTGGCAGCAAGGAGAGTGGATTGGAATGCGCATGTGTAAACAACAATGACTTCACTGTACTGGTCAGTGGGGACAGTAGACGCCATTAAGTGAGCATGTGTACTGTGTAGCCTTTGCATTCAAAATGACTGAGCAAGTAGAGCAACAAATCTGCATCATATTTTGCATTAAGCCCTGGCTGGTGTGGCTCAATGGATTGAGTGCTGACCTGCAATCCAAAAGGTTGCTAGTTCAATTCCCAGTCATAACACATGCCTTGGTTGCGTGCCAGGTTCCCAGTTGGGGGCATGTGAGAGGCATCTGATTGTTTCTCTCCCACATCGATGTCTTTCTCCTCTCCTTCCCCTCTTTCTAAAAATAAATAAATAAAATACTTAAAATTTTTTTGTGTTAAGGTCGAACATTCTTCCACAGAAATTATTTGGATGATTCAGAAGGCTGCAGCTATAGGCAACTGGTAATTTGCAGCTTCATCACGACAATGTGCCATCTCATGCATCACATCTCATGCAGACTTTTTCAGTGAAACATCAAATCACCCAGGTGACTCAGCCCCCTACAGCCCAGATGCGGCACACTGTGACTTCTGGCTTTTCCCAAAACTGAAATCACCTTTGAAAGGGAAGAGATTGCAGACAATTGATGAGATTCAGGAAAATATGATAGGGCAACTGATGGTGATTGGGAGAGCTGTGTGAGGTCCCAAGGTGCCTACTTTGAAGGGGCTGAGGCATTATTGTCCTACGTACGTTTTTTATATCTTCTTCAATAAATGTCTTTCATATTATATGGCTAGATACCTCTGGATAGACCTTGTACACTGGAAGGAATAAAAGTAGTTTAGATAAAAAAGAAGATAAAGTCAGCTATTTGAAAGACAATGTAGAAAAAAAACACCCAATCAGAGTAGCAAAAAGAAAAAAGAATTTTAAAAAATGAGATTAGTTTAAGTGACTTTTGGGACAACATTCAATGTCACATGTATGTAATGTCACATCTGCATTTTAGGGGTACCAGAAGGAGGAGAGAGAGAGAGAGAGCAAAGGATCAAGAACCTATTTGAAGAAATAATGACAGAAAACTTCCCTAACCTGGTAAAGGAAAAAGACTTGTAAGTCCAGGAAGTGCAGAGAATCTCTAACAAGATGGACCCAAAAAAGCCCACATCATGACAAATCAAAATCAAAATGGCAAAGGTTAAAGACACAGAGAGAATCCTAAAAGCTGCAAGAGGAAGTTACACCTACATGGATTTGTTAATTAGGGTTATCCAGAAGAGACACTTCTGCTATGGCAGGAGGCAGTGGTGCCTGTTGAAGCTGGGTGGTGTGTCCACTGAAGTTACACAGGCCTTATTCTGTCTTCCACAGGGACTGGGAAAGCAAGAGTTAGCTCACGAATTCCCTGAATGTTTGCATTCAAAGAGATGTCTCCAAGGTCCTTAAAGAAAGTTTGGGGTGGTAGATTCTTATCTCAAAGGGCAGAGAAAGGATTTATAATTGCAAGCTTTCTAAAATAACTGCTCTAGGGGGAGCCTGTCTATCACTACATTTTGACTAAAATCAACAACAAAGCCTCCTGGAAGAACTGAGCTAACTCAGCTAGGGCAAGCATTGAGCTCGTTCTTAGGCAGGCATTTTTAGCATTACCTGGGGTTACTTTTAGTGGGGTTCTTGGGTTCCCCAAGATGGAAATTAAGGGGAAACCCCAGAGAAATTTGTAGACAGATTTTATTAAGCTTATGCTAAACCACAAGGGAGGCAGCATGGAGAAAAGAAATGTCCTCTGAACAGGCTTTAGGGCTGGCCACTTTTATAAGCTGGGAACAAAGCAGGCTTGTGCAAAATAGCGGGCTTCTGGAAAAGGCGGGCCTGTTAAGGGTTTGGGAGTGGAATTTTCCAGGTCAAGGTAAGGTTCCTCATCCCTCTGTGGGGTAGCTTGGCAACTATCTTTGCACCTGCCCTATAGGGACAAGATGGTGGTGTTGCTCATTACCACCACATCAGAAAGGCAGTGTAGTCGTTGGGCCTTGGTCACGTGTGCATGCGGGTCAATAGGTTAAGCATGCAGTTAGAAGAAAGATAAAATCAGCTACCTCTGCAGTTTTTAGTAGGGAGTGGAAGAGTGGTGACATTTTACCATCAGTTTATCCTGTGTTTTTTCTGACCACGTGGTCTTGACTTGGCTTTCTGGTCACCTCCTATTTTCCATCCTGGGTTCAAGTGCCTCTGCTGTCTCAGTAGGGCATGAGCTTGAACTGCTAGATGCCATGCTCCAGTGTGTCAACGAGTCTCATAGTGCAAAGATTTGGACAAAGCTGTTAAATGCCAAGAGTTCTGCAGTTCTTACTAACACATGTCAAAATGAAAGAGAGTGCAATAAAGAGTTTATATGAGAGTCTCTTTCCCTAATCCAGCCTGCCAAAAGCTTTACTAACTTTAATTTAGTCAGTACAGTGCTATTGGCTCTGAGTTCAGTATTATGAGTCAACAATATGTATTAATTAAGGTGTCTTTAAACAACAACTTATGTCAAACAAGTTTCTACATTAATCGGTCAACAAAAATGTGAGCAGATGCTCATAGGAACCTAACCCTATATTTTCCCAAGAAGCAATAATCATTCAGTGTTTTCTGTGACTTTATACAACTTGACTACCATGAGTCACAAAATCTGACAGTGTAGATAAATAAACAGATAGTTTTAAAATGTAACAGTAAACACAAGAATTGTTTAAAGCTTTGGCCAACAAAAGATATTTTCAGGAAATATTTTATCACTGACATTGTTTAGTATCACTGGCACTTGTTGATAATAAGAGGCAGGCTAACTTTTCATACATTTTATCATTTTTTTAATTCTCTACAGACAATTCACCACCATCAAGTTATTGCCTGCCAAACACTCCCTAAGATATCTTCTCTTCCTTATAAGGATCCAGATAATTTAATGCCCACTATCTTTCTAACTTCATTTTCTAACCATCTTCTCTTCACTATCTTGATACACTGTCCTGCTTTTTTATCACAAGAGCATTGTAGGGGACCGGTTTGTTTCAGTCTGGCAAATGTGACTCAGCTCTGTATGAAAAGCCTACAGAAGCAACATGGTGGGCAGGAGCCTGAACTTCAAACTGAGTTTTCCCATGGGAATCAGGCCTAGAAAATGCACACAGACTCTTATGGCTTGCTCTTGCTAAAACTCCATCACCCTGGTCTAAAACAACAAATGTGTATTATCTATGTTCAAGGTAATTTCCAAAGCTTATGTGAATTTTCCCAAGGACAGAGCTAATCAGCTCGCTGCCTTTCCTTTCTGCATGTGTTATTTTCATTTCCTTGAATGTACCTAAAATGTAGACACTAATATTCTATGTAATAGGTAATAAATCTTTTTTTGATGTAAAACACAAGAAAAACAATAAAAGCTTGTTTAGGCAAGGGTTGGGGCGCTCTCCCCTTGAGATAGTGGCCGTGCAGCCCCCTTTTTCTCCACAGGATTGCTGTAGCCTGTGCATTTATTTTCGTCTTCAGTCACAACAGGCGGACTCTACTGGCGAAGTCCACCACAGAACACACCAAATTGTTCTTGTCTCAGGGACTTTGGACTTACACTTGGGCTAAAATGCTTTGCCTTCAGGAGTTTGCATGATTTTCCTAATAATCAGTTTTCAGTTCAACTATCACCCTCTCTGAAAAGTCTTGCCTTACTATTCAGTCTGAATCAGAATACAATCAGGGTGCCTGCCAATCAGTTTCAATCATATAATACACTTTTTCTCTTTTTTTCAAAGCACTTCGCAATATTCTGATATATCTCATCTATTTAGGAATAGACTCACCTGTCCACTTGTTTGTAAGGCCCATAAATTTAAAATCTTGCTTGTCTTGGTTACTGATACTTTCCAAAAACCTAGACTAACTTCTGATTCATTGTAGTTTATCAATAAATATATGTTGGGTTGATGTATAAAAGAATATATAGAAGTAAATGAAGATACTCTAAAAATAATAATATATGTACAGAATAATCAACCCAAGATAAAGCAACTTAATTGCATAAGGAAAAAATACCCCTGTCATTGGGAGGATTTCCAAATCCAAAGCCCACGTTCTATCTAATGAATGCATCACGTTGCCTTGTTTCCGATTCTGTCTCTGATTGCCTGAGCGACTTTAGATGTGTTGTTTGAGTTTCCCAGCTTGTTCCTCACCAGTAACGTGATGACGGGTCTTAAATCTCTGTTGTGATACTTGGATGGTAAGTAAGAGAAGTACCGGCTAACAAAGATGAAAACGGGTTCTCTGTGGTGTGGGATCTAAGTCCGGGTGCAGTAATCAGGAAGGAGTGAATTAGGTGATGGCGCCATCTGCTGCTTTGTATTAGAAATTTCAAGACAAATTACAGGAAGTTAATCTATTTTATTCACTTGTGAGTAAAATTGAAGAATCTCTGTAGGCTGTACTTGACTCATACTAAAATTGTGACTTTCACTCTGCTTAAAGGCACCTCTATTGCTTCATCTCTAAGGAATTGTGGCTGTTAGGAGGTATCTTCTATTATGAGCAGCCATTGGATTCTTTCAACAATTACTACATCTGTTTATTTTATTTTTAATTTCTGCCACCATATCGTAAGTTTCAGAGGACAGGAAACTTATTTTACTACTAATTCCCAGCATCTACAGTAGCACTTGCATGAATTAAATAAATGAATAAAATAGCACAAATGTAGATATTTTAATTTGTTTATTTTCTTCCTCCACACAGGACTTTAAGCACCATGAGAGTAGTTTCTATGTGTATTTATTACTGTCTACCCAGTTAGCACTACAGAAAGAAAGCATTTGATATAGAGGTTTTTCTCCTGAGAAACATTTTATTTTATTTTTTAACTTTTTTTAATTGTTGTTCAAGTACAGTTGTCTCCATTTTCCCCATACAACCCCCCCCCCGCCCCCCGCACTCCAACCATCCCCACTTCCCACCCTTGATCCTACCCCCTTTGGTTTTGTCCATGTGTCTTTTGTAGATGTTCTTGAAAACCTTTCCCCCTTTCTTAAACGAATGAATAAACCAAATAAATATGAAAAACTTCTATTACACATCTCTTTGTCAAACCAAACTAAAATAACTTGGGGAAACCAAAATATCTTGATACTATTACTTTGGTATTTACGTTACTGGAGTATTCGCAGTAATATGATGCCTAACAATGGGGACTGTTGAGAAACGCTTCATTTTGTCATCACAGAGTGCACTTACACAGACTTGGACGGTCTCACCTAGGCTGCACGGTGCAGTCTGTTGCCCCTAGGCTGCAAGCCTCCACAGCATGTCACTGTGCTGAATACTGTCGACAATTACAACACACTGCTAGGTATTTATGTATCTGAACATAGCCAGACTTAGAAAAAAGTACACAAAAATGTGGTATAAAAGACTGAGAGAAAGGTGCACTTGTGTAGGGCACTTACTGTGAATGGAGCTGGCAGGACTGGAAGCTGCTCTGGGTGAGTCAGCGAGTGAGCTGTGAGTGAGTGTGACGGTCTGCAGACCTTATTAAAACACTGTACCCTTAAGCTACACTACATTGATTAAAAGTATTTTCATTTCTTCTGAAATAACCTCAACTTACAGTAAATTTTTACTGTAAAAACTTATTTTTTCTTGTTTTAGTATATAATCTTTATTGTGTTTTTTCCATGACCATTTAGTCCCCTTATTTCCCCCACCCCCTTGCTTATTATTTTTTTTAAGTTCTTGACTTTAAGCTAAGTGGTAACAGCTCTACAAAATTATTTTCTTTCTTTATATCTTTATTTTATAAGCTTTTTTTCTATTGTTAATTTATTTTTTTAGCTTTTAACTCTTTTGTTAAAACTAAGACACAAACATACAAATTAGCCTAGACTTACCCAGGGTCAGGACCATCAGTATCACTGTCACCACGTCTACATCTTGTCCCACTGGAAGGTCCTCAGCTGCCATCTCCTAGGATGGCAATGCCTTCTTCTGGAACACCTCCTGAAGGACTTGCCTGAGGCCCTCCTTAAGGAGGGGTCACTCTTTTCAGAACTATGTCCCTGGTGGTTGCTTGTTTTCTTTTTAATCATAGTTTTGCTTGTAAGCTGATAATGCACCCTGACAATTCTCTCTAATAATGGACACCTTTTGGTGTTAGAGTCCATGTTTTAAAGCTTTTTAAGGAGCATATTGAGGTCTGCAAAAGCTTCCACTAAACCCTTCACTGTCACTTGTTTGGGGGTAGCCTTTTCTGTAGTTTTCTTTTCTCTTGCCTCTTCGGCTACGCTTTCTTGTTCTGGTTCCAACAACAGCTCTTTAGACAGTTCCTCAGGAACTACCTGTTGGAGTTCCTCAATGTCATTCTCATCCACACTCAGGTTTAACGTTTTCTGCCATCTCAGTCACAGACTTTTTTGATTTTTGCAACTTCCTCATCTTTGGCAAATTCTTTGAATTCATGGCAGAACCTCTTGAGTGTTTTTTTCCAGGTATCAGTCGCACACTTCTTGTTGACATCTCAAGTCCACACAAGGTTCTTGATGCAGTCATAGATGTGATCCTTCCAGAATTGCATCAGTATCTTCTCAGTGTTTTTCTTAGTAGGAGCAATATCCTGGACAAAGGGCATCTTCAGAATACAGGCCTTTAAAGTTGCTAAAATTCCTTGATTCATTGGCTGGATCAAAGAGATGGTATTTGAAAGGAGAGACACCATTTTGAAATTGGGATGAAGGTCACCAATAAAAGGAGGATTTCTAGAACATTATCAACAATAAGCTTAATCTTAAAAGGTGTGTGTTTTTCCAAACAGTGCCTCATTTCACTGGCATAACAATTCAAAGGGGCATCTTAGAAGATGAGCTGGGCCATGTGGAGAGCAGGACCAATAAAATGCATCGGTCTGGTCAAGGCAGCATAAAGCATATAAAACAAAGTGGAGTCACTCATGTCAGCCATGATGGCTGCCAGTCAGCCATGACACTTAGGTTCAAGAGAGAAACTATCTAAGTCAGGACAGACACATCTGGCAGGGAAGCACACCTAAGATATGTGCACCTGTGGTTAGAGGAGACGTGTCTGCAGAGCAGGACCACCCACAGATAGGCTCATGGGAAAATTCCACACTTGGCATCAGGGCTGCCAAGACATTATTCAAAAAGACCCAGAAGGCTGGAGTACACAACTTTCAAGTTGTAACTGAGGCAGGTTCCAGGCCACCGCTGAGTCAGCCAAGCCCCACACAGCAGAGTGCTGCTGCACACCACGCTGATCTGCCTTGACTTCAGCTGCGGAGGCTCTGCCCTGCTGGATGGGAGACCTCGTCTGCCCTGCGGTCCATCTGGCCCTGGAGATCCCTGGCGATCCTTCCTTGCAAGATGCTGACAACTCCCTTGCCCATGGTACTGTTTCCCAGACCTGCAGACTGAGACTCTTGGACTCAGGATCATTATCCCCCATTGATTGCTCTGTGTGTGTGTGTTATATTTCTCTCAGTCTGTTAGAATGTGAGTAGAATATTAATGTATGTCGATGTTCTACTTTGAGTGAACCTGTGTTCAGTAAAACTGAGTGCATAACATAGTTACTGCATGTGACTCTTGTCTGTCCCTTGGTGCCAGGCTGCTCAGCAGGCAGCTAGCCGAGCAGTTGTCTGGCTGACTTATAGGAAAGACTATATCACAAACCTACACTCGTGACAGGCCATCTAGGACTTACTGCTCCTGTAGCACACTGGCAGTGTGTGCTTATTAATATGTCTGAAGGCCCTCGGGTTCTCACTGTGACAGATCGCAAAGGGTTTCAATTTGTAGCCTGCAACACTATCTCCAAGCAACACTGTCATCCTGTCCTTGAAAGCCTTGAAACCGTGAAGCCTTGACATTGACTTGATCTCTTTATCAATGAAACTCCTTTTAGGCATCTGTTTCCAGAATAGGGACATTTCATCCATTATGTAATGAACAATGAGTCTTGAATTGTTTGAATCACCCAGAGCTAGCAAGCAATTAAACACTGTAGGTGGGTCCAGACTTTTCTTTCAACATCACAAACAAACTTTTTGCTTTGGCTGTGATCTTCATGGTGCTAACAGGGATACACTTCTGTGTCTGGTCTGCAATCCAGGTCATTAGCAGTTTCTCTATGTCTTAGATAGGCCCTTCACAATTTTTTGGCAGGGGGTCTCATTGCTTTCGATGAAGCTGATGCTTTAGCAGTGTCTCTCACTTTGTTCTTTTCTTCAAGTTCATAGCTATGGTGGAATTTGTGGTGGGTGAGCAGTTACTATCACAGATTTCCCATTTTTGTAGCCCTAATCACTTTTAATTTTGTTTTCAGATCAACACTTGATGTAACCTCTTATTGGCAAGATCAGCAGAGGATTTTGTATGCTTAGGGGCCACAATAAATCAAACAACGCAAGACTAAAATGCAAGAGAAAATGATGCAATCAAGAGACACAGTAAACACAGGATGTATGAGGCTGCTGCCAGTGTAACATGCCCTACTGCTTTGCAGTAAACTTTTTTTGTAAGTAGAACAAGTTCACTCTAAAATAATGGTAAAAAGTATTGTGTAGTAAATACACGTACCAGTAACGTAGTTGTTTGTTATCATTATAAAGTACTAAGTACCATGTACATAGTTGTATGTGCTTTCATACAACTGGAAGTACAATAGGTTTATTTACACCAGGATCACCACAGACACGTGAGTAATACATTACACTACAACGTCATGATGGCTGTGATGTCACTGGGTAGGAATTTTTCAGTTCATTATAATCTTATGAGACCACCATGGTATACGTGGTTTGTGGTTGACTGAAACACTATTATGCCACTCATGACTATAATAAGGTATTTTATTTTATTTATTTATGTATTTTTAATTAAAATTATTTTATTGTTGTTCAATTATAGTTGTCTACATTTTCTCCCCACCCCCTCCAAACCCACCTCCCTCCCTTGCTCCCATCTTCCCCCTTGGTTTTTGTCCATGTGTCCTTTATGTCCATGTGTTCCTGAAAACCCTTCTCCTCACTGTCCCCTCCCCTCTCCCCTCTGGCCACCATCAGATTGTTCTTAATTTCAATGGCTTGGGTTATATTTTGTCTGTTTTATTTGTTGTTGATTATGTGGTATTTTAAAATTATCTACTAGTCATTGCACAGGATTTTCAAAATATAACACACATGCTTAATGAGATGGGCACAATATTTAGGGAAAAAGTTGCTTATTTAATTTTTTAAAAATGTTTGCATTTGTTGTAAATAAATTAAAAATTTAGTGCTA